>CAUOFW020001280.1:2237567-2413779 GCA_963454935.2 Ilex paraguariensis | reverse complement strand
TCAGTTAGCGATGTCTTCAAAAAGTTGTTTCAAGTGAGGACAGTAGTAGTGTTAGTACATGACCCACCCACCCTCCACATGTCAGCCTTTTGCTCAAACTTTGTTGAAAAATGGAAGCATTGCAAGTAACTCTGCGGTTTTCACTCATAACCTTAACTACATAAAGTGGTTGGCAGAAGCCCATGAAATGTTATCACATCACCTTTTGGTCTATGCCATTGATGGCTGATGCTTCAACACAACTAACTCGAGGAATCTCTCTTCGTTTATCTCACCTAGTGCTTTTGTCCTTGTGAGTACGAGACAAGAGTGTTGATTGTCCAGACATGGTGTAGGACCAGATATTATTGAACATGGGCTCCTCAGTTTTTACAAATCTTTGCTAAAATCTAGTACCAGAATTCTTTTGAACAGTGTAGCTTAGTAATCAGATGGCACAAAACGCAGTAAGCTTCCCATCAGATAAAATTTTAAATTACACTTTAACCCCTTCAACTATGACCTTGATATCACTTAGTCCCTGAACTGATGAATTTATATCACATTCTCTTTCATCAATTTGAATTGATTTTACATTACCCTAAACGCAAATGTTCATTGGATGAAAAATGTCTCTCAGGATAAAGTGAAACAAACTCAAATTGGGGGCAAAGTGGAATAACTCTTATTAACTTTGTAATGATCGTGAATAATTAGAACACTGTTAAATTAATGAGCATAATTGAATGTGCAATTTGAATAACATGATAGTTGAGTGGTAGTGCGAGACGAAGATCATAGTTTGTGGGTCAAATTGGAATTTCCCTTAAATTATACGAGTAGATAACTTGCTATTCTATTTACGAAGGCTATTGCATGTCATGGTCCATCATGCTCAACCTATGATAGGCAGCCACGTGTTCATGAAGAATAAGATTTCAAACACTCCACCTGATTTCAACCTACCGATGACCAAATGCACTAGCCTAGAACAGATATATTCATCCTCTAAATTGGTACCAGTGTCCGTCAACTGATTCGCTTCTACTCTTAATTAACCTTTAAATGCTTACTTATAATCACCACACTCGATCCTTCTCAGAGTGAGTGTGTGTGTGTGTGTGTGTGTGTGTGAGAGAGAGAGAGAGAGAGAGAGAGAGAGTAAAGCAAGTATAATCTTAGATACATAGAAACATACATAATGGCATCAGGGAAGCCATTTCCACCAGAGTCTTACCACAAAACTAAACTAACTCCAGCTTTACACATGTACCAATTTCATACGAACCCATGGCAGTTTTCTATTAAAGCATCAAATCTCTTCTTTCCTACACTAAGCTAGCTCTTGATTCTTCTCTACAATCCTCACTTCTTTTGCAGATCTAAGCGCATTGGCCTGATTTTGCAGAATAAATAGATAAAATAAAATTATCGGTTGTCTTGGGACCAAAAAAGGCTTAATTTGCCCTTGTAAAACCATAAAAAATAGCACAAGCTGATCATTAGAGACATTACCTGATCATCAGTGATTTCCACTGCAAACCCATCGACAATAACCAATGACATTGTCTTCTTGTAGCTATGTGGCTCGAGGGTGTTTGCCAACAACTCATCATGCTTCTTACTCAAGTACAAATCAAGCTCATGTGTCCCTCTCTTTGTTCTATTACTACAGTAGTACACACTCCATTATCAAGAAGAAGAAGAAGAAGAAAATCACACATTTACCAAGAAACCATACAAGTGAAATGTTAGAATAATGCTGAAGAGAACTAACCTATAAGATCGAAGACGCTCGTACTCGGGATCGTAGTTCATGAAAACGAAGTATACCTCACTCTTTGTACTTTCCATCACAACCCTTGTTCTTGTTTTTCTCCCTTCTATTGTTTTCAGCTGTGGGTTTTGGCTCCACAAGTGGCTATTTATAAATAAAAAGAACTTGACTATGGTATTTGTTTTGAATGAACATTCGCATATTTGGTAAGTATAGCATTGTTTTATAAAGTTTTAAGGGAAAAGAATACTTTTAGGTGCATCGTGATAAATTTCATTTAATCTGTCTAACAAAGTTTTTTTCCATTAATTTCCTTGTGGTTTTTTGCTCTCTTTTTTTTGTTGAAGTACTGATGAACCTACACAACACTCCATGACAGGGGATTGGAGATCTTAATGAAGGGTAATGAGATTTGACCCTAGGTATTAGCTTTACTAAAATGACAATTTAGTACCCTTAATTTCTTTTGTTATTGATTTACGTTGAGAGACAAAGAACAAATTAATCTATTACCTAATATATATATCTGAAACTCATACATAATTAAAAATTTAAGTCTATAGATAGTAAATTCATTTGATTTGGGACAATTTCCTTATTTTTATATAAAGGTATCTCTTAGTTTGCACGTACTAAAACTAAAACGCATGTTGTTGTAAAATCATCGATATTGCCGACATGTTTTTGTAAAAAAAAAATTTGAAATTGGCATTGCACCGCATTAAGGAAGCACCAATGATTCCAACTCGAAGTTTCGTTTCTTACTTAGGGCCTGCAAAAGCATGTTAAAATAATATTAGCCACACGTTTGGGTATAAAAGTCAACAAAATAGCTAATAATAAACTGATTTCAGTGTACAGGCATTTTGGCTTCATGATGTTATTTAATCCCACAGACCTACCTGCCCCATAAGATCTTATAGTTGACCAAAAAAGTCTACCATTTGTACCACAGGCCATCACGCATAGACCAAAAGAATCTATGTGCTAAACTCACGCAAGGACTTTCGATCTGCTCTGGAACTGGTCAAAGCATATTTATATAATCAAACCCATATGATGCCTCTACTAACTAATCCAGATCTGTGACTTTTTAATCCCACCCACAATTATAACTAATAGAGAAATTGAGCGGTCTAAGATTCCAGTGCGCATTTGAATATCATAGCCATCTTCAAGTCAAGATCATAATTTTCTCCGACACATGGGAACGGCTATCAATATCCATGATGGTGTCGTTTATATATGTACCGGAGATAATTCGTATCCGAAGGTACAATATTATATGAATAATTTAGAGAGTGATATTGTTAACCGTTAGATGAATTTATTTGAGACCGTCAGATCAGTTTATTGAAACATGTCTTATTTTATATTATACTTATTAATATTAATTTCTATGTTACACTCATAGGAAATTTAGAAAACTATCCTAAACCTTTTGACAATAATCAAAGGAGTAGAAATAAAAGTTTCTTGGTTTTTTTTTTTGGTAGGTTGTCACCCTAGAACAGAACTAACAAAGATAAGCAAAGAGAGCACAAGTAGAAAAAGGAACATTAGGTATTTGGTAGTGTTTGGGTTTACGATTACAACCGTGAATGATTTGTGAGTCTACCAGCTAATTTTGGTTACTCTTTCATTCCGTATCTTGTCTCCAGAAAAAAAAAAGGCCAGTATGTATGGGAAGTTTGTTTCTCATTCACCTCGAACTTAGGTATGAACTGGGACCCATAGTCTCGTGGTGGGTCTCAATTTCTGAGGTATCTGGGAGGACTGGTTGTTGAAGTTACTGTGTTATTTCCAGAGTCTCAACACAAATTGCAAAACCGGATGTCCGCAGTTTAGTGTTATACTTCAATTGGCCTATGTTAGGCCAAGGCATATCACGTGGAGGTGCAAGTGAGCATAGGATTGGCAGCACATCGTATTTTGTTGGATTCGTATCAATGTAAAATTCATTCAATCTATATTCGACGTATTAATATCCATGTATAGTTAAGTTCATATCATGGTAAATTAATGAAATTTAAAAGTCTCATTTAGCCGTATTTGTATTCTCCTAGTCTTTAAACAAGTCTAATGGAATTATCCATTATACGTGATGTCTGCAGTTTACAGATTATCAAGATCTATACCTAACGTACCCAAAAGGAGAACAGAATAGTGTCACAATTATAAAGTAAAGACTCATATTATCGATGTTTCGATTGAAAGTGAGAATGCATTCTCAAAGAAGAAGTCCAAAGACATGAATAGAAATATGTCATTGACAAGAGTAAAGCCAAAGCATGAACTTTGTCAATAGATTCATAGGTACCTTAATTAACTCCTCTTTTTATTGATAAAAAAAATTATAGGCATGAGTATAAGACACTTTGGCATTCAAAGTTTCAAAAAAATTGATAAATAGATGTTCAATTTACAAATTTCATCAACCGATTTCATTTAAGTAGGTGTTACAGCTACTCTCATTCTCATTGTGCTTTGATAGAATACTCAAAGAGACTCTTTTAAGAATAACAATCTACGGTTTGGCTTGCCTCTATTTTGAATAAATGTCTATTTCGATTCTCTAGAGTTGTTGTGTCTGGTCCAGCAATAGTTCTACAAGCAATCCATTGTTCGTTGGGTCGGGTCAATTCTGGACAACCAATGAGGTGCAGAATTCAAGTATCAATCAGTCAGAATCAGAACCCGGAAGATGGGGTNTGGTCCAGCAATAGTTCTACAAGCAATCCATTGTTCGTTGGGTCGGGTCAATTCTGGACAACCGATGAGGTGCAGAATTCAAGTATCAATCAGTCAGAATCAGAACCCGGAAGATGGGGGATCCGTACTGTTTTGAGACTTCCAAGTTCCAATGCAGTCATTAAAGTACACGTACAAGTATTTACAGGTGTCAGCCAATGGAGCGGTGGCCCGAACTTTTTTCTTTCAAAATTTTGCTGTGTGTCACTGGCCTGTGACCCACACGTGAGATACTGAATAATTGGCTGTTCTGCGCAGAACATACAGAGTCGATTAAGCATGGCAGGGGACCGAATAAAAAAGAGTACTTTTCTAAATTCGTTTCTTTAGGGCGAAAGATTAATCATACGTATTGAAACGACGATGTATATAAAAATATCAATGTAAATTCGTGAGGGAATAGACTGACATTTACATCTCGTCTCTTCGTTCTGCTTTATTAGTTATTATGTGTGTATATATATATATATGTTATTGTGAATAAATTATTTTTTTTANTAAGCATGGCAGGGGACCGAATAAAAAAGAGTACTTTTCTAAATTCGTTTCTTTAGGACGAAAGATTAATCATACGTATTGAAACGTCGATGTATATAAAAATATCAATGTAAATTCGTGAGGTAATAGACTGACATTTACATCTCGTCTCTCCGTTCTGCTTTATTAGTTATTATGTGTGTGTATATATATATATATATGTTATTGTGAATAAATTATTTTTTTTATTTTTTTTTCATATCTTTGGTTTGTAAAAATATAAATCTTTGTATTTTTATGTTTTTTAATGTTGGATTATATTATGTTATATTATGTTGTGTTACATGATGTTGTGTTGGATTATGTTGTAAATAAGATTTTAATTATATTATGTTAGATTATGTTGTAGATGACAAGTTTTTAATTATGTTATGATATTCTATAATTATGTTGGATTATATAGAATATTATATTTGTTTTGAATTTGGAATTATGTTTGTTTGGGCTTGTGCTTGGGTTAGGAATTGCAGGGGACCGGAAAAAAACGGGTATTCGTCCAAACTTGTCTCGTTTGAACCGGAGATGGATNGTTGTAGATGACAAGTTTTTAATTATGTTATGATATTTTATAATTATGTTGGATTATATAGAATATTATATTTGTTTTGAATTTGGAATTATGTTTGTTTGGACTTGGGCTTGGGTTAGGAATTGCAGGGGACCGGAAAAAAACGAGTATTCGTCCAAACCTGTCTCGTTTGGACCGGAGATGGACNTTATGTTTGTTTGGGCTTGTGCTTGGGTTAGGAATTGCAGGGGACCGGAAAAAAACGGGTATTCGTCCAAACTTGTCTCGTTTGAACCGGAGATGGACTATACGTATTGGACGGTGAACGTATACGAAAATACCCTTATAAACCCGTACGGAGATGAAGGTGAGGATGAACTTACCTTTATCTCAGTCTCGCCCCGCTACCAATTATATATATATATATATATATATATATATACTCTCAAGCCCTAACTAACATATTTAATGTAACTATCAATTTAGAAATATAGTAATTGAACTAACAAGTGACATTGCTATATGGTATTCTTATCAACTTTTTTCCTAATTGTTCTTTTTTCTATTTGTGCTCATTGATTGAAACTGTTAGGAGTTTGGATTGATCATACTCTAAAAACAGATAAAGAGAGTAAAATAGTTTTGCATTTCATCGTGAGTAGATATTTTGTGAATGAAAGTTGATGAGTTCNTGATATTTCAGAGTATTTTAATCGTTCTAACCAGCTGTCTAAGTGCGCTATTGAACAATGTAACAGCTAAATCCAAAAGGCAATATTGGGATAATCAATCTGATAGGTGTGTTCCAAAATGTTTAAAACAAAAAAAAAAACTTCCAAATGATGATTCAGAATCTTCAGCGATAACCTGATCAGGACCTCAATGTTTTTATTTTCATCCAATGAAAATTGACTCGATAATATATTACAGAAAATTCTACAGTATCAAAAATCGATACCGTCAGTTAGTATTTTTTATACAACTGCTCAAGTGAAAGTTATGATTAATTACAAACATCCATGATCAATCATGAACTCCCGTGTTTGATCCCAACCTTCCAAAATGGATCTTGAGCTTTCAGTATCGATCACAACTTTTCATCATTAAAATTGTAACTTACGCATCAAAAAAATTATAACTTAACTTTAAAAAATGATAATTTTCGATATGGTACCGCGAATACAAATTATTTTTTCTTGATATTACATGAAGAAAAAATGTGCTTCAGCGACCACTTGATGTTATATGACTAGAAACTGATGTGCTTCAAAGAAATTCTTCAAAGTTCTTTCTTCTCATCAAATTTGTGTACAATGGGTATCAAAGAGTTAATTTTTCTTCTATCATGTTTTTATAACATTTACTGCCAAAAATTTCAAACTTATTTATAAAATTATCGTTGTTTGTTTGTATGTAGTGGTGTTTCTAAAATACGATTAACTTACACTAAAAACGTTAATAAAAATTAGTTGAAAGTGTACTTTCAAAAAAACCCATTTTTCTAAATAGGTAAAGTCATGTTTCAAAAATAAGACCGCATAAAAAATTACAATAGTATGGAAATGATTTTGGAACACAAGCCAACAATTCGATGGTTTTATCCAGTACAATGTTTAATAGAAGTAACATCGATCTATGTATGTAAGATTCTCAGCTCCTTGGAAATAAAATCTCCTAAACCTAAGAGTATCTGTTCCATTGATGGTCTTGCTTCCGGGCTATTTGTACATGCCAATGCAATGTCCAGAACCTGCAGTGCTTGATTTCTCTCTTTCTCGTCCACAGAAAATTCGAAAAACTCAAAATGCCCCTTATTAATTTCTTCTTTATTTTCCACTATCCAGTGTTTCAGCCCCGGAGCCTTGAGTCCTCCTAGCATGTCCAACAATACGATACCAAAATTGTATACATCGCTTTTCTGGCTCAACGATTCACAGTACAATTCTGGTGATGACGGTGGTGGCTTCCGCTGCCAAGTATCAGAAACTTCCACCGGCTCAGCCAGTTGGGCAAAGCCATAATTTGAGACATGGGCGGTGAAGTCGATGTTGATCATGACGTTGGATGCTTTGATGTTACCATGAACATTCATCGGTGGTTGCTTGTTCTGCGGACATTGCGAGTGGATAAAAGCAATGGCTTGTGCAATGTCATGAACAATCTTAAGGCGTTGCTTCCAATCTAGAGCAGTGTGACCAAGTTCCCTTGCACCTAGAAAAAATGTGAAAAGACGAGAAGAACAAACAATTAATTCAACCCTGTCATCTCACAACATACAGATGATAAAAATAAAAATAAAAAATCTTACAACATATAGCATTTAATCATCGATGTTCGAAAAAAATTTAAAAAAAGGATCAACGAGCCCCCTACCTAATGGGAAAATTTTGAAAAAAGTATTGGTGTTCCTTCTTGTATGGGAAAGCTATCTACATGAGACCCCACCGCACTTACGTTGGGGATAGGGCTAACTACATGCTCTGGGCATTATAGATTAAGTTTAACCCCAACAAGTTGTCGTAACTATTAAACCTCGAATTCAATCATTGAGCGAGTAAATTCAAGTTGTCATCTATTGAACCAATAGCTCGGTTGTCTCTAGAGCATGTTTTGAACATTACTTGATAATATCTATCTTTTTNTCTCTCTAATAGTTCCGTTTCTCTTTTTGTGGTCCAATGACACTTTAAATAAAATATTATATTGNAAGTGTAGTGCTATCGTTTTCTTAGTTCAATTTTATTTTTCTTTTCTTCATTTCTCTCTAATAGTTCCGTTTCTCTTTTTGTGGTCCAATGACACTTTAAATAAAATATTATATTGTTTTGATTTTACATTTTGCTATTTATATTATGTTGTGTTAAATTATTTAGAATGTTGTTGGATTATTTAAAATATTGAATTTATTTAAAATTTTGGATTATGTTACTTGAGTTTGAGCTTAGGCTTGAGTTTGAGCTTGGGCTTAGATTTAGGCGGGTACGGGGGAAACGGGTACGGGAGAAATGGGGACGGGGATTAAAAATTTACCCACGGACGGGGATGGGGATAAAAACTATACCCGTTAATGGGAGTGGATCGGGGATGGACGAAATTTTTTTAAATGGGTACGAGAATGAAGACTACACTCTCCGCCCCTGCTTCGGTCTATTGACATCCCTAGCTGGAGCGGGTAAGGTGGACGGGGGTGGGGTCAGGGGTGGGAATTTCAAATTTACTTGCAAATGAGGATGGGGATAAAAATTATACCCGTTAACGGGGGTGGATCAGGGATGGACATAATTTTTTTAAACGGGTATGGAGATAGTGACTATACCCCCTGCCCCTGCTTCAGTCCACTGCGATCTCTTGAGTCGATAGATTCAACACTTTCGCCAACATTCTCCAATCACTATTTTTCTTATGTTCTTATTTTTATTAAGGTCCCTAAATTTTGGATTAAAATTTTTCTATTGATCAAAAGGAACACACTAAGAGTAATGTTATTTGAAGCTAATTTATTGATTTACTTTACAAGTCTAATCCATTAGAAAAATGTTATTTGAATTTAAAAAAATACTACACAACTCAATAGTTAAAATTCAAATGCATATTATCCATTGAATAAGTGTAGGATGAGTAGGCCTCACTGAAAAAATTGATAAGACTTACTCATTCAAGAGATGATATGCATTTTGGTTGCAACTTTTTGGATTTCATTTGGATTTTGTAGCATTACTCTTAAATTTAATTTGGGGACTTAATTCAATATAATCATCAGATCGGTAGTGATCTCCATCTAGCATTGAAACTCACAACTAATTCAATGTTTAATTAAAAATATATCATTAGATCATCAAATTAGATCATCGTAGCATTGCTCAATTCATATGACTTTTGAATTAATTGTGGATCTCATTAAACATTACAACTTAGTGTTAATTTAATAGTTTTAATAAAGCCACATTATTTAGTCAAATTTTTAAGTTTAAATAACATTAATATATTGCTAAACACCTAATTCTATTATAAATATCGCATATCATCACCTAATTAATAGTTGATTATTGATTTTTTTAGTCCATTTACCCTCTTAAGTTTTCATATAAGCATTAAATCAGTTACTATTATTTTTTATTTTTTTATATCTTCTAAGGGTTAGTCATCTTTTTTTATCAGGGGACATGTTCTAAATCTACTAGAATTGCGGTGGTAATATCCGTTTTTAAGCGAGTAGTCGGTACAAATCTAAATACCGAGTAAATATTCAGTGCAACAGTGACACTACATCATCACTGTCATATGATTTCACCATCCAATTAGAAGGTTATAAATAAGTAAAAGGAACCCTACTATTTTCATAACTACCAATAACCATCATATTCAATCAGTAACACATAAAATTAGTGAGATTCTCTATATCTACTTATTGTCTTCTAATTGGATGATAACATGATATCACCGTTACAACGAATATTTTCTCCTAAACACACTATAACAAAACAAAAAATATATTAATGTTTTTTTGGGACCCATCTCGCATTGTACCCGACCATTTGAGTTTGAAAATAACGTTCTTGTAGAATTATATATTTTTGATATTTCAGAGTATTTTAATCGTTCTAACCAGCTGTCTAAGTGCGCTATTGAACAATGTAACAGCTAAATCCAAAAGGCAATATTGGGATAATCAATCTGATAGGTGTGTTCCAAAATGTTTAAAACAAAAAAAAAAACTTCCAAATGATGATTCAGAATCTTCAGCGATAACCTGATCAGGACCTCAATGTTTTTATTTTCATCCAATGAAAATTGACTCGATAATATATTACAGAAAATTCTACAGTATCAAAAATCGATACCGTCAGTTAGTATTTTTTATACAACTGCTCAAGTGAAAGTTATGATTAATTACAAACATCCATGATCAATCATGAACTCCCGTGTTTGATCCCAACCTTCCAAAATGGATCTTGAGCTTTCAGTATCGATCACAACTTTTCATCATTAAAATTGTAACTTACGCATCAAAAAAATTATAACTTAACTTTAAAAAATGATAATTTTCGATATGGTACCGCGAATACAAATTATTTTTTCTTGATATTACATGAAGAAAAAATGTGCTTCAGCGACCACTTGATGTTATATGACTAGAAACTGATGTGCTTCAAAGAAATTCTTCAAAGTTCTTTCTTCTCATCAAATTTGTGTACAATGGGTATCAAAGAGTTAATTTTTCTTCTATCATGTTTTTATAACATTTACTGCCAAAAATTTCAAACTTATTTATAAAATTATCGTTGTTTGTTTGTATGTAGTGGTGTTTCTAAAATACGATTAACTTACACTAAAAACGTTAATAAAAATTAGTTGAAAGTGTACTTTCAAAAAAACCCATTTTTCTAAATAGGTAAAGTCATGTTTCAAAAATAAGACCGCATAAAAAACTACAATAGTATGGAAATGATTTTGGAACACAAGCCAACAATTCGATGGTTTTATCCAGTACAATGTTTAATAGAAGTAATATCGATCTATGTATGTAAGATTCTCAGCTCCTTGGAAATAAAATCTCCTAAACCTAAGAGTATCTGTTCCATTGATGGTCTTGCTTCCGGGCTATTTGTACATGCCAATGCAATGTCCAGAACCTGCAGTGCTTGATTTCTCTCTTTCTCGTCCACAGAAAATTCGAAAAACTCAAAATGCCCCTTATTAATTTCTTCTTTATTTTCCACTATCCAGTGTTTCAGCCCCGGAGCCTTGAGTCCTCCTAGCATGTCCAACAATACGATACCAAAATTGTATACATCGCTTTTCTGGCTCAACGATTCACAGTACAATTCTGGTGATGACGGTGGTGGCTTCCGCTGCCAAGTATCAGAAACTTCCACCGGCTCAGCCAGTTGGGCAAAGCCATAATTTGAGACATGGGCGGTGAAGTCGATGTTGATCATGACGTTGGATGCTTTGATGTTACCATGAACATTCATCGGTGGTTGCTTGTTCTGCGGACATTGTGAGTGGATAAAAGCAATGGCTTGTGCAATGTCACGAACAATCTTAAGGCGTTGCTTCCAATCTAGAGCAGTGTGACCAAGTTCCCTTGCACCTAGAAAAAATGTGAAAAGACGAGAAGAACAAACAATTAATTCAACCCTGTCATCTCACAACATACAGATGATAAAAATAAAAATAAAAAATATTACAACATATAGCATTTAATCATCGATGTTCGAAAAAAATTTAAAAAAAGGATCAACGAGCCCCCTACCTAATGGGAAAATTTTGAAAAAAGTATTGGTGTTCCTTCTTGTATGGGAAAGCTATCTACATGAGACCCCACCGCACTTACGTTGGGGATAGGGCTAACTACATGCTCTGGGCATTATAGATTAAGTTTAACCCTAACAAGTTGTCGTAACTATTAAACCTCGAATTCAATCATTGAGCGAGTAAATTCAAGTTGTCATCTATTGAACCAATCGCTCGGTTGTCTCTAGAGCATGTTTTGAACATTACTTGATAATATCTATCTTTTTGGAACTAAAATTTTATTTACATATATATACCCGAAAAAGAAATTCAACCAATAAATATGTAACCTCTTTTCAATACTATTCCATGATATGTATAAGAAATTATATCTAGATTTTCCGGGGAAAAAAAATTATAACTAGAAACGTACCACCAAGCAAGTCGGCAAGGCTTCCCATAGGATAGTAATCACAAACAACAAACTTGATTCTCTTTTCATAGAGATAAGCAGTGACAGGCACAAGATACTCACACTTCCTGCTAACGTCAGCCAGGTGTTCTATCCTCCTCCCAAACTCACGTTTCCTAACAATCACCTTTCTAAACCTCTTCACTGCACAAACTTCACCCCCCAACAACACCACTTTCTCCGCCACTCCCAAACGGCTCTCTCCGATCACCCCAACTGAGGCCCTCAACACCTCTCTCAGGGTCATTTGGGATCCGTTGTGCCGACCATCTTCATAACGATTATCACCAGAGCAAGAGATCACTGGTAGATCGTCCATGAACCCAATGATGCAGTCTTCATACTCGTGGATCGACAATGATCTGCAGCTGTTTTCTCCATATTTAGGGCTCCTTCTTGGCTTCGTGAAGGCTCTTGACAACATGTTTGATCTTCTTTGAAAAATGGGTTTTCAAAGACTTGTGAAGAGGTTGGTTTAATGGTGGTGATGGTTGTTTTTGTTGAATCTGGGATGGGTTTTGATTGGTAGATATGTGTGGGTCTGTATATTCTGGATTGCATCGAATTACAGGGTGGTGGAACTTGTTTTATAGGAGTATTGGTTCAAGAAGGTCCAAAGTTGGAATCCTCCGAAGTACTCTACAAACGGTATTGGTCTAAAGCATTTATTAAGGGAGTTGAAATTTGTCTCTTTGTGGTATCTAGTGAAGCTAGATTCATGCTTGGNAATGGTGGTGATGGTTGTTTTTGTTGAATCTGGGATGGGTTTTGATTGGTAGATATGTGTGGGTCTGTATATTCTGGATTGCATCGAATTACAGGGTGGTGGAACTTGTTTTATAGGAGTATTGGTTCAAGAAGGTCCAAAGTTGGAATCCTCCGAAGTACTCTAAAAACGGTATTGATCTAAAGCATTTATTAAGGGAGTTGAAATTTGTCTCTTTGTGGTATCTAGTGAAGCTAGATTCATGCTTGAGATCTTTGTCGGCCATTAGATTATAGCCAGCTATGTCATTGATTCATTGCTTGATTGTATATGGTACCTATGAAAAGATGATCATGAGCATCTGATCATTTTCGTGCTATATATGTTGCAGTTAGAAAGTAAAGTACGAACAACATTTTGTTACGTGTAAACTTTAAGAAATTTAAAATATAAATTAATAATAGAATTGGGTGAGAAAACTCGCTTCGTGGGGATGGATACTTCCAATGGTTTAATTCAATAAGAATTTAATCTCCACAACTTTGCAAGAAAGTGTATCTCAAAATCCAACATATGCATTTCATTGATAAAAAAGTCTTTAAATGCAAGATGATAAAAATTACCCTCATAACTAATCTAACCCATAATTCTNGTAAACTTTAAGAAATTTAAAATATAAATTAATAATAGAATTGGGTGAGAAAACTCGTTTCGTGGGGATGGATACTTCCAATGGTTTAATTCAATAAGAATTTAATCTCCACAACTTCGCAAGAAAGTTTATCTCAAAATCCAACATATGCCTTTCATTGATAAAAAAATCTTTAAATGCAAGATGATAAAAATTACCCTCATAACTAATCTAACCCATAATTCTAATATGTTAGTGAGTGAGTTAATGATAACATTTTGTGGGTAGTCACGGACGAGACACTCTTGACAAATCATTGATCATTAATAAGTGAGGGCTCACTTATCTATAATGGATCCCACTTGAATGAATCGTAAATGATGTGTCAAGAAGAATTACGAAGAGAAAATATATTTAAAAGGATCTCACTCCTTGCCAAAAGGATTTGATCGNACATTTTGTGGGTAGTCACGGACGAGACACTCTTGACAAATCATTGATCATTAATAAGTGAGGGCTCACTTATCTATAATGGATCCCACTTGAATGAATCGTAAATGATGTGTCAAGAAGAATTATGAAGAGAAAATATATTTAAAAGGATCTCACTCCTTGCCAAAAGGATTTGATCTTTGTTTGGAACTCTTGACTGAAAATTTTTTGTGGAAAATTAATCAATAGATTTTTTTAGAAATTTGTATCTCTTCTGCTAGTCTCACCTTTGCACAAGTGAGAGTCTCAAGATCTCTTTTTAATTTAAAGGCTAAATAACACTAGTATATATATATATACTCAAGTACTTTTGANAGAGTCTCAAGATCTCTTTTTAATTTAAAGGCTAAATAACACTAGTATATATATATACTCAAGTACTTTTGAATATTTAATCAATGTGAGATTGAATTTCCACACATAAAAACACTCTGTTAATTAAAATATTCTAACATTTTGTAATTTTACTTTTTATAACAGATTTTGAAAATATTATCCAATTCTTACAACATTCTTTTGTTTAGTTGTTTGGAAAATAAAAATGCTTTTGTTTATTATTGCAAATGGCTGTATGTGTTATTTTCTTTTCTTAATCACAAATTAATCACTTTTGCAATACTTTTTTTCTATCTAAATCAAGTCATCAATCACATTACTGGCCTTTTTCGACACATTCAAATTAGTTTCCCACTTTTTACCACGGAAGTCCGAGAAGCAAGCCCTGGGAAAACTTTGTGGGCCTTCCTACAGCCCAGCCCAAAAAAAAATTAAAAGTAGTGGGCCTCCCTACAAGTCGAAGGAAGTCCTCCTCTTGCCCGCTGCCCATTCCTCTCNCGAGAAGCAAGCCCTGGGAAAACTTTGTGGGCCTTCCTACAGCCCAGCCCAAAAAAACAATTAAAAGTAGTGGGCCTTCCTACAGGTCGAAGGAAGTCCTCCTCTTGCCCGCTGCCCATTCCTCTACCCAACCAATTACAGATTACGCCACCAAAAAATATCAGTTGCCCGACCTTCCAGAACCCACCACCTCATCGTTGTTTATCAACCTACCCCTGGAGTGTGGACGAAACATACCACCTTTCCCATATTCCCTGGAAACCAAAATGGTTAGACTCACAGTAACCGTCACTGTTACGGTTCTTCTCTTCTTCTTTACTATCTCGTACGCTCGCAATCCGTCAAATCCACCGGAATATGAAGTCATCAACCAGGATTTGCTCAATTCTTCGCCGGAATCTGACGCCAACCCAACTAGTCTTCTCGTCACAGAGAAGTCGAAGTTTAATACTCTTCAGGGTTTTGACTTAAAACCCAAAATAGAAGTCACCGACGCAGAAAATCCACATATTGAAAACACTGAAGAAGATCTTCCAGAATCCGAAACCTTAACCATTACTGAAATCCCACTGGCACGTCCGTTNGCAATCCGTCAAATCCACCGGAATATGAAGTCATCAACCAGGATTTGCTCAATTCTTCGCCGGAATCTGACGCCAACCCAACTAGTCTTCTCGTCACAGAGAAGTCGAAGTTTAATACTCTTCAGGGTTTTGACTTAAAACCCAAAATAGAAGTCACCAACGCAGAAAATCCACATATTGAAAACACTGAAGAAGATCTTCCAGAATCCGAAACCTTAACCATTACTGAAATCCCACTGGCACGTCCGTTAACTACGCTCAATTTCCATCCGATCAATCGTCACTTCCGCGTGAGACGTTCGTACCCCTTTCGCCTCTCTCGCCACCAGTTTAATCCAACGAGTGGTTTTGGTCACGGCCCTCAGGTACGTGTTTCATACAGAGACAGTGATTTTGACCATCCGGCTTTGTTTCATGACGGTGGGGGTCAGATCCTGGAGAAGTGGGTCAAGTTCGAACACAACCACCATCGCCGCCATTCGCCACCGTGATGATGATGACGACAAGAAGCCGANTCGCCTCTCTCGCCACCAGTTTAATCCAACGAGTGGTTTTGGTCACGGCCCTCAGGTACGTGTTTCATACAGAGACAGTGATTTTGACCATCCGGCTTTGTTTCATGACGGTGGGCGTCAGATCCTGGAGAAGTGGGTCAAGTTCGAACACAACCACCATCGCCGCCATTCGCCACCGTGATGATGATGACAAGAAGCCGTCGTTTTTGTTTAAGAAGCATTTCCGCTATATGCGGAAGAGAATGACAGAGAGGTCGGAAGTTCTTAAACTTCTAGAGTTTGATAGACATGGAACTATATGTGTGTGTGTGTGTGTGTGTGTGGGCATTATGCATGGTTTAGCATGTTTGGGAGTAAATACGTTGTTACTAATGTTGTATAAATAATTTTGAATCCGTTTGAGATGTAGTAGAATATACAGTTATTATATGTTGATTAATTTGGACATGTTTTGTGTAAATATATATGATATGATTAGAGATGAGACCATAGAATCTTCTTTTTTCTGGTAAGTCAGAGAACATAGAATCTAGTGGAAGCAGTGGCAATCGATTTTCATTCAACAAGATTTTTANTATAAATAATTTTGAATCCGTTTGAGATGTAGTAGAATATACAGTTATTATATGTTGGTTAATTTGGACATGTTTTGTGTAAATATATATGATATGATTAGAGATGAGACCATAGAATCTTCTTCTTTTTTCTGGTAAGTCAGAGAACATAGAATCTCGTGGAAGCAGTGGCAATCGATTTTCATTCAACAAGATTTTTGTATTATTGGTTTCTCACTCTTCTGTTACCCCTAAAATATAAATGAAATGCGACAGAAATGCACGCACGAATGTTATTAAATTCAGAGATACTAACATGCCAAATCAGTAATGGAAATTCACGAATTTCTTTGCTTCTTATGGTTCAAGGGACTCACTTTGCAGCAAAGGCTCAAGAGGGACTGCGACTCACTCTATGATACATTCACTCTATGATGCGTAACATTGTACTAGGATTGATAGTTATTAACAAAACTACTGAACGCACCACGAGTGATTTTTTTAATCTTAATGGATGCAAGTCAGTAAAGTTCAAACATTTCATATTTGCAACAAAAAACAATTATCCAATTACTTACTCGTACTCTCTGAAGAAATTAGATCATCTCAAAAGGAACTAGAGCATGCACCAGTCTGATGGGTGCTGGTCAGTTCTGAACATGGCCACGGGCTGACTTGAACAGCAGCCCCGCTTACGTCTGAACACTGCCAAGGGAGATTTCTAGGTCCATTGGCACCATTAAGACTGATGTTAGATAGACATATTCCAGTAAAAGGTGCATTCCTCAGGCCCCGTATGGAGCCTGGCTGCAGAACCTTTTCACCCCATACATTTTTAATTGTAACATCCTTCACAACTGGGAGAGCATTTGGGTTGAACTTGCCATCAGGATGGTCCCCGACATCACCCGCAATCTTTATTCCTTTCCGCACATTTTCCATATAAACATCAGACAGAGTAATGTTGTTTATGACCCCTCCCCTGCCCATGTTTGTCTTCAAATGGATGCCAATTCCCGTGTTGTAAAGGTTTATGTTCTCAACCAATACATTCTCCACACCACCAGAGGTTTCACTCCCAACTGCAATACCAGCAAATGGGGATGATCCTGTTACCCGTCGGATGGTGATGTCAGAGCTAGGGCGACCATAAGCAATCCCATACTCATCCCACCCACTCTTCACGGCCACAAGGTCATCTCCCGTAGAAATGTACGAGTCCTCAATGCACACATAAGAGCTTGAATCTGTATGAAGGAGTTAAAGATATAAATAGGATTAGGGCTTCACAAAGATTGCGCCTTGCATTTAAGGGCCATATGATCATGGATTTACATCTTCTTGTGACTAATGGCATGTCATTTGAGGGCTTCGATTAACAGTTCAAATAAAAAAATCTAAACCATCACAAGTGCCTTTGCAGGTTGCACACAATATATCAGATAAGCATTAGCAAAGCTATTCTGCTCCTATCTAACCAGTGAAAAAGAAGAAACAGCAAGTGATCCTATGAACCAAAGGTCATCTGTCGACAAATTATAGGCACTATTAGGAAGGGAAGGACAATACTGGAGTATGCTGATGATGATACTTGAGTGTACCATTTCTAGTTCCTATCATGGCAAATAGCAATTCAGATGAACACTCGTTTATCTAAAGAAAACAAAACCCTCTTTATTAAAATATAGCATACTGTTACATAAATTGCAATGTAGCCCGTACCAGGATCAATTCCATCCGTGTTGGGAGAGTCAGATGGAGCCAATATGGTGACATTTCTGATAACAACATTGCTGTCAAAAGAGAAAGAAAAGAATTATCAGACCAAAGTGCAGTTCTCACTTCACATCCCTTGGAATGTATCCAGCTAGAATCAATTAGCAGTACTCCAGAATGTTTGGGACAACTACAAAATGGTCAACAGAGAACACCTCTCCAATCTAAGCTCTGGCCATCAGAAAATTGATCAAAATATGGTTCCTTATTTCTAACATAAACAAAGAAAGGAAGTAAACTCTAAAATCAACGTGGGAGTTTGTCTTTTCTCCGGACTCTCCCAACATAATCAAAAATTATCAGTTATCACCAAAAATACAGAGTCACGAACTTTGTACAACCTAAATTTGACAATGAACTTTCAAAAATCTCAATGGTGAATAGTAAGATGTGTTGTCATGATGAGTCTAGTTTACTATCAGATGAAAAATAATTAAAGCAATCAAACTTTAATTGATAATATCATATTTTGTAGAGCTGTCTGCAAAATGTATCATATAGTATTTTAAAAATATTTAGCCATTACCTGCAATACACAGGGTGGATGTTCCAAAAGGGTGAGTCCTTGAAAATTACATTTGAGATGATTATTCTTCTAGAGTTCATGAGCTCCACAAGATTTGGTCTAGTGAATTGGAGGGTTCCTAGTCTCCACATGTTCCACCACACATCACCTTGGCCATCAATCGTTCCATTCTCACCTAAGAAAAACAATTTATTAGAAAACTTGCATGCATGAGAAAAATTGGCAGAGGACATCAATATACAAGTTCTTCATATGTGGAAGCTTTATAATGCCACCATAAATATAGTACAGTTTTAAATGTCGTATGAATACAACACATTGTGGAAATCAGCATTAATTCCATGCAATACTTTATACTTCTGTCTGTACAAGCATATGTCTGCATGTCTAAGAAAATGTGGTTTTGCAACATGCGACATNAGGGAAGGACAATACTGGAGTATGCTGATGATGATACTTGAGTGTACCATTTCTAGTTCCTATCATGGCAAATAGCAATTCAGATGAACACTCGTTTATCTAAAGAAAACAAAACCCTCTTTATTAAAATATAGCATACTGTTACATAAATTGCAATGTAGCCCGTACCAGGATCAATTCCATCCGTGTTGGGAGAGTCAGATGGAGCCAATATGGTGACATTTCTGATAACAACATTGCTGTCAAAAGAGAAAGAAAAGAATTATCAGACCAAAGTGCAGTTCTCACTTCACATCCCTTGGAATGTATCCAGCTAGAATCAATTAGCAGTACTCCAGAATGTTTGGGACAACTACAAAATGGTCAACAGAGAACACCTCTCCAATCTAAGCTCTGGCCATCAGAAAATTGATCAAAATATGGTTCCTTATTTCTAACATAAACAAAGAAAGGAAGTAAACTCTAAAATCAACGTGGGAGTTTGTCTTTTCTCCGGACTCTCCCAACATAATCAAAAATTATCAGTTATCACCAAAAATACAGAGTCACGAACTTTGTACAACCTAAATTTGACAATGAACTTTCAAAAATCTCAATGGTGAATAGTAAGATGTGTTGTCATGATGAGTCTAGTTTACTATCAGATGAAAAATAATTAAAGCAATCAAACTTTAATTGATAATATCATATTTTGTAGAGCTGTCTGCAAAATGTATCATATAGTATTTTAAAAATATTTAGCCATTACCTGCAATACACAGGGTGGATGTTCCAAAAGGGTGAGTCCTTGAAAATTACATTTGAGATGATTATTCTTCTAGAGTTCATGAGCTCCACAAGATTTGGTCTAGTGAATTGGAGGGTTCCTAGTCTCCACATGTTCCACCACACATCACCTTGGCCATCAATCGTTCCATTCTCACCTAAGAAAAACAATTTATTAGAAAACTTGCATGCATGAGAAAAATTGGCAGAGGACATCAATATACAAGTTCTTCATATGTGGAAGCTTTATAATGCCACCATAAATATAGTACAGTTTTAAATGTCGTATGAATACAACACATTGTGGAAATCAGCATTAATTCCATGCAATACTTTATACTTCTGTCTGTACAAGCATATGTCTGCATGTCTAAGAAAATGTGGTTTTGCAACATGCGACATATTGGTTTTATCAGTCGGCTCTCCATGCATTGAATAATGCAGGTTGCTTAATAATAATGAGAATAGGTATCCAGAAAAAGTTTTGTAAACCCATCGGTAGTGAAAGAGATATAATGTTGTTGATACTAACCAGTAATAATCACATCATCAAGCCCATCTCCATGGATAAAGCTCATATACCTCCCTCCAGGGCGCTCTCTCCCTCTTCCATAAGAAGGCAAGGGATCAATTAAAGGCCAATTACTTGTATCCTGAGAATCAGTTATAGCAAATACCGTAAGAAAAGTAGAAGGTCGTATCAGTGGACACAAGAAANTCTCCCTCTTCCATAAGAAGGCAAGGGATCAATTAAAGGCCAATTACTTGTATCCTGGAGAATCAGTTATAGCAAATACCGTAAGAAAAGTAAAAGGTCGTATCAGTGGACACAAGAAGATAAAGCTTGTTCTTCTGGGTAAATGATAGACATTCAAGTAATATTATCTTCAGTCAATATTTACTACGAACTCAGCATCTCCAGCAAAACGTAATTGCATTTTTTAACATAAAATGTGGCACACCATCTCACCAACCCAATAACTATCCAGTAAATTTCTCATAGCATTTGAAGCCACAGAATAATTCTTCCAGAGATTCTAAGTAAAACAGATCCAAACTACTGCAAGGATAACTGCTGCCATGAGAAATAGTTCACAGGAAAAAATTCAAAATATTGCAAATAATATTTTTGCGTGAAATGCAACAATTTTGCTGATACATGGTGTTAAGAATAGTAGGGTAGTATGTGTAAATTGTTAATAGTAAGGGGGTGTATGTGTAATTCTTATTATTGTGAGTTAAGTATAAATACAAGTGATGTATGATAGCTAGGTTAAGTTTTTAACTTCTCTCTGTTTCTCCCTAAATATTGTCTCTAATATTATGTTAATCTTCCAAACTTAACATAGTATCAGAGCATTGCGATCATAAATATATATTCTGAATAAATTAATTTTTTATTCGTTGGTACTGTTGTGGTGGTGTTTGCCGATTGCTTGTGGTGGTGGTGGTACTGTTGTGGACCGGTGTGGTGGTGTTTGTCTATTCATGGAGCTCTGAAGGAGTGATTATCAGAGCTTCCTCGTTGTGGTTCATGGAGGCGCAGTGCACAATTGTATCTCTGGTGGAAGTTTGTTGCATATAGGTTTATCTAGTGCCTTATTCTCATCAGAAAACGTGGTTGTGTTTGGCGTCGTGTTTCACCTATCGTCAGAGTCGTTTGAATTAGTCGACGAAGGTGCCTACGTCTCCTTGTTGCTAGCGCTGCTAGGGTTTCTGTGACTAGGCCTTCAAAGAAGACGAAGGACTCTTAGTGTTATAAGCTTGGGCTTCTCCTTTCAGATCGCCAGGGCCTTGCGAAGAAGACCAAGCCCTATTCAGATCGCTGTTGTTGCCCGAGTTGTTTTCTATCTCACGCCGACTGAAGCTAGGGTTGCAAAGAATTGTTGCTAGGGTCTTGCTAGGAAGAGAATACCCATTAGCACTTAGGTATCTTCTTCTAGTTAAAAGACCCAGTCCATTGGTGTTTTAAAAGAACCCAACCCAATCAGGGGTTCTGCCGGTTCAATGGTCCACAGTCCAAGTTAATCCCGATTCAGTGGTCCAGCGGCCTTAGATTGTCCGATTCATCAAGCCAGTGCCATCAGGCTATCCAGTTCAGCCCTCTCGTATCCGTTTTTCTTCTGGTTCAGCAGTGCGGTAGGTGATTCTTGTCCGGTTCAATGATCTAGTGACTTTCTTTTTCTATTTGCTACACTTATGGAACCCAAGCAAGACACTGGGTTGATTACTATTACACGAGAGGAGTATGCTCAGTTCCTATCCCAGCAACAGGCTGTCTCATCTCCCTCCACTGTTACTTTTGTCCAGTCAGGTATTGCTTCCACTTATTTATTGTCCTCCACTCGCAGTCCCTGGATTATAGACTCTGGCACTTCTGACCACATGACTAATACGTCTAATATTTTTTCTACTTATCAATCTGTTACTTCCATACGTAGCGTTATTCTTGCTAATAGTACTTGTTCTAAAGTTTCTGGTCTGGGNATTGCTTCCACTTATTTATTGTCCTCCACTCGCAGTCCCTGGATTATAGACTCTGGCGCTTCTGACCACATGACTAGTGCGTCTAATGTTTTTTCTACTTATCAGTCTGTTACTTCCATACGTAGCGTTATTCTTGCTAATAGTACTTGTTCTAAAGTTTCTGGTCTGGGGACTGCTCACTTGAGTCTTGATATGTCCTTATCTTTCGTGTTATTTGTTCCTCAATTTCCTTTTAGTTTACTTTCCATTAGTAAGATTACCCATTCTTTGAATTGTTCCGTAACCTTTTATCCCTCTTATTGTATTTTTCAGGATCTCAAGACGAAGAAGAAGATTGGTACGGGACATGAAGCTGATGGCCTATATTACCTTGACTTTGATTCACCTATCCAGGCTCTACAGGCCTCGTTGTCCCCTTTTCAATGACATTGTCGTCTTGGACATCCCTCTCTCCAGAATATGAAGCGTCAAGTTCCCAGCCTTAGTTATGTGTCATCTTTGTCTTATGAAGCTTGTCAACTTAGTAAGCATCACCGTANCTTGACTTTGATTCACCTATCCAGGCTCTACAGGCCTCGTTGTCCCCTTTTCAATGACATTGTCGTCTTGGACATCCCTCTCTCCAGAATATGAAGCGTCAAGTTCCCAGTCTTAGTTATGTGTCATCTTTGTCTTATGAAGCTTGTCAACTTAGTAAGCATCACCGTATGTCTTTTCAATCTAGAGTCAATAATCGTGTATCTAGTCCATTTGAGTTAGTACATTCTGATGTATGGGATCCCATAAAGAATATTTTATCTAATAAATATCATTATTTTGTGACATTTGTGGATGACTATTCTCGTGTGACTTGGTTATTTTTTATGAAAGTCNTAAGCATCACCGTATGTCTTTTCAATCTAGAGTCAATAATCGTGTATCTAGTCCATTTGAGTTAGTACATTCTGATGTATGGGATCCCATAAAGAATATTTTATCTAATAAATATCATTATTTTGTGACATTTGTGGATGACTATTCTCGTGTGACTTGATTATTTTTTATGAAAGTCCGGTATGAATTATTCTCTATATTTGAGACCTTTCGTAAGAAAATAAAAACTCAGTATGGTTATCGTATACGTACTTTACATTCTGATAATGCTCCGGAATATGAATCTGATCCTTTTTCAACTTATTTTAGTAAAATTGGCATTATTCATCAGACTTCTTTTGCTCACACCTCTCCACAGAATTGTGTTGCTGAATTCAAAAACCGTCATTTGTTGAAAGTCACTCATACCCTATTATTCCAGATGAATATTCTCCAATACTTTTGGAGTGATGTTGTTCTTACTGCTTGTCACCTTATTAATCGTATGTCATCCTCTGTATTAAATGGACAAAGTTCATATTTTGTTCTTTTTTCAAGTAATCTCTTATTTTTCCTGACTCCTAAAATTTTTGAATGTGTCTATTATGTTCACAATTTGGGTCCTGGGTTTGACAAACTTGACCCTCGAGCTATCAAATGTGTTTTTCCTAGTTACTACTGCACGCAAAAGGGGTATCGTTGTTACAGTCCTTCTCTGCGCCGATACTTTATTAGTGCCGATGTCACGCTTGAGGAATCTGTTCCATATTTTTCAGCACCTTCTTAGCCTTTGGATCTACACTTTGGGTCATCTCCTGTACCACCTTTTCTTTTCTCATCTTCAGATATTCCGTTATCCACTGTGTTACCATCTACTTTACCTCTTCGTGTCTACTCTCGCCGTCCTCGCCCATTGCCAGAGGTGCCCGTACCGTCTTCCTTGTCGTCTGCTAATCCTGATCCATCAGATAATTTAGACTCTCTACCTATTACTCTTCGAAAAGGTACTCGTTCGTATGTTACTAATCATCTCATTGCTCATTTTGTTTCATATGATGTCTTGTCTTCTGTCTTCTCTTGTTTTATCTCTCAATTATCTACTAAATCTATTCCTAAGCGTTTACAAGATGCATTATTTGATCCGGGTTGAAGGAAAGCTATGGAGGATGAGATAGATGTCTTACATCATAATGAGACTTGGAATCTCATTCTTTTACCTCCTAGCAAACGAACTGTTGGTTGTCGTTGGGTGTATACAGTTAAATTTCATCCAGATGATTCTGTGGAGCGTCTCAAAGTCCGGCTTGTTGCAAAGGATTTTACTCAGACTTATGGTGTTGATTATGAGGAAACTTTCTCTCTTGTTGCCAAAATCTCCTCTGTTCGCATCTTGATTTCTTTGGCTGCTAATCTTGATTGGCCCTTGTTTCAATTAAACATTAAGAATGCTTTCCTACATAGTAACTTGGTTAAAGAGGTATACATGGAGTAGCTACCTGGGTTTACTGCTCAGAGGGAGTATAGTAAGAGTGTATGTCGGTTAAAGAAATCTTTGTATAGTTTAAAGCAGTTACCGAGGGCATAGTTTGGTAAGTTTTCAGATGCAGTTTTAGAGTTCGGTCTTCTTCGATGTCAGACAGATCATTCTGTGTTTCATAGACAGACAGATGCTGGATATGTTTTATTTATGGTCTATGAAGATGATATTATGAATACTGGAAATGATTCTGAGGGGATTGTCAAGTTAAAAATATTCTTGCATGATCATTTTCATACTAAGAATTTGAAAAACCTCAGGTATTTCTTGGGTATTGAGGTGACTTGACCTAAATAGGGTATTTGTTTATCCTAGAGAAAATATATACTTGACATGTTAGAGGAAGCAGATTTGCTAGGTGGTAGACCTATTGATGTTCCTATGGAACCGAATCAGAAACTCTTGATGAATGATGGTGCACTGTTTGAGAATCCGAGTCGGTATCGCAGATTAATTGGGAAGCTCAATTATCTCACTATTACTCGACCGGACATTTCCTATGCAGTCAGTATAGTAAGTCAGTTCATGGAGTGTCCTAGAGTACCACATTGGGAGACAGTTACTCATATTCTGCGATATCTCAAACGTACTCCTACACTTGGACTGTTATATCGAGCTAATGGACATCTTAGAGTGGAAGGTTTATCAGATACTGAATGGGCTGGCTCCCCTTCTGATCAGAGATCAACCACCGGTTATTGTACTTTTTTAGGAGGTAACGTTGCCTCATAAAAAAATAAGAAACAATCTGTGGTAACAAGATCCAGTGCTAAGGCTGAGTATAAGGCAATGGCGCATACGACGAGTGAATTGACTTGGCTACTATACTTCCTCCAGGAAATTGGGTTTTCAGTTCAACTTCCTTTACAGCTGTTTTGTGACAACCAGACAACTATTCATATCGCTGTCAATCCTGTATTTCACAAGAGAACTAAACATATTAAAATTGATTGTCACTTTATTCGGGACAAGATAANGTGATGTTGTTCTTACTGCTTGTCACCTTATTAATCGTATGTCATCCTCTGTATTAAATGGACAAAGTTCATATTTTGTTCTTTTTTCAAGTAAACTCTTATTTTTCCTGACTCCTAAAATTTTTGAATGTGTCTATTATGTTCACAATTTGGGTCCTGGGTTTGACAAACTTGACCCTCGAGCTATCAAATGTGTTTTTCCTAGTTACTACTGCACGCAAAAGGGGTATCGTTGTTATAGTCCTTCTCTGCGCCGATACTTTATTAGTGCCGATGTCACGCTTGAGGAATCTGTTCCATATTTTTCAGCACCTTCTTAGCCTTTGGATCTACACTTTGGGTCATCTCCTGTACCACCTTTTCTTTTCTCATCTTCAGATATTCCGTTATCCACTGTGTTACCATCTACTTTACCTCTTCGTGTCTACTCTCGCCGTCCTCGCCCATTGCCAGAGGTGCCCGTACCGTCTTCCTTGTCGTCTGCTAATCCTGATCCATCAGATAATTTAGACTCTCTACCTATTACTCTTCGAAAAGGTACTCGTTCGTATGTTACTAATCATCTCATTGCTCATTTTGTTTCATATGATGTCTTGTCTTCTGTCTTCTCTTGTTTTATCTCTCAATTATCTACTAAATCTATTCCTAAGCGTTTACAAGATGCATTATTTGATCCGGGTTGAAGGAAAGCTATGGAGGATGAGATGGATGTCTTACATCATAATGAGACTTGGAATCTCGTTCTTTTACCTCCTAGCAAACGAACTGTTANCAACTCCATTTGTGAAATCTGAAGATCAGCTTGCAAATATGTTTACCAAAGCATTGAATCGTACACGTCATACAACGATTTGTTTCAAACTTGGATTATATGATATATATAGNAACTGTTAGTTGTCGTTGGGTGTATACAGTTAAATTTCATCCAGATGATTCTGTGGAGCGTCTCAAAGTCCGGCTTGTTGCAAAGGATTTTACTTAGACTTATGGTGTTGATTATGAGGAGACTTANCATAATGAGACTTGGAATCTCATTCTTTTACCTCCTAGCAAACGAACTGTTGGTTGTCGTTGGGTGTATACAGTTAAATTTCATCCAGATGATTCTGTGGAGCGTCTCAAAGTCCGGCTTGTTGCAAAGGATTTTACTCAGACTTATGGTGTTGATTATGAGGAAACTTTCTCTCTTGTTGCCAAAATCTCCTCTGTTCGCATCTTGATTTCTTTGGCTGCTAATCTTGATTGGCCCTTGTTTCAATTAAACATTAAGAATGCTTTCCTACATAGTAACTTGGTTAAAGAGGTATACATGGAGTAGCTACCTGGGTTTACTGCTCAGAGGGAGTATAGTAAGAGTGTATGTCGGTTAAAGAAATCTTTGTATAGTTTAAAGCAGTCACCGAGGGCATAGTTTGGTAAGTTTTCAGATGCAGTTTTAGAGTTCGGTCTTCTTCGATGTCAGACAGATCATTCTGTGTTTCATAGACAGACAGATGCTGGATATGTTTTATTTATGGTCTATGAAGATGATATTATGAATACTGGAAATGATTCTGAGGGGATTGTCAAGTTAAAAATATTCTGGCATGATCATTTTCATACTAAGAATTTGAAAAACCTCAGGTATTTCTTGGGTATTGAGGTGACTTGACCTAAATAGGGTATTTGTTTATCCTAGAGGAAATATATACTTGACATGTTAGAGGAAGCAGATTTGCTAGGTGGTAGACCTATTGATGTTCCTATGGAACCGAATCAGAAACTCTTGATGAATGATGGTGCACAGTTTGAGAATCCGAGTCGGTATCGCAGATTAATTGGGAAGCTCAATTATCTCACTATTACTCGACCGGACATTTCCTATGCAGTCAGTATAGTAAGTCAGTTCATGGAGTGTCCTAGAGTACCACATTGGGAGACAGTTACTCATATTCTGCGATATCTCAAACGTACTCCTACACTTGACTATTATATCGAGTTAATGGACATCTTAGAGTGGAAGGTTTATCAGATGCTAAATGGGCTGGCTCCCCTTCTGATCAGAGATCAACCACCGGTTATTGTACTTTTTTAGGAGGTAACGTTGCCTCATAAAAAAGTAAGAAACAATCTGTGGTAACAACTCCCAGTGCTGAGGCTGAGTATAAGGCAATGGCGCATACGACGACTGAATTGACTTGGCTACTATACTTCCTCCAGGAAATTGGGTTTTCAGTTCAACTTCCTTTACAGTTGTTTTGTGACAACCAGACAACTATCCATATCGCTGTCAATCCTGTATTTCACAAGAGAACTAAACATATTGAAATTGATTGTCACTTTATTCGGGACAAGATAACAGCTGGGGAGATTACAACTCCATTTGTGAAATCTGAAGATCAGCTTGCAAATATGTTTACCAAAACATTGAATCGTACACGTCATACAACGATTTGTTTCAAACTTGGATTATATGATATATATAGTCCAGCTTGATGGGGAGTGTTAAGAATAATAGGGTAGTATGTGTAAATTGTTATGTAAGAGGGTGTATGTGTAATTCTTATTATTGTGAGTTAAGTATAAATATAAGTGATGTATGAGAGATAGGTTAAGTTTTTAACCTCTCTCTGTTTCTCCCTAAATATTGTCTCTAATATTATGTTAATCTTCCAAACTTAACACATGGAATAAAAGTGGTTCTATGCAAAATCTAAGCGAAACGATGAGACCAGTATGGAATGCCATGTGAAACACTGTGTGACTTCAATTTAATGGTATGTTATGGGCAGAATTATTGCAAAGCCATGCTGCATTATTACAAAGAGAGACTTCTATACAAGGGCTATCAGATCAAAAGTCAGCACACCTGATGCAGGTACTTGTAAGTTTTGTCAAAAAGTTCAGATCAATAAGCTTAATGCTGGTAGACCACAATAGCACCAACACCAATTTTAGAACCAAGTTGGTCCACTCGGAATGGTTTCCTTAGAATAAACCCTTAAATTTTGGAAAGATCATGGTCAAGGGAGCCAAGGGCAACAAGCTCTAGTTCAGTCAGCTTAAAGCATGTTCCAGTAAGAGGAGTACAATTAGCACCCTAACAGAATAGATTAGGCTTTCAGACACAGTGTACCAACTTTGAAATAGAATTCTTTCAGATGAAAAGTAATGGAATATCTGACTAACATGTGGTTATAACAATGTACAAAATTCAGCATCAGTTGCTCTAACCTTTTGACTACTAAATTGTTATGATCAACTATAATAATTCGAATAATAATTGCTGCCCTGAAAGTAATCTTTGCTTAAAGAGCCCGTGGTGTTTATCATCAATAACAGTCTCTTCGTAGTCATCACAACAAGACCATAAAATAAATAAAATTTTATTAAACACTGGAAATCTATGACCAGACCCTTTTTTTTATATATTTTGGATGGGGAACACCATGATATTGCTGGCGTTTTCAATAGCTGCCAAATCCTCCAGTTGACAATAATTTAAATGACAGGCACATGCAACTAGGTCCCCTATTTATTCAACAGGACCCGTCATGGTTCATGGCTGTGCTTCATTATTCAATTATTCTATAACAGCATGCTTGTCTTGTACCTCCCCCCCAAAAAAACAACTTTAGCCACCAAGATAATCTGTGGAGTGGTGCTCATGAGGGCCCACTTTCTGTGCTTTGACAAGTTAAATATTCAACAAATGTGGTGTTTTGTGCAGTGTTACTCTCCAAAAATTATGCTACATTCACACCATACAATCAGGCTTTAGCGTCTTGTTCAATGTCACTCTCCAAAAATTATATCATATTGATGCCATGCAATTAAGCTCTAGAAATTGAAGCTCTGGATATTGAGACTAATTTAAATAGAGTACACGGACACTTGAGCTCAAGCCTAAGAAAATTGCAGGATTTTTAAGTATTTGACAGTGGTACTACAGCGAGCAAGAATGCTTAAACTCACAAAGAGCAAACCCATTAGTTCATCATGGGTAGGGACACTATTGCTGACATAATAAACTCCATACAAAATGCCAATATGGATAAAAAAAGAGTGGTTCGAATAGCATGTACTAATATCACGGAAAATCTAGTTAAAATACTTTTACAAGAAGATTTTATTGAATCACACACAAATTCTGCAATTCTTCTTGACATTGATATCAACTCTAATGTCCGTTAGTTAATCTAGGGCACTGGCTGGTTTATGGTGACAATTGTAAAGTCACATTTTCATAGGTCGGTTCAATTTGGATATGAAGATAAGGCACAAAGCCAGTCTGTATGAAAACAAACTCAATTTTGGTTTTCTCACAGAATGACGTGGAACCTATAGTGAACTAATTCTAGAAATTCGAAACCCTAGAACTATGATAGCCATCTAAAAACCATTTTTGCTCTATCTAAAATAACATAAAATTTACGACTAACTTGAAATCGAGTGAGTACCTTTGTGGCTTTGATAACAGCATCCTTAGCTAAGAACAGAGTCATATGACTAGTAAGATTGAAGCTCTCAGTTAAAAACACCCCACGAGGTATGTAGAGAAGCGTGCCTCCTCTCCTTCTCAAATGCTCAATCCGATATATCGCCTCTCGAAACGCTTGGGTATTCAATGTCCTTCCGTCGCCGATGCCTCCAAAGTCCGTAATTGATATCTCATCGTCTCTGTAGCTCATTGGCACTATACCTGAGCACGTCACCTCATCGGCGACGGCCATGAAGTTCATGAACGGTGATACAGCAGCGAAGCACAAGAAAATGGGTAGAACAAATCGTTGCATTTCGAATTAACGGGTTTTTGGGGTTATCGGGATGAATTGAGGGGGTGTTTGCTGAGAAAATAAGTGGATTAGGAGAGAGAGAGAAAGCTACAGAATGGTCTTTAGCGGGCTATGATTTTGTAGACAAATCTAAATTAGATTATAGCAAAGAAGACACTACGATCAGATACTTGTCGGTGGTTTTGTGATAAATTTGTGTCCAAAAGTGCTTAGTTGCTTTGCTGTAAAGGCTTAAACACTGAGGAATACTGGTTAAATTTAACACAAATAATACATATAGATCAAGAAATGATTAATCTGTATCAAGTAATTAAAAAATCCTGGCGTAAGATCTGCATTAATCAAAAACTGATTGCTGCCAAAACTGGAAAGCTGGAGCGCAATGAGAGAGAGAGAGGCGTTTTCAGACCTGCGATTGTGAGCTATCTCAACTAGCGACGCAGGGTTTTATCTACTGGTGGTTGCCTGAGACGAGAGAGAGAGGTGTTCCAGTGTGTCGGCCAAGAGTGCGTGATTAAGTAACAGAGAGAGTGTGCCTGTGTGACAATTAGGTAGAGAATAAGGGGGGGAACCGATACGACAAAGGTCAGGGGAATCCCATTATTACTATTAGTGTTGGACAAATTACACCGACACCCTATAATTTTGAATAATTCGGATATATACCGAAAATTTTTAAAAATTATATTTCAGCCCTTTTAATTTTGATTTGTCTTTTCCAGGGCNTGGGTAGAACAAATCGTTGCATTTCGAATTAACGGGTTTTTGGGGTTATCGGGATGAATTGAGGGGGTGTTTGCTGAGAAAATAAGTGGATTAGGAGAGAGAGAGAAAGCTATGGTCTTTAGCGGGCTATGATTTTGTAGACAAATCTAAATTAGATTATAGCAAAGAGGACACTACGATCAGATACTTGTCGGTGGTTTTGTGATAAATTTGTGTCCAAAAGTGCTTAGTTGCTTTGCTGTAAAGGCTTAAACACTGAGGAATACTGGTTAAATTTAACACAAATAATACATATAGATCAAGAAATGATTAATCTGTATCAAGTAATTAAAAAATCCTGGCGTAAGATCTGCATTAATCAAAAACTGATTGCTGCCAAAACTGGAAAGCTGGAGCGCAATGAGAGAGAGAGAGGCGTTTTCAGACCTGCGATTGTGAGCTATCTCAACTAGCGACGCAGGGTTTTATCTACTGGTGGTTGCCTGAGACGAGAGAGAGAGGTGTTCCAGTGTGTCGGCCAAGAGTGCGTGATTAAGTAACAGAGAGAGTGTGCCTGTGTGACAATTAGGTAGAGAATAAGGGGGGGAACCGATACGACAAAGGTCAGGGGAATCCCATTATTACTATTAGTGTTGGACAAATTACACCGACACCCTATAATTTTGAATAATTCGGATATATACCGCAAAATTTTTAAAAATTATATTTCAGCCCTTTTAATTTTGATTTGTCTTTTCCAGGGTACTCCTTTATTGTCCTAAAATTACCCATTTAACATGGATAATAAAAATTTTAAAAACAACCATTTTCCAAAAAATCATAAAAAAAAAAAACTAACCAAACAATTATTTTGGCTATAACCATAATATTAATTGTCCAAGACCCCTTCTCATATTCCCGCCATGCAACTAAAGATCTCAAGTCTTTATAAGTATTACTGTATTTTATTTCCTTGCGTTTTGTGCAATCCGAGCCCAAATTTCTATAATTTTATTAGTTTTCNAAAAGTGCTTAGTTGCTTTGCTGTAAAGGCTTAAACACTGAGGAATACTGGTTAAATTTAACACAAATAATACATATAGATCAAGAAATGATTAATCTGTATCAAGTAATTAAAAAATCCTGGCGTAAGATCTGCATTAATCAAAAACTGATTGCTGCCAAAACTGGAAAGCTGGAGCGCAATGAGAGAGAGAGAGAGAGAGAGGCGTTTTCAGACCTGCGATTGTGAGCTATCTCAACTAGCGACGCAGGGTTTTATCTACTGGTGATTGCCTGAGACGAGAGAGAGAGGTGTTCCAGCGTGTCGGCCAAGAGTGCGTGATTAAGTAACAGAGAGAGTGTGCCTGTGTGACAATTAGGCAGAGAATAAGGGGGGGAACCGATACGACAAAGGTCAGGGGAATCCCATTATTACTATTAGTGTTGGACAAATTACACCGACACCCTATAATTTTGAATAATTCGGATATATACCGAAAATTTTTAAAAATTATATTTCAGCCCTTTTAATTTTGATTTGTCTTTTCCAGGGCACTCCTTTATTGTCCTAAAATTACCCATTTAACATGGATAATAAAAATTTTAAAAACAACCATTTTCCAAAAAATCATAAAAAAAAAAACTAACCAAACAATTATTTTGGCTATAACCATAATATTAATTGTCCAAGACCCCTTCTCATATTCCCGCCATGCAACTAAAGATCTCAAGTCTTTATAAGTATTACTGTATTTTATTTCCTTGCGTTTTGTGCAATCCGAGCCCAAATTTCTATAATTTTATTAGTTTTCAAAAAAAAAATTATTTTTAAAACAGAATCCAAACAAGCCCTCAATTTCTCTAATTCTTCAGCCTCAATTTCTCTAAAAATAAAAAGATAAAAAAAAAAAAAAAGAAGCAAAACACTATTGGCGTTACTTAAAAAAGGGAAAAGCATTTTTAATTGAGGTCTTCAAACCATTTGATACAAAGAGGGAAAAACACCTAATGAAAAGACCTAGTACAACTTGTTTTTTTTTGTTTCCTTTTTGTCTTGTGCCATGGTTAATAATGATACTTAAACTCTTTTTCTACCTATGATGTGATCAACCAACTACTCCTATCAATGGCTATCTAAAATTTATAGTGAACTAAAGGTATTTATTTTACTAATAAATATAGTCCTTAATAGAGCTTAGTGGGAGAACACGATCCATGTGATGAATTCTAATGNGTAGAGAATAAGGGGGGGAACCGATACGACAAAGGTCAGGGGAATCCCATTATTACTATTAGTGTTGGACAAATTACACCGACACCCTATAATTTTGAATAATTCGGATATATACCGCAAAATTTTTAAAAATTATATTTCAGCCCTTTTAATTTTGATTTGTCTTTTCCAGGGCACTCCTTTATTGTCCTAAAATTACCCATTTAACATGGATAATAAAAATTTTAAAAACAACCATTTTCCAAAAAATCATAAAAAAAAAAACTAACCAAACAATTATTTTGGCTATAACCATAATATTAATTGTCCAAGACCCCTTCTCATATTCCCGCCATGCAACTAAAGATCTCAAGTCTTTATAAGTATTACTGTATTTTATTTCCTTGCGTTTTGTGCAATCCGAGCCCAAATTTCTATAATTTTATTAGTTTTCAAAAAAAAAATTATTTTTAAAACAGAATCCAAACAAGCCCTCAATTTCTCTAATTCTTCAGCCTCAATTTCTCTAAAAATAAAAAGATAAAAAAAAAAAAAAAGAAGCAAAACACTATTGGCGTTACTTAAAAAAGGGAAAAGCATTTTTAATTGAGGTCTTCAAACCATTTGATACAAAGAGGGAAAAACACCTAATGAAAAGACCTAGTACAACTTGTTTTTTTTTGTTTCCTTTTTGTCTTGTGCCATGGTTAATAATGATACTTAAACTCTTTTTCTACCTATGATGTGATCAACCAACTACTCCTATCAATGGCTATCTAAAATTTATAGTGAACTAAAGGTATTTATTTTACTAATAAATATAGTCCTTAATAGAGCTTAGTGGGAGAACACGATCCATGTGATGAATTCTAATGATCTGAAATAAAATTTTACTTAGTTGAATTAAATTAAACAAAATTCATATTACACTCCTTTATGAAACCATCAGTAAATAAGTCCATGCAATACACACCGCATTCCATAATAGGATACATGGTTAATATTTGTGGCTTTAGAGCATCTTCAATAAATTATTTATTTTAATTTAATTATCTATTTTAGATAATCAATACTCAAAAATTCATCTCTGATCAACTCTCTATTAAACTAGTCAAAATAGAGAGTTTAATTGAAAGTGGGCGAGAATGAGTGNCTATAACCATAATATTAATTGTCCAAGACCCCTTCTCATATTCCCGCCATGCAACTATAGATCTCAAGTCTTTATAAGTATTACTGTATTTTATTTCCTTGAGTTTTGTGCAATCCGAGCCCAAATTTCTATAGTTTTATTAGTTTTCAAAAAAAAAAATTATTTTTAAAACAGAATCCAAACAAGCCCTCAATTTCTCTAATTCTTCAGCCTCCCCCACCCCCACCCCCTAAAAATAAAAAAAAAAAAAAAAANAGGATCCATGGTTAATATTTGTGGCTTCAGAGCATCTTCAATAAATTATTTATTTTAACTTAATTATCTATTTTAGAAAATCAATACTCAAAAATTCATCTCTGATCAACTCTTTATTTAAACTAGTCAAAATAGAGAGTTTAATTGAAAGTGGGCGAGAATGAGTTCATATCGTTTACAAGTATTGAACCCGTGTCTCTGACATGAAAAGATGATGTCGACTATCAAACTCATTGTTTATCAAATCATTAAGGGTGAGGATATTTCCACCCTCCACAAAATATTTATTTCCCCTCCATTTAATTTATTATTATCAAACTATTAAATTCATCCCTTTTATACTCACCTCATTAATAACTAAGTCATCTCTATGCTATATTCACCCCTTTAACAAGTACGCTCATCTTATATCTTCTCACAATTAGAATTCATTTATTATTCTATATCACACACTCACAAAAATACTTTTTCAATATGAATTTCTCTAATGAGAGATATTCATTAGAATTACTTCTCGATTTAATTATATGTTTGATTTATGTTGTGTAAATTTTTATTATTTTTGTTGTGTTTTAGTATATCTGCCAAGTTTAATAATTTTAGATTTAGGGTTTATATGTGTGTGTGTGTGTGTATATTTATATATACATGCATTCACATTATTTTAAAAAGGGNATATCTGCCAAGTTTAATAATTTTAGATTTAGGGTTTATATGTGTGTGTGTGTGTGTGTATATTTATATATACATGCATTCACATTATTTTAAAAAGGGACAACAAAAACTATTTCAATAGAAAATTTGTTTCATTTGGCAAACTTATGTCGTTTTGTGAATTAGCCTTTGTGATATAACATTTGCAAATTAGCAAACTCGTGTCTTTTGTGAATTAGCCGTAAAGCTTTTTTCATTATTTTATTTTCCTAGTGCCAAATTAATGGTAACAAATAAGTCGAAGAAAGATTACATACTCAAAATTATTTAGAAGGATGGTGAAAAAAACATAAGCATAATCCTATGTCCACACTTAATGTGAAAAAACACATAAGCCTGAAGTCTTTTTCATCAAATTAATGTGAGCTGATTGGTTATTGAAGTGAGTTGATTGATGGGATCCACACTTGTCAAAACATATATCCAAAATGAGGATTGAGTAAACAAGAAGATATTTTTCTACCTTTAACTAAATTTCAATTGGATTACTCAATTTTTTTTTTTTAATAAATATTTTAAATATAAAAATTCAAGATCCATCGGTTTTAAAAAATACTAATTGGATTTTTTTGTTGCTTTTTTTTCATATACAAGGTTACACAACTACATCGAAACCCACAAATCCAACTTGTTTTGACTTATTTAAATATGAAAAGAATTCAATCTATATATTAATCATAAGTAAAATCTCTTTCTCAATCCCTTATCATGTTCACCTCTTTATACTTGTGTTATTTACCAAAGCACTTTTTTTCTTTTTTTTCGTAAACTCCGTCCGTTTTGATCTCTCACTCAATAGTAGAGTCAATGTATATCTTACCCTTTAAACCTATCAAACCCGATAACCTTTCTCTCTCTCTCAATGTGTCTCATACTGTTGGTACATTTTAACATTACTAGCAATGTAACACGTGCTTTATACGTGAATAATTTTTGTAAACACAATATTAATAAAAAGTATTAGGTATATGTGTACCTACATTCAATATCTTATCAAATTTATCAAAAATCATATTTTTATCGCACGTATTATATTATAAAATTTGAAAAAAAAANAAATTTATCAAAAATCATATTTTTATCGCACGTATTATATTATAAAATTTGAAAAAATTTTTTTGTCCCCAATGATTTATTGTTCTAATTATAAGAAAAAAAGATAAAAATAATTCATTTAAAATTCGTTTGATTAGGTTTCAATTTGAATAAAATAACAATAATTGTCAATATTCTTTGGTCAATATGAAAAAAATATAGGGTTAATAACATTTTGAGTCTTTAAAATATTCGGGTTTTTTTGTCAATTTCATCCTTAATATTTGAATTTTATCAATTTAGTTCATAAAATATTTAATTCTTTTTTAAATGGTCTCTAACCAAATGTTCCATTACGTTTTTTTAACGAAAGTGACTACATGTCATTCTATTATTTAATATCACATGACCAATACGTGATCACTTATATCAAAAACTTAACAAATTGTCTGTGTAAATATCATTTAAATCATTAATTTTAGAGACCAAATTGATATAATGAAGACCCTGATAAAACATGAATATTTCAAAGACTAAAAGTTTTATTAACCCTAAAATATAATGCACTACACGATAATACATATTTTAAAAGAATATTAAAATTCTAAAATTCAAGTTTTACTTAAAAATACACTACCATTTTTTTTTTATATAAACTCTTAATAAAATATGAAAATTCTACTGCTATTGAAGAATTATGTTGATTTAACAGAAATTATTTTTTAAAAAAAACTACATAAAATATTATTTTTTATCTTAAAAATGAAATGGTTAAAATTTTAGATAAAAAAAATATACATATATAAGTATAATGTTATTTTTATATTTGAAATGAGTAATGTTAGATTGATGAAAGTTTTAAAGATTTTTTAAACACTTTATTGAAAGCTATAATGATGCACATATTTTTTAAGGGTAAAGTAGTCAATTAAAAAAATTAATAGATATTGATATTTATATATAGTAAATAAAAGAACTCAAATATATATTATAGGTAATTTGAAGATTTAAACACATAAGTATATGATGATAATTTAGATATTTAATTACGGAAGGATAGTGTGATATTTAAAATTATTTATAAGAGTAAAATAGAGAATCAAAAGTTTTTAATTCTTAAGTACTTTTATTAGTAGTATAGATAGAAAAAAAATATATATATAGACATAATTTTATTTTTTTTATTTGAAAAATTAATGATCTATTGATAGACTTTTTGAACAAATTATTAAAAATATAATGATGCATATATTTTTTTAAGGGTTGCGCAGTGAATTAAAATTTTTCATAGATATTGATATTTATATAAAGATAATAGAAAATTAAAAGAGATGTTAGAGGGTAATTTAAAGATTTAAATACATAAAGTTGTGATTGTAATTTATATATTTAAGTATGAAAAGATAATGTGGTATCTAAAATTCTTTATAAGGATAAAATACTGAATCAAAAATTTTTCATTTATGGTACTTTTATTAGGAGTATAGATACTTTGACTGTAGAGTTTATCCTATTATTAGAATAGAGAGTAGTTGCCAAAAAAGAAAATACTCTCTATTTAAACTTTTTTGTCAAAATGCTTTATATTTTAAAAATATTAGAGGTAACTCGTGTCTGAAGATACGGTGCAATGTGAATTGTTTTAAAAGAGATGATAGTAGTCATTGGATAAATCAATTTGAGACCATAAGATGAGTTTATTAAAACTTTAATTGTAGAGGTTATCATTAGAGTAGAGAGTAGTTGCCAAAAAAGGAAATATTATTTATTTAAATTTTTTTGTCAAAATGTTTTATATTTTAAAAATATTAGGGGTAACTCGTGTCTGAAGATACGGTGTAATGTGAATAATTTTAAAAGAGATGTTAGTGGTCATTAGATAAATCTATTTAAGACCAGAAGATAAGTTTATTGAAACTTATCATGTTTTATATTATAGATTCTTTCTAAAATAAAAAGTATTGTTAGAGATGTTGGAAGATAGTTTGTACAGCCGGGCTTGAATTCTCATTGTTGTCAACGATCCAACACACAAAAGTAGCTACTGGGCTTTAAGGCCCATTGTTGATATCGATCCAACAGACATAATGGCCTAAAGCCCAGTTATAGATCCAAAATCGTGCTTCTTCGGCCTTCCTCTATTTTCCCGCCAAAAGTCCCAACTTCACCAGCACCGTTTTCGCTCCTTCCCGTCATTTCCGAACTTGTCCGATATCGATCGAGACCTCGAGCAACGCCTGTGTTTTTGAGTTCAAGCAATTTGTAAGGATCATTCATCACTTCTGTTATATATTTTTGACATATTTACATTTCATGTTCATCATTTGATTCATTTGAAAATTTTAAATTCTTCCGTCTTTATTCGTATATGCGTATTTAGCTGTTATGTTTACTGTTCTGTTTCTTTACGGACAATGTAATTTTTGATTCATAGATCGTTTCCTTGTTGATTTGGGGAAAACGTGTAGTATATAATGATGACCACAGAAGAAGCTGAGAGTGGAGGAGATGACATGCTAATCGTATGCTGTTATATAAAGTTTCCAGCACCTGTATCTGTGGCACCACAATGTATAGCACGAAATCAACAACATCCGTGACTGCAATTTAAAACCTTGTGTTCTTCTGTTATCTTAGGAAGCTTATTTGGATAAATTCCTTAAAGTTTCTTGATGCAGCTTATTCAGAATCATTTTGGCTATAAATTTGCTTTGCATTTTGTTTTCTTCTCAGAAGTTTCATAGTAAAAGAGACTTAGATGATCCACTTTTTTTTGTTTTTTTTCTCATTCTCATAATTAATCCATTATTGGATGAATTTATGTCTAGCTTCTCATTAAATAAATCACGTGGGATAACATGAAAATTATTTTAGTGTTGGACAAATGTTTTTATTTGATGCATTATGAATTACGAGATCTTGCTTCTGCTGTTCTATTCTGTTGCTTGTGAGTTCATTTGCCAAATCTGCAGCTTTTGGGAGAGCTCAACATGGAAGTTTTTAGGGCAGAAGGGGATAATGGTATGTCAACTGTACTGGAAATTGGAATATTTCCTATTTTTCTGTTTCCGATAGTCCATGGTTGTAGTGATCAAATCTTTGATGGGTCCAAAAAATCCTTGATAGTTCTTTAATGACAATTTATTGACAAAAATTACACGGGATGATGCAAAAGCAGGACTTATCGTTCATATTGTAACACAGTTAGTTTGTCATCCCTTGCCCCCTTTATATTTTGGTGGGGTGGATCTCCTAATCCAGTATGTAATAATATTTGAAAAAGTTAAGCATGGTCAATGGTTGCATCTTATAGGTGGTCGTTCATTTTACAAACATTGGAGATATTCTTGGAGCATGTGTGTTTGCCCTTGCATTCCATCTGGAGTTTTTTCTTTTAAGTATGACTTTTGATTTTCTTCTTCTTTCTCTTTTGTTTGTGGGCTCTTTTCATGGCAGAATAGGATAGACCCTCGCTTGGACAGTCAGTCAGATTTTCCGGATCATCTTTCTTGCAGCCTCTGTTGAAATCTTGCAACGGATATATCATTTTTTTTGTGAAATTTTTGGTCGTTATTGTTCCCTGCATCTTCAGTTATTTTAGAAAATAGTTTTTGATTTCCNGCAGCCTCTGTTGAAATCTTGCAACGGATATATCATTTTTTTTGTGAAATTTTTGGTGGTTATTGTTCCCTGCATCTTCAGTTATTTTAGAAAATAGTTTTTGATTTCCTTTTTTGGAGTTTTTTAATTGTTTTTCTCCTTCGGCCATCTTGTTATGCCAGAGCTTAAGACATTTAAATTTATTACAGGAATTCTAGAGCTGCTGGTGTGGTAGTTCACAGGACTGTTATTCTGTGATGTGAGATTGTGCTTTCCAGAAAGTGTATTTTACAATTGCCCAGTCAAGCCCATGCCCAGAGTCTATCCTTTCTACTTTGAGCAAAAGCAGGCCTTGCAAATTGTTCTAAATAAGTTCCGCTCTGTTGTCTTTGCAACTACGATGTTGATAGGGGAATACCAATTTTGTCATCCCCCACTAAATAAAAGAATTTATCTTATTTTTGTCGTCAATTACAGAAACTGCACTTTTTTTTTGTTCAAATACCAAAAAATTAATTTTTCATGCTGATGCGGCTATTTCCCTTTGGCATTTTCTAGATTAGAAAACAGTGGCATTGAACTGGAAAATTTATGAATGTTGCAGGATGAAATATAAAGGTCCTATGGCATCAAAATTCAGCAGTCAAAGAACTCACTGAGTTGGTAGTGCTTTTTATGATCTCATTACAGAGGGAGTATCGGGGTTCAAAGGACAATTTTTCATTTTCTTGGATTATCCCATACGATGTAAGTGAAATTATTTGATCTACTTGGTGGGATATGGGTAAATTATCATCATATGAATTCATGTAAAGCTAGAATGAAGATTCTTTCTGTAATTTTAGTAGATTTTTATACCTTCTANATTATCCCATACGATGTAAGTGAAATTATTTGATCTACTTGGTGGGATATGGGTAAAATATCATCATATGAATTCATGTAAAGCTAGAATGAAGATTCTTTCTGTAATTTTAGTAGATTTTTATACCTTCTATATTTTGATCTTGTTACTGATTTTATTGAATGGAAATCACGTGTTACCATAATTATCGAGGAATTTTGTTATATTTTATTGTTACACTTTTTGTGCAAATTGATGGAGTGGCTGAACGGTCCTTACTTTCTTGCCCTGCAATTGGAGTTCTCAATTTTTGGTCTTATTCAAGATGTACTTTTTGTAGGCGTGCGTGAAATGAGGGGGAAAGAAAAAGGACCATGTTCCAAATGTAGAGCAATTTTGTTATTCATGTCGTCCTTGCTGCACAGCAACCTTCAGCACAGATAAATGAAAGGGTTTCCTTTCTACTTTTCAGTGGGTTCATTGTCTCAGGTACGTCTTAATCACCGGATAATGTAGTTTATGTTAAATGCTGCATGCTGATCAGATATCCAGTCCAGTGCTTCAGATATGCCAATTAGATATATAATGGAGTGGTTCCAGATATGATTTAAATGTCTTGACACACGAAACTTGGCTGGAGTTACCGTTACGTAATTACATCAATTATATAGCATTTTAGGCCTCAATTTCCTGAATTTATTTGGAAAGTTTTTGGATTAGTTTCTATTTAACACGCAATAAGAAAGAGAATATCCAAGAAAAAACAGAGGAAAAAAGAAGAAAGAAAATTCAAATGAGGTTACTTTTTTCCTCTGAATATGCTAGTTCCACTATCTTTCACAAATTATGCCTGAATCACCATCAAAATCTGGTTCAAGGATGGTGGCAGACTGGCAGTGCATGGAAAGGAACCGCTTCCAATGTGTTGTCATTCACAGGGAGGCTAAACTAAAGAAGTATCAGTGATTTCTCAATAGGTATTGATACATTGACATCAGGAGTAAGGACCACAATCTATCCTTGAGGGAGAAGGATAAATTGGGAGATCTGGTTGGGTTCACTTGCACAATATTTTGAGCAGAATTAGTTCTTTTTGTGGCCGAGAAGTTACGATACATTAATCCTTGAAAGGAGAACCATAATCATCTTGATCCTTATGGCAAATCAATGCACATCTTTTCTGTCTTATTCCCCTGCTAACATACGAACAATATAGAACATTAATTAAAATTTGTGCCCAAAAAGGTTGACAAAAGACAATCGAGCCGTTTTGTGTCATGTTTTATCTTGTGTTACTTCGGGTTCCTATAATGACAATCTTCTGTTACTTTGGTTCCTGTCAACCAAATTCACCATTGGTCTCCATAATTTTTTTAAAAACTTGTTCCATATCTTAAAAAACAAACCAAAAATTATTTAATTGTGGGATGACTTATACATTACTTTATCATGAAATGCATACAAAATTAAAAAAACATATTTTCTTCAAACAATGTTGGTCATTTGTTTTTGTTTTTGTTTTTTGGTGATAAAATGGAGTCATTGGTGTTTAATATTAATCAGACCCGATTATTATGTGTTAGTGAATTGTTTTGTTTTTGGTTCATGTTGTGTAGAGTTTGAGTCATGGATGTGTCAAAAATTACAATGGAATTGAATCCCTTCATGAATCTTATTCTTCATAATAACAGTGACATTGATACATATAATTTCATTAAAAACTCAGTTACCCCCACACATATTTCATATAGTAATCATCTGTGAAGAACACAACCAACCACAAGAACATTCTTACTGCCTCCCAACAAAAAAAGGAGAAAAAGAAACAACCTAAAATCAAGCCTACTCATACTACACAAAACTCTGAATCTAAAACTGGTCACATGAAACAGGAATGAGAATACTTAAATAGCTCAACATCCAAACTACAATTTACTTTAACTACTACTTAACATGATGTAATTCCAAGACCTTCTAATTAGCTTGGGAAAAAAGGAAAAAAATGATCTTCTAGTTAGCAATAACATCCCATATCAACTCAGGATCAAAGGAAGGCATGTGTGCCAGTGAGCATCCTTCCAAGTCTGATTCCTCTGGCACCACCCTAAACTCGCTGGAGAAGGAGCATGGTGAATTCTCGCCCTTCCAGAGCCCGTCATCTGAATTGGTTGGTGAAACCATTTCATTTCTCCAACTACCATTACCAATTGCTGATGATGACAACAATGAGGACGACGGAGATGCATCGACCTGCACAACTTTGCCACACTCTTTATCATCAAGTCCATTACATTCCCCAACCGAACTCCCACGTTTCTTACCATTCTTGTTAGATCTCTCTCTTTTGACCTTTTGGTAAATAGCTTGAATCTTGGCATCCACAGCACTCTTCAAAGCAGTCAATGTTGCAGTATCTCCAAATCCTAACTTGCTTGCATCTTGAAGATTCGGAAAATTCAAGCGTGCATATTTACCCCGAAGCTTATAGGCTGCTCTATCATAAGCATAGGCTGCAGCCTCAGCTGTATCATAAGTTCCCAACCACACTCTTAATCTGTTCTGAGGAAGTCTTATTTCAGCCACCCATTTTCCCCAATGCCTCTGTCTAACTCCTCTGTATAGTTTTTTCTTGCATGGAATGACAAAGCTAGGTGTGTACACATAGTTTGGAAATGGGTTGGTTAGAGAACTTTGCGAAATTGAAGGGTTTGCTCTGTTTTCGTCGTAGAACTTTAGGAGTAAATCTCTTTGGCGGAGATATACTGAAGAACCTAATGGCTCAAAAACATGGTTGGTCATGGGGGTTGAGCGTTGGCAATGAGAAAAGATTGAATCCAAGGTATTTGTGCCTCCTGCTAATATGAGGTTTGATAGTGAAGATTGAAGGTCGACACTGTTGTCAAAAACGGAAGGCATGATATTTTCTTGTATTCTGGCCATTTTGTCGTAATTTTTTGGAATTTTAAGGAAAAAGAAACAGGGGAGGCTGAGGACACAGGGTACTAAAAAACTGGTCCCTTTTCCTCTAAAAAGGAGGATATCGTGGCGTGAACTGATATAAATATGATGAAAAAATTAGGAAAACTGCTTTGGAGAGAGAGATTCCTCTCAAAGATGAGAAATTTTTGAGCAAATATTCGTACAGAGGTGAGAATTGAAATATTAGAGGAAGTAGTGAATAAATTGCGTGAAGAACAGAGCAACGATTGGAGAAAGATTTGCGTAGAAACTTTTGGCTCTATTGATAGAAAATGGCAATTAGAAAAGGGTTCAAATATTCGAGGATGCGTCTGAAATCTCTGCCCTGTGTCTGCGTTTGGTCTCCATCTTGGGGTATTTATAGCCGCAGAGTAAAGGATTTTTTCTTTAGACTTCAAATCTTGTCTGTTCAGAAGTTTCACATTTAACTTTTTGACTCGTATTTACCTAAAAGCCGCAGTTGTAATGATTACAGTGCCCCCTCTCACATCAAAAAGTTCGTACAAAGTTAATTCTAGAAACAATTGAAACAATGATACTACTTTTACATCAACTAATATTCCGGGTTACGATCTAGAGTGGATTTATCTTAGTTGATAAGGACTAACATTTGTGGGTTATCGAAACTTAAACTCCATTGAAAAATCAATGACTTAAAATAAACGAGTAACACATTACATCAACATACAGAAGTAAAAATGTTATTTGAATTTTGATTGTTGACATAATTTATTGATGGAATCCATATAAATATTAAAGTACACTGTCTNAAACTCCATTGAAAAATCAATGACTTAAAATAAACGAGTAACACATTACATCAACATTCAGAAGTAAAAATGTTATTTGAATTTTGATTGTTGACATAATTTATTGATGGAATCCATATAAATATTAAAGTACACTGTCGACTCAACATCAATTTGATTAAATTAGCCTGCAAATTAAGATTTTAGTCATATAATTTATTGATTTAAGAAGGGTTTTCTTGTCATTAGACCAAAAGGCTCTTTAATACTAGACACAAGTAAAAAGCAGTTCTCCAGCTGGCGTGGTCTGTGAATTGTGAGGTTTCACCGTTGACTCCGTCCTGAGGTCATCCACTTCTGAGGAAAAAAGCTACTTTACGAATTTATTATGCAGGAGTCAGTTTGTTGGTTGGGNGACACAAGTAAAAAGCAGTTCTCCAGCTGGCGTGGTCTGTGAATTGTGAGGTTTCACAGTTGACTCCGTCCTGTGGTCATCAACTTCTGAGGAAAAAAGCTACTTTACGAATTTATTATGCAGGAGTCAGTTTGTTGGTTGGAGTGAAAGACTACATTAGATCTCTGACACGCGTCCCATGAAAGGGTGGTTGAGATTTGCTTTTATAACCTCTCCTCTGTGTACGCTGCAGGAGAAATTTGCTTAACTGCTATTTCCATGGATGCCTACTTTACACAAAGCTGAAGAACCCTAAATTAAGAATAGACATGATCTGTAGATTTGATTCAGAATCAATTAGGTTAGACTTAGTCCTAATGTTCTTGGGTGCGATAGATGAGTAGCCTCGTCCAATTGTTCATGTTAATGAATCAAATAGGAATTTAACAATAGTAGTCTCCTCTCTGAGATTTTGTTAGCGGTATTGGAAAAGAAGATCAACAAAATTCACTTTAATTTGGAAAGATTTACCTATGTTGGTGATGGATAAAATATGAAATGATTTCGGCTGAAACAAAGTTGGAATTCTAGCGATGAGGAGGTGGATGGTGAGAGACATAGTGGCTAGCAATGTTATTGATTAGAAACGTGCGGAGGTTATAGTAGATTTTGGGGCAAAACAGTAAAATGACAATATAATATGAGTAAAAAGTATTAAAAATATATGGTTGGTATACATATTTGATTTAGTAACACACAATATTGAGTGATTATTGACATTTAAATGTTGTATAAGATTGTATTGAAGTATTTAATTCCATATAACTCTAATACTTTTAATAACATGGCAACCAAACGAGTCCGACATAGATATGATAAGACAAGCTATATGGAATCTCAGAAGAAATTTCTGTCATGAAGTCCAAAGTTTAAACAGCCATTTTAATTATAATATTCTCTAATAATTGCTTCGGCAAGTGTCTAATTCCATACAAATTTACTCTACAATTGAATAAAAGGAAATTGTGTTGGCAGATTCTTCGAAAGATCTAACCCTAAAGATCTTGGAGAGGGGCTAACTAACTCCTTGTCCCTCTTAGTCCATGTAACAGCTTGAAAGTTTGGTTTACATGGCGTGTCTAACTTTTCATGTGCATTACCTTCCGAAAAAACACTTTTCATTTGCATTAAAGTTATGGTGCTTTATGTGTATGGCAACGCCTACACGACAAAAGGCACAAGAAAATTTATTCGACAAATTGCCATAATGAGTTGAGCAAATACTCTTTTAAGGCTTCCAAATAAAATCTCATGAACAAAAGAACAAATTACATACTTATGAGTAACTTCAAAAAGTCCCTTACTTCTCAAATTCCGGGGTTCAAACCTTAAAAAAAAATACCGAATGACCATGATGAACTATTGGAGGTTTAAAAATCTAGGTTTGTTCAATTTTTTTTGATTGATTAGAATTTTCAATCAGATTTTTTTCTGATAAGATATACTCATTCTTCATTTCATTGTTAGGTTTCAAGTGACATAATTTTCATCTCTTTTCTTTTGAAAGAAAGATAAATCCATCCTTGTACACAAGAGAAGTCCTTCCAGAGGTAATCAAATGAGGGAAGTATCACGATCAAGGATGGGACCCAGTCTTATTAAATACGTAAAGGTCACCTGGAAAGACGATGATGCCTTCGGAAGGAGAAAATATTGATACCTTGTGTATTATCTATTAATAATATTAAAATAAATAAATAATTGGACTTTATAACAATTAATATCCAATTTGTCATATAAGCAAATAATTTTTTACTATTCTTCTATGTATGTTCAAGTGAGGTTTATCTTATTCATTTAAGATTTTATTATTAATTAGTGGTATTATATCATCATTACTGTTGTAGGCTTGTGATGGGTCAATAGAATTATTAATCAAACTGAATTATTTGAGTTTAGTTTGGGTTTGGCTCGGTTCGTTTTTTAAACGAGTCTGAACTTAAATAAGTTTTTAGGGTCGTTTAAAAAACAAGTCCTACAAGCTCGGTTTAAACTCGACAGACCTGACTCGTTTATATGTAAATACTCGNGGTTCGTTTTTTAAACGAGTCTGAACTTAAATAAGTTTTTAGGGTCGTTTAGAAAACAAATCCTACAAGCTCGGTTTAAACTCGACAGACCTGACTTTTTTATATGTAAATACTCGGACTTGAATTGGGTTCGACTTGTTTTGGGCTCATTCGGGTTCAATTCTTTTCTTAAACGAGATAAATTTGAACAATTTTTTAAGCTTAATAAAAAAATAAGTTTTTCAAGTCTGACTCGAATTCAGCTTGAGCTGGTGGCACAGACAGCCCTATGGGCCAATCTTCAAACTTCAAAGGCTAAAAAAGCTTTCGCAAATTGCATGTGAAATAAATCTAACTCGCTCACGAAGTCAATACAAATCGTACTCCTCATGCCCTTGTATCTCTCTGTACCCATTCTTTGATCGTTCACTACCTTTTCAGGCATTTATTCCAAGCCTGCCCTCACTTTAATGTACCACAAAATAAGGAAATCGAGCCAATACAGGCGAATGATCAACGCATTACTAAATTCAGGAAATCACAACTATGATAGACTACAAAATCAGTAAAACTGAATTTTTAGTCGTTTTCGTTCCACAATTGCTGAGAAGGGATACGTGGCTTCTTAGTCACTCGGACATTGTCGTTTTGGTTGTTTTAGGGTATCAGGGATGTTGACAAGTTACGATGCGATCATAGTATTTCATCTTGTTTCTATCATTGACGTCCACGAGATTCATTTTATCGATATTAATCTAACATATAATTATTTTTTTTAGTGGTTTTACTCATTTATTAATATTAAATCAAATCATATATAATATTGAGTTATCTGTTATGTTTGATCTCGCATTTGGCGTGATCGATCTCTTGTACTTTGACGTGGTGGTTAATTATGATATTAATTGCTTTGAATTTATGAGTAGAATTTGTCTTTGAAAACTTGTTTGCGAAAAAAGGGTAGTCAAAAGTTCATTTACACACATTTAATCTTATATTTATCTGATGTGGGATTATAACATGCAATTATAGGAGAAATAGTTTTAAGTCTGCAACACCACGATATGGTTGGCATATCCAATCATACTTAGAACAATGTAATTTTGTAACAAGATCGAGGGCATAGGTGGGATTGAACTTTGCAAAAGGAGTGGGTGGTCCGTGTGTGCCGTGTCTTTTTCTGCCAAATCAAAAAGGTATGCTTTGGCAGGATATGGACTATGGACTTGGTCGCACCGACGCAGCACTAGCCGGCGCCGACTTCAAAAAAAAAAAGGGGTCCCAACTCATGGGCTGAGCCCAACACGTCAGTGCTCATCGGGTCCATGACTGAGGTAACGTGTCGTTTCATCAATTAATTCATCAAAAGTTTGGCATTGCCTAATATCTCGTGATTTCTTTCTCAAAAACAACAAAGAATACGGTGTCGGCTGATGAAGTTTACAGTGAAACGATGTCGTAGAATTGCACCTCATTTACTTGCTTTCGTTTTCTGGACCTCACACATGTATGTTTCGTATAAACATGTCATGTTAATGGTTATGTCATGATGACTTCAGATGAGAAGATGTCTTATAAGAGCATCTTCACCGATAGTAGTTATTTTAGTTATGTAAAAAATATATATTTTTTATTTTAGTTACTCATTTTTTTAATACACATTTTAATAGATTTTCTATATTTTTAACTACTCATTTTAAATATTATTTATTATTCCTTTTGTATTATATTTTTTGGGAATAGTGAAAGGGAGAAAGAGAGAGAATGGAAGAAATGAGAGGAAGAGAGAGAAAAAATAATATATATTATGTTTATATATTATTATAGTGATGCTTGATGAGACATTTTCAGACACTTTCAAATGACGACACGTGTACTCGGCGTCAATGGAGACTCTTCGCTTTGATCTCGACACGTCTTCGTCGATTTTCAACCCCCTGTCCTGAGAATGCTATTCACAAGGATCAAGAATCCCCAACCCACCATGGACAGACACGTATTTCTCAGCATTTTGGGTATATCGGTCCTAATCATACTAGTCCCTCGGCACCAAGGTGTATCTATTTACGTGGGCATTTCTGCTCCTGCAGGGGCTATTGATGGACAGATCACTAGCCTAAGCTGGCTAGTCTAGCCATCATGACCTCATCTTACTCAAATGGTGTTAGGAGGCACAAGAAAACAGAAGACTCAACCAAAGGGGAATGTGCACGTGACGTATTGTGTCAGATCAGAGACAAAAAGACTAAAATGCTCTTGCTGACACACGATTTGGAAAAACAAATATTTAATGCACTTTTTCTTTGATGAGACAACATTTAATGCATGAGAGCCTGGAAGTGAAATGCAATAAATGTTCCAATGCCTGGGCATTTAATACATCTCCGTCGAGAGAATGTCATTAAACATTCAGCATACCGAGGAGAAAACATTAGTTGCTTGGGGTCCCGAGCAGTTAAGAATGAGAACGTTACTCATAAAAATTAGTGTGCGCATTGCCCACCTCCGATGATTACCTACTAATTACGCTATCAGTAATAATGAATTTTTAATCTATAAATAGTCCTCACAAACATAAAAAAAAAGTATGCAAAAACCCTTTCTCAAGCATCATACAGTGTTTTCTTATTCCCCTTTCTAAAAGAACTGACTTGATCGTCGGAGGGGATACGTCGAAAAATACTCTGACGCCCTTCTAACATGTTTTTCTCTGTTCCAGGAACCTTTCTTAGCCTTCCAAGACTAGTCAGGTGACCCACAAAAATAATTCATCACCATTTCTTAGGCCGCATTTGGCCCTCACAACCTATTCCAAGTGGTAAAGATTAACCACTCGATTGACGGACTTGTGTTCACCACAGAAGAGATCTGTTTTCGTGTTTATATTGTGCAGGATCGTGCACGCACAATCTGGTGCCGTCTGTAGGAAACGATTGATTTTCTTAGTTTTTTTTCTAAAAAGAACAGTGACCATGGTGAATACTCGACAGAAAGGGAAAGGTCCCCAGCAAAGAAGCTTCGAGTTATAAGCCCCTTATCATGATGGGGGGCGGGATCACGCTAGTAACAATAGGAACGTTTATATTCAGTCAATGGGGCATACCCCTCAAACCAGTATGGGCATTGGATCAGGAGGATCCGTCCCCTTGGCTTGTCAACTGGCGGAAGTGATCAAAGAAAAATTTGGGGATCGATTACAGAAGTTAGAAAAAGATAATGTGAATGTCTCAACCCGGCTCAACGAATTTGCAGCACCCGACGAAGGATCAAGGGACTCATTCCGTTCCTGCGGGCGCTCCGTTTGGGAAGCAGAAATCGAGGACCTGAGAAATCACTTTAACAACAAAACTGAGAATTCCAGGGTCCCAAAGTGCCCAAGAGCCAATGAGCACCCCCTCGATGGTCATTCTAGGAAGGCGAGGCCTTTGGCTTGGGACGACCTCCGGCGAAGCCTGTCAAGGCGCGGGAAGAGGGACGAGTTCGAGGAGGATTCAACTCTTTCTACACGACGCCCGGAGAAGGGGAACCCCATCAACGACTTTAGAAACCTCAGAGGACATCCCCCTGAGGTGAAAACTGACTTCAGAGCTCGACTGGAATCCAGAAGAAGGGGCAAGGCCGTCCAGCACGACGCAGAAGACGAGGCAATGCAATCCATTTTTACTAGGGATATTCGAGAGATGGAGGTACCAAAGAAGTTTGTCGTGCCAAGGTTCAAAACTTATGATGAGAGATTTGATCCCGAAGTTCACCTTAGGCAATACAAGCAAATGATGTCCCTCTATCACTCAGACCAACGGCTCCTTTGCCGAATGTTCTCCATGAGTTTAGGAGATTCCGCTATGAAGTGGTTCGAGACTCTTCCTCCCAACGGCATTGGATCATGGAAGGAGTTGACGAGGCAATTTTTAGCACGATAGCGGTCCAAAGATATTAGATCATTACTGACCCTCAGGCGGAGGGAACCGGAAATCCTTCGCCAGTATGCCATCCGGTATTAGNTTCACTTACCATCAGAAATTGAAATCCGAGGGGACCAAGCGTTCGCAAAAAATTGTTTTTACTCTACTGTGAGAGCGGGGGTCTTCACCCAAGAGAAGAGACGCTCTCTGGAGGAAATCTTGGAGATATAACAATCACAGTTCAGGAGTCCAGGAGTGGATGACCCCCGGACTGAGCCGACAAATCGATCGGTAGTGGATCTCCGGAAGGTGTTCTTAGTAAATGGTGAAGAAGAGAGATATTTTCTGATTGCCTTCGCAATGTCTACAGTCGAACAGGAAGAAATGACTAACTTTTTAAGGCAAAATGCAGACGTGTTCGCTTGGAATGCAATGGAAAGGAAAGGGGTGGACCTCGAAGTAATCACGCATAAGCTACATGTGAACCTGACACGCAATCCAATAAAGTAGAAGCCACGGCGCATGGCGCCAGATCACGCCCGGGCGGTGAATGAGGAAGTCGATAAGCTCCTGGAGGCCAATACTATCTAGGAGGTGCAGTTTCCAGAATGGTTATCAAACACGGTCTGTGCGAAAAAAAGGGGGAGAAAATGGTNTTGACGAGGCAATTTTTAGCACGATAGCGGTCCAAAGATATTAGATCATTACTGACCCTCAGGCGGAGGGAACCGGAAATCCTTCGCCAGTATGCCATCCGGTATTAGGAGGAGGTCAATGAGATAGAGGGGTGTTCGAAAGTCATGACAGCCACATCCTTTAGGCTCGGCCTGGCCAAGGACACGGACCTCTACCGATCCTTAACTAAGAAGACTCTCTTAGATATGAGCGAATTGATGGTCCGGATAAACAAATACTCCAGGATTGAAGATGAGATGGGGGCGGCAAAGGCAAAACTCTCGCCCCTAGGGAAAAAGAGAGGGAACGGGAGGACATCTCCCGTAAGGGACTGGTATCCCCTTCAGGAGGGGCGTTTAAGGGCGTTCACACTGTGTTCAAGGAACTCATCTACAAGTTGCTCTATAAAATCAAGCATGAATCATTCTTCAAGTGGTCGCCTAGGATGCAGAGTGATCCTTCCACCCGTGATCAGAAAGTGAAGTGCTCATATCACCGGAATTTCAGCCATCGCACCGAAGATTGCAGAATGTACAAATCTTTCTTGGAAAGGTTGGTCCAGGATGGTTACTTGAAATAATACATCGAATCCAAGTCGAAAACATGACATGTCTTTATCCCGACCGTGGCACAAGACAATGTCATAGACGTAATCCACGTGTGTCCACTAGATCGCCCGACGTCCAAGGAGCTTGAGTTCGATCTCAAGAGGGTAGCCTTTACGAGAAAGGTTGTCGAGAGCGATGGGGGCCCACCCAGTAAGAGGGCCAGGACTGGCGAGCTGGGCATTGCGTTCTCCGACGCGGACTTGACAGGCATGGTGACTCCCCATAATGATGCCCTAATCATAACTCTGAAAATAGGCAAGTTCGATGTCAAGAGGATGTTGGTAGATTTCAGGAGTTCCTTGGAGGTGATGTACTTCGAAACCTTAAAGCGGATGTGCTTTAGCCTTAAGGACCTCACTAAGGTCAGGACACCCCTTGTCGGATTTAACGACTCATTTGCCCTGCCCATAGGCAAAATTACGTTGTCAGTCGTCACGGGTGCCTTCACCATCAACACTGAGTTTGTCGTAATTGATACGAACTCTACTTACAATGTGATTATGGGACGAGCTTGGTTGCATGTGCTAGGGGCGGTGCACTTCACTTACCATCAGAAATTGAGATCCGAGGGGACCAAGCGTTCGCAAAAAATTGTTTTTACTCTACTGTGAGAGCGGGGGTCTTCACCCAAGAGAAGGGACGCTCTCTGGAGGAAATCTTGGAGATATAACAATCACAGTTCAGGCGTCCAGGAGTGGATGACCCCCGGACTGAGCCGACAGACCGATCGGTAGTGGACCTCCGGAAGGTGTTCTTAGTAAATGGTGAAGAAGAGAGATATTTTCTGATTGCCTTCGCAATGTCTACAGTCGAACAGGAAGAAATGACTAACTTTTTAAGGCAAAATGCAGACGTGTTCGCTTGGAATGCAATGGAAAGGAAAGGGGTGGACCTCGAAGTAATCACGCATAAGCTACATGTGAACCTGACACGCAATCCAATAAAGTAGAAGCCACGGCGCATGGCGCCAGATCACGCCCGGGCGGTGAATGAGGAAGTCGATAAGCTCCTGGAGGCCAATACTATCTAGGAGGTGCAGTTTCCAGAATGGTTATCAAACACGGTCTGTGCGAAAAAAAGGGGGAGAAAATGGTGTGTCTGCATAAACTTCACTGATTTGAACAAGACATGTCCCAAGGACGACTACCCCCTACCAAAGGTTGACCAGTTGGTGGATGCCACTGCTGGATATCAGCGCATGAGCTTCCTGGATTAAGAGCTGTATCGAAGGTCGTTCTCAAGGCCTTATCTGCTACGCGTTTAGGAGGACAAGGTGGAAGACCTTCTCTATGAAGTACACGAAAGAATATGTGGGGAGCACTCTGGGGGGCAATCCATGGCTCACTGCATCATGTTTCAGGGATATTGGTGGCCACGGATGGAGAGGGACGCGCGAGTCTATGTCCAAAAATGCGACCAATGTCAGAGGTTCGCCCTGACAATCAAACAGTCTGTGGGGGACTTGCATCCATTAACCAGCCCTTGGCCATTCACCCAGTGGGAGCTCGACTTGGTCAGATCNGTTCACACTGTGTTCAAGGAACTCATCTACAAGTTGCTCTATAAAATCAAGCATGAATCATTCTTCAAGTGGTCGCCTAGGATGCAGAGTGATCCTTCCACCCGTGATCAGAAAGTGAAGTGCTCATATCACCGGAATTTCAGCCATCGCACCGAAGATTGCAGAATGTACAAATCTTTCTTGGAAAGGTTGGTCCAGGATGGTTACTTGAAATAATACATCGAATCCAAGTCGAAAACATGACATGTCTTTATCCCGACCGTGGCACAAGACAATGTCATAGACGTAATCCACGTGTGTCCACTAGATCGCCCGACGTCCAAGGAGCTTGAGTTCGATCTCAAGAGGGTAGCCTTTACGAGAAAGGTTGTCGAGAGCGATGGGGGCCCACCCAGTAAGAGGGCCAGGACTGGCGAGCTGGGCATTGCGTTCTCCGACGCGGACTTGACAGGCATGGTGACTCCCCATAATGATGCCCTAATCATAACTCTGAAAATAGGCAAGTTCGATGTCAAGAGGATGTTGGTAGATTTCAGGAGTTCCTTGGAGGTGATGTACTTCGAAACCTTAAAGCGGATGTGCTTTAGCCTTAAGGACCTCACTAAGGTCAGGACACCCCTTGTCGGATTTAACGACTCATTTGCCCTGCCCATAGGCAAAATTACGTTGTCAGTCGTCACGGGTGCCTTCACCATCAACACTGAGTTTGTCGTAATTGATACGAACTCTACTTACAATGTGATTATGGGACGAGCTTGGTTGCATGTGCTAGGGGCGGTGCACTTCACTTACCATCAGAAATTGAGATCCGAGGGGACCAAGCGTTCGCAAAAAATTGTTTTTACTCTACTGTGAGAGCGGGGGTCTTCACCCAAGAGAAGGGACGCTCTCTGGAGGAAATCTTGGAGATATAACAATCACAGTTCAGGCGTCCAGGAGTGGATGACCCCCGGACTGAGCCGACAGACCGATCGGTAGTGGACCTCCGGAAGGTGTTCTTAGTAAATGGTGAAGAAGAGAGATATTTTCTGATTGCCTTCGCAATGTCTACAGTCGAACAGGAAGAAATGACTAACTTTTTAAGGCAAAATGCAGACGTGTTCGCTTGGAATGCAATGGAAAGGAAAGGGGTGGACCTCGAAGTAATCACGCATAAGCTACATGTGAACCTGACACGCAATCCAATAAAGTAGAAGCCACGGCGCATGGCGCCAGATCACGCCCGGGCGGTGAATGAGGAAGTCGATAAGCTCCTGGAGGCCAATACTATCTAGGAGGTGCAGTTTCCAGAATGGTTATCAAACACGGTCTGTGCGAAAAAAAGGGGGAGAAAATGGTGTGTCTGCATAAACTTCACTGATTTGAACAAGACATGTCCCAAGGACGACTACCCCCTACCAAAGGTTGACCAGTTGGTGGATGCCACTGCTGGATATCAGCGCATGAGCTTCCTGGATTAAGAGCTGTATCGAAGGTCGTTCTCAAGGCCTTATCTGCTACGCGTTTAGGAGGACAAGGTGGAAGACCTTCTCTATGAAGTACACGAAAGAATATGTGGGGAGCACTCTGGGGGGCAATCCATGGCTCACTGCATCATGTTTCAGGGATATTGGTGGCCACGGATGGAGAGGGACGCGCGAGTCTATGTCCAAAAATGCGACCAATGTCAGAGGTTCGCCCTGACAATCAAACAGTCTGTGGGGGACTTGCATCCATTAACCAGCCCTTGGCCATTCACCCAGTGGGAGCTCGACTTGGTCAGATCCCTGCCTAAGGCTCCCGGGAATAAGAGGTTCTTGATTGTAGCAACAGATTATTTCACAAAGTGGGTCGAGGCAGAGCCATTGACTCACATCCGTGACATAGACGCTAAGAAGTTCGTTTGGGGAAACATAGTCGTCAGATTTGGGGTTCCTTGAACGCTTGTATCAGATAATGAGACTTAATTCACTAGCGGACGCTTCAAATCCTTTTGCGAGTAACTCGGGATCCGTAATTTTTATTCTACCCCTGCATACCCCCAAGCCAATGGGCAGATAGAATCTTCCAACAAAACGATTGTCAATGGGATTAAGAAGAGATTGAAAAAAGCCAAGGGAAGATAGGCGGATGAACTGTTGAACATTTTGTGGGCATACAGGACCACCCCTCGGATCTCGACAAGGGAGACCCCCTAAGCCCTGGCTTACGGGGTGGAGGCAGTCATACCTCTGGAAGTGGGACTCCCCACTATAAGGATACAAGCGTTCGACACAGGGGGCAATAACCAACTTGGCCTGGATTTGGATCTGGTAGAGGAAAGAAGGGAAATGATTGCCTTAAGACTGGCCAAATATCAGGAAAGGATTTCTAGACTGCACAATAAAAGAGTCAAGACTCGAGAATTTCAAGTCGACGATCTGGTTCTCAGAAAGGTGACGGCCAATACCCGAGACCCAGCAAATGAAAAGATGAGACCTAACTAGAAAGAACCTTATAAAGTGGTGTCAGTAGGGGGCTCTGGATCATATGGATTAAAAGATATGGGAGGAAAACTTGTTATACGGCCTTGGAATGTGATAAATCTGAAGAAATACTATTTTTGAATATTATCTCTCTCAGCACTTATTAATGGCAGTATCATAAGGGCAAGGCTCTGGAGGCGGAGTTCAAGGACTCTTACTTCCGAAAGAAAAATAGTAGCAAGTCTCCTGAAAAGGGCAAGACCTTGGAAGCAGAGTTCAAGGACTCTTGTCTTCGAAAGAAAATCAGGAGCGAGCCTCCTGAAAGGGTTAGGTCCTAAAGGCAGAGTTCAAGGACTTCTGCCTCCGAAGGAAAATCAGGAGCAAGCCTCTTTGAAGGGTAAAACCCTCAAGGCAGTCCGAGGAACAAACCCCTGGGGAGGACACTACCCCGAGGGGGCGTACGACCCGTAGAAATGATGAAGCTGAACCAATCGGACGGATCAGACAAATTGTTCCTCGGGTGTCAGAGCTATGACGATATTTTGTTACCAATAGTTATTGCAACATCGGGGTTTTGCGTCCCCGAGAGCTACAAGGACAGGAGAAAAAATACATATTCAAATGCAAATATACAGTTAAAAAAGAAATAAAAAATTTTCATCTAGCCTCGGGCATCTCGAACACATCGCTGCAAGGAGAATCAACGCAGAAAGGATCAGCAATAGGTAAGACCTGAGGAATGTTGGACTTGGGAGCAGAAGGGGCTGACTCTGGCAGGGCTTCATCAGATGGGACGAGGATTATCACCTCAGGTGGGTCTGCCAAAACTTGCATCGGGACTGAGGCCACACCTTCAGCAGCAATCTCGGCCTCGGCCTGCACTATCTCTGTCGATGGTGCGTAGCTATGCATCTGGAAGAGTGGAGAGTCTGGAAGGACACCAACGGCTTGGAGCGCCTCATCCCACCCCTTTTTGAAGAACTTTTTGTTATTCTCCTCAAGGGCGAGTAGTACGTCATCGGCAAACTCCTCTCAGATTTGCTCCTCAGATTTCCTGTTCTCCGCTTCAACCCTGATCCTGTCTAGCTCCTGGGTCAGAGCCAAACAGTTTTCCTCTGACCCGACAGCCCTCACCTCGGCCGCAGAGAGCCTCTGCGTCTGTTGCGTGATCCTCCTCTCAGAGTCGGCCAAGGCAGCATTTAGCTTTTCAGCATCGATCTTCGCCAATTCGCTGTCCTTGAGCAGTTATTCAATCTGCGCGGCCTGGCTCGCAAAGGTGGAGTCCCTGGCAGCCACGTCCTCCTTAGTGCTGGCCAAGGCTCCTTCAACCTCTTCCTTCTGCTCTTGGGTTTGTTGGAGGTCCATCCTAGCTGCATGGTATCGCGTAGTGATTATAAAAATTTGTTGGGTAGCCTGCGAGGGAAAGATCTTGGTCAATATGTGGGTGACACAATGAGGAAAGGCTAAACTAAAGATGAACTTACCACTAGAGAATTCTGAATGATGGAATGGAACATGTTCGTTGTCTGCCCCCTGTGAGCCTCCATGTCGGCCTCGAAGTGGAGCGTCTCGCTCACTGCATTGGCGATATGGGGGTCTTGCATAATGGAATCGTTGACCTTGATCACTCGGTTCATATGATCAGTAGCCCGAGGGTTTCACTCCGCAGCTTCCACCGTCTGCGGCGGGGGAAGTGGAGTCTGTCTCTGCTGTTGCTACTGTTGTTGTTGTTGTCTCTGCTGTTGTTGTTGTTGTTGAGATGGAGGGGGCAATCCACGGCCCCTCCCGCTTTACTGTTGAGCGGAGGGGGCCCTGGATCCCCTACTAAGGCCGTCGTGCCTTTGCTTGATCCTCCTCTCCTCCTCAACTTGGGGATCTCTATTACGCACCTGACCCTGACCAGTGGCCCTCGAAGGTGGGGGGTTGAGGTTGGTCCCTGTTGATGGGGCGCTGCTGGTTGACCCCCGTCCTCTCCCTACGGAGAGGGCCTGCCTCTGCCGCAGGAAACCCAGGTTTATGCGGGGCGTGTGTGACATGGCTACCTTAAAGGCGTCCTCTGCGTTTAGGAACTGGAGGATGTTGAAGTCAGGTCACGAATCTCTCTCTAAGGTTCCCACCTCGGCGTGCGGAGGACTAAAAGCCTCTCTGGCCCCGAACTCCTCAACTTCGAGGGCGCCCTCTACTTTCGCCTCAGTAGCCCTGTCAGGGTCTTCCTCCAAGTTCTGCTCGGCCTGTTGTTGCGTTGTCTGATCAAAGAGTTCAGACTACTGCGAAGGGTTGAAAGGCTGGGGGAGCTGTGAAAACTTATTATACCCTGCTGTGTAGTTCAGAAGAAGATGAGCGGCCCGGCCAAATCCGTCGTCGCCAACAAACTTCCAAACAGTTATGAGGTCAGCAAAGTTCACCAAAGACTGAGGAGGAGGAGTGACTTCACGGGCGGAGACGTCTGCATAAGAAAAAAGGTTATTAACACTTGCAAAATATTTTAAGGACAGTAAAAAATTAAATTCAAAAAAATCGACGTACTTGTCGTTCTCCATTCAAGGGGGCACTTCAGACCATTGTACTCGGGACCGGTTCCCTTCTCCCAAGATCCGCTGAAGATCAAAAAGTCGTCTTTATACCCTTTATCCGAATCAAGGAGGGGAGTTACGAGGTACATGGATGGATTTCTGGCCTTAAGGTAAAAGTTCTGTTGGGGCATGACCCTCAACAGGGAGCAGCTGAAAAAGATATCTTTGAGCCCAATGTTTACCCCGAGACGGTTGTTAAGCTCTAAGATCCCCATTATTATCCTAAAGACGTTAAGACAACACTGTCCTGGGAAAAGGTTGAAATGGGAGAGGAACTGGAGGAGTAGAGGGGGCAGGGGAAACCTAATTCCACCCTCTATGATTGCTTTGGTGAAAAAAGGCATCTCATTCTCGGCCCTGAGATTACGGTTATGCAAAACTGGGTTGTACTCTTTTATACCTACGTTTTGGGGGATGTGATATCGGGCCTTAAACCTATTGATCTGTTGGTCCTCTTTCACTTTGTACTTTCCCGGTCTCGAGGAACTAGCCTGGGGGTCCTCGGTAACAGGGCAACGTCGGGGCATCTCCAATTAAAATAAAAAGAAAAGGGAAAGGAAAAAGAGTTTTCGTACAAGGAACCCCAAGAGGTTTCCTGAGGGGTGGTCAAACGATGACAACCAGAAACACCTCCGATTACCGGAAAAAGAAAAGCAAAACCCAGAAGAAGAATGGGAAGAAGGAGGATGCAAAGACTCACCAGAATGCAAATGAAGACTCCTAAGGGACTTGGAGTGGTTCCTTTCTGGAGGAAGGTTCAAAAGCAAGAGGGGGTTTGCTAGTCTAAACTCTGGTGATGACTGACTAGTAGACGATGTGACGAGAGGGTCTCTAGCGAAGTTTTTTGACGAAAACTTTCTGAGTTGAAAAATGGTAAAGGTGTGGGAAAGAGAGAGAAAACTTGTTTATATAGCACCCGTCCCCATCATTGGGCACGAAGCACGGAGAGACGCATTTAATGCGCACGAGCCCCTAAGCAGCAAAAAACGGCTGGAAGCAATGATGGGGTGGTTGGGGCAGTTGCAGAACCCTTCGTCTCCTTACAACGCGTGTCCTCAGCATTAGAAGATCGAAGGCTGGGGGGCGGTTGATGGGACATTTTCAGACACTCCCAGATGACGACACGTGTACTCGGCGTCAATGGAGACTCTCCGCTTTGATCCTGACACGTCTTCGTCGATTTTCAACCCCCTGCTCCGAGGATGCTATTCACAGGGATCAAGGATCCCTAACCCACCATGGACTAACATGTATTCCTCGGCAGTTTGGGTATATTGGTCCTAATCATGCTAGTCCCTTGGCACCGAGGTGTATCTATTTACGTGGGCGTTTTTGCTCCTGTAGGGGCTATTGATGGACAGATCACTAGCCTAGGCTAGGCTAGAGTAGCCATCATGACTCATCTTACTCAAATGGTGTTAGGAGGCGCAAAAAAGCAGAAGACTCAACCAAAGGGGAATGGGCACGTGGTGTATTGTGTCAGATCAGAGACAAAAAGACCAAAATGCCCTTGCTGACACACGACTTGGAAAAACAAATATTTAATGCACTNCAAAAAAGCAGAAGACTCAACCAAAGGGGAATGGGCACGTGGTGTATTGTGTCAGATCAGAGACAAAAAGACCAGAATGCCCTTGCTGATACACGACTTGGAAAAGTAAGTATTTAATGCACCATTCCCTTGATGAGACAACATTTAATGCATGAGAGCTTGGAAGTGAAAGGTAATAAATGTTCCAATGCCTGGACATTTAATACATCCCCGCCGAGAGAATGTCATTAAATATTCGGCATACCGAGGAGAAAGCATTAGTTGCTTGGGGTCCCGAGTACTTAATAATGAGAACATTACTCATAAAAATTAGTGTGCGCACTGCCCACCTCCAATGATTACCTACTAGTTATGCGGTCAACAATGATGAATTTTTAAGGTATAAATAATCATCACAAACACAAAAAAGAGGTACGTAAAAACCCTTTCTCAAGCATCATACAGTGTTTTTTTCTCCTCCTCTCTCAAAGAACTGACTTGATCGTCGAAGGGGATACGTCGAAAAACACTCCGGCGCCCTTCTAACCTGTTTTTCTCTATTCCAGGAACCTCTCTTAGCCTTTCAAGACCAATTAGGTGACCCACAAAAATGATTCATCACCATTTCTTAGGTCACCTTCGGCCCTCACAACCTATTCCAAGTGGCAAGATTAATCACTCGATCGACGGACTTGTGTTCACCACGGAAGAGATCTGTTATCGTGTTTATATTGTACGGGATCGTGCACGCACAATGCTCTATACATTGTCGGCCCTATCTTTAGCCAGTATGGTTAAGCAACCAGTTGCTTCTCATTTTCCGTTTGAACGGATTGATGAGACTTGCGTGCGGGATAAAAATAATCCCAGGAAAACTTCCATAAAATTATGAGTCACAAAGTGTTATGGAGCAATCTCTATCAGGTTATGGTCCCTCCTTATCCCGATCATGACTGTCAACTGATTTGCTTTTTTCTAGCCTATGGCAGTGTTCTAAGAAGAACATGCTATCCAACTTGATCAATTTGCATTGCTTGTAAGACTTGTTCAAAACTCCTCTGGTCAACCCTAGTGAATACTCAAATCCAAATTTGATGTGAAGGTAAAAGGAATCCAGCTGCCTTGGAAGCTGCAGTGCTCTGTTATATATGGCTATTGGAGATATTTATTTGATATGTTTACTCGTAGAAAGAGAATCGAAATAGAAACTGTAATGGTATAACAAAAATAGGATGTAATTAGTGCGGTAGTAATAACGTTATGTATTGATACCAGAGAAGATTAGATGTACAATGTCTCACATAGAATGGCTAAAGATTATTTATGTAACTCAAATTGGTGATGCGTAATTTAACCACTAATGCCTAGTTGTGTGAAAAGGGCAAAAAAAAAAAAAAAAGAATTGTCAAATTTGTCTGGTAGTAGTGCCCTAGTTTTCAGTTCACCATGAATGAAGATTGATTTCAGGAGGTACCAGAAAAGAAAGGCTGATATTACGTGGGATGAATCAAGCTATTAATGTTGGAAGAATTTTCAACCACATCTTGTCAGCTTAAGCCTCAGATGTCCCAATAGAAGATTATGCCATCCAAATATAAGATTCTTATATTGATAGATGAAAATTTGAGGCTGAAGTAGTACATTTGAGGCATCGGGATTCTACATTACTTCGATTAAATCTGGGTGTATGTTGCTTTATTTCGAGATGGACGCCTCTTAATTAGAACGGTTTCTAATTACGACGGTAAAACACATAGAATCACTTCATTGAACCTCCTCTTGGGACGATTCTTAAGAATTTTTTCTCGTAATTTTCGTGTGCACACGAGACAAGGTGACATGTTCTACGAAGAGTAGTTGGGTGCTTTAAAAGATCCCAATACCTCACCTCCAACATTTGTACATAAGTAGACATTTTGCATAAAAGATCAGCCATTGTCACAAATGATATATACGAATTCATAATTAAAAAATCTGTATTGCCTACANAAAAAAAAAAAAAAAGAATTGTCAAATTTGTCTGGTAGTAGTGCCCTAGTTCTCAGTTCACCATGAATGAAGATTGATTTCAGGAGGTACCAGAAAAGAAAGGCTGATATTACGTGGGATGAATCAAGCTATTAATGTTGGAAGAATTTTCAACCACATCTTGTCAGCTTAAGCCTCAGATGTCCCAATAGAAGATTATGCCATCCAAATATAAGATTCTTATATTGATAGATGAAAATTTGAGGCTGAAGTACATTTGAGGCATCANGCATCATACAGTGTTTTTTTCTCCTCCTCTCTCAAAGAACTGACTTGATCGTCGAAGAGGATACGTCGAAAAACACTCCGGCGCCCTTCTAACCTGTTTTTCTCTATTCTAGGAACCTCTCTTAGTCTTTCAAGACCAATTAGGTGACCCACAAAAATGATTCATCACCATTTCTTAGGTCACCTTCGGCCCTCACAACCTATTTCAAGTGGCAAGATTAATTACTCGATCGACGGACTTGTGTTCACCACGGAAGAGATCTGTTATCGTGTTTATATTGTGCGGGATCGTGCACGCACAATGCTCTATACATTGTCGGCCCTATCTTTAGCCAGTATGGNTCAGCCATTGTCACAAATGATATATACGAATTCATAATTAAAAAATCTGTATTGCCTACAACATTTTTTTTCCTTGGGTAAAATAAACCCAGAGAATTTTACTGCTCTCATTCCTAACACCTCTCAGTGTCTCACCCTAGCACAAAAGATTCAAACTACATTAGACAGAAACAGGAGAATATGTGACCCTTTTCTTATCAGGTCATGATTTTAGGCTTCAATGCCATGTCTTATTCATCTAGAATTATTTCCAAATGGTATATTTCATATCCACCAAGGTCGGTTTGACAAGTTTATTTCTCCCATCTTTTGACTTGGGCATCAACTTTTGCGGGATTATTGGACTTTCATAACAGGCTATTATTAAGTTCTTCAATGATTGAAACTGAGAACTTTCCCACCTCTTTTCTAGTGGGCNCTTTCAAGACCAATTAGGTGACCCACAAAAATGATTCATCACCATTTCTTAGGTCACCTTCGGCCCTCACAACCTATTTCAAGTGGCAAGATTAATCACTCGATCGACGGACTTGTGTTCACCACGGAAGAGATCTGTTATCGTGTTTATATTGTGCGGGATCGTGCACGCACAATGCTCTATACATTGTCGGCCCTATCTTTAGCCAGTATGGTTAAGCAACCAGTTGCTTCTCATTTTCCGTTTGAACGGATTGATGAGACTTGCGTGCGGGATAAAAATAATCCCAGGAAAACTTCCATAAAATTATGAGTCACAAAGTGTTATGGAGCAATCTCTATCAGGTTATGGTCCCTCCTTATCCCGATCATGACTGTCAACTGATTTGCTTTTTTCTAGCCTATGGCAGTGTTCTAAGAAGAACATGCTATCCAACTTGATCAATTTGCATTGCTTGTAAGACTTGTTCAAAACTCCTCTGGTCAACCCTAGTGAATACTCAAATCCAAATTTGATGTGAAGGTAAAAGGAATCCAGCTGCCTTGGAAGCTGCAGTGCTCTGTTATATATGGCTATTGGAGATGTTTATTTGATATGTTTACTCGTAGAAAGAGAATCGAAATAGAAACTGTAATGGTATAACAAAAATAGGATGTAATTAGTACGGTAGTAATATCGTTATGTATTGATACCAGAGAAGATTAGATGTACAATGTCTCACATAGAATGGCTAAAGATTATTTATGTAACTCAAATTGGTGATGCGTAATTTAACCACTAATGCCTAGTTGTGTGAAAAGGGACAAAAAAAAAAAAAAAGAATTGTCAAATTTGTCTGGTAGTAGTGCCCTAGTTCTCAGTTCACCATGAATGAAGATTGATTTCAGGAGGTACCAGAAAAGAAAGGCTGATATTACGTGGGATGAATCAAGCTATTAATGTTGGAAGAATTTTCAACCACATCTTGTCAGCTTAAGCCTCAGATGTCCCAATAGAAGATTATGCCATCCAAATATAAGATTCTTATATTGATAGATGAAAATTTGAGGCTGAAGTACATTTGAGGCATCAGGATTCTACATTACTTCGATTAAATCTGGGTGTATGTTGCTTTATTTCGAGATGGACGCCTCTTAATTAGAACGGTTTCTAATTACGACGGTAAAACACATAGAATCACTTCATTGAACCTCCTCTTGGGACGATTCTTAAGAATTTTTTCTCGTAATTTTCGTGTGCACACGAGACAAGGTGACATGTTCTACGAAGAGTAGTTGGGTGCTTTAAAAGATCCCAATACCTCACCTCCAACATTTGTACATAAGTAGACATTTTGCATAAAAGATCAGCCATTGTCACAAATGATATATACGAATTCATAATTAAAAAATCTGTATTGCCTACAACATTTTTTTTCCTTGGGTAAAATAAACCCAGAGAATTTTACTGCTCTCATTCCTAACACCTCTCAGTGTCTCACCCTAGCACAAAAGATTCAAACTACATTAGACAGAAACAGGAGAATATGTGACCCTTTTCTTATCAGGTCATGATTTTAGGCTTCAATGCCATGTCTTATTCATCTAGAATTATTTCCAAATGGTATATTTCATATCCACCAAGGTCGGTTTGACAAGTTTATTTCTCCCATCTTTTGACTTGGGCATCAACTTTTGCGGGATTATTGGACTTTCATAACAGGCTATTATTAAGTTCTTCAATGATTGAAACTGAGAACTTTCCCACCTCTTTTCTAGTGGGCTTTTTTTTTTCCTGTGAAATTGATATTTATCTAGCTTTGGTGGTAGTTGGTATCCTCTTAATGTACCCCTAAGATTAGGGTAAGTTGACTTCTGGTCTGTTCACGTGACCGACGTAAACACCGACGGCACGTGGACGTTTCCATGGCACTCAACTACTTGAGGAAGATGTGAGTTGTACATGTGGTGTGTTTGGGCTAATTTACGCATATTTTAATTAATTTTTTTTTCAGTCTGATCAAAGACAGGTCATTTACATTGGGATAAAATCTCTCATAACTTGGCCTCAAAAAATTATTAGAATTTAAATTCAAAACGTCTGAGTTTGTAACTCGTCATTGTTATCTTTTGAACTACCTTTTGAGGTTAAAAACATATTTTATGATATACCATAAATTATTATTTTCTTATGATCTCATTCGGAGTTATTTTCATCTTATTTTTACACCTGAGCATTACAATCGATATTTATGTATCCATTTTGGAGCAATCATAGGTCTTTGATAAAAATGTTCAAACCAATTAAATTGAGTCTCTCTTAATTAATCTCGTGTTTATTGGTATTATATATATGGTTTTAGGAGTATTCTCATTACTAATTAAATTGGTTTTATTGCACATCCGTCTTGAACATGGTGTTTTTTAATTTTTGAATATGAGTAGTGTTATGTATTTTAAATTTGTAACCCAAATTAAGGATGACTATTGAATCAGTAGGTCTCATCAACTTTTTTAAATGAGACCTACTGATCCAATGGTCCTCTTTGATTTTAGATATAAATTTGAATTAAAAATTTTGATACANGGCTAAAGATTATTTATGTAACTCAAATTGGTGATGCGTAATTTAACCACTAATGCCCAGTTGTGTGAAAAGGGACAAAAAAAAAAAAAAAAGAATTGTCAAATTTGTCTGGTAGTAGTGCCCTAGTTTTCAGTTCACCATGAATGAAGATTGATTTCAGGAGGTACCAGAAAAGAAAGGCTGATATTACGTGGGATGAATCAAGCTATTAATGTTGGAAGAATTTTCAACCACATCTTGTCAGCTTAAGCCTCAGATGTCCCAATAGAAGATTATGCCATCCAAATATAAGATTCTTATATTGATAGATGAAAATTTGAGGCTGAAGTAGTACATTTGAGGCATCGGGATTCTACATTACTTCGATTAAATCTGGGTGTATGTTGCTTTATTTCGAGATGGACGCCTCTTAATTAGAACGGTTTCTAATTACGACGGTAAAACACATAGAATCACTTCATTGAACCTCCTCTTGGGACGATTCTTAAGAATTTTTTCTCGTAATTTTCGTGTGCACACGAGACAAGGTGACATGTTCTACGAAGAGTAGTTGGGTGCTTTAAAAGATCCCAATACCTCACCTCCAACATTTGTACATAAGTAGACATTTTGCATAAAAGATCAGCCATTGTCACAAATGATATATACGAATTCATAATTAAAAAATCTGTATTGCCTACAACATTTTTTTTCCTTGGGTAAAATAAACCCAGAGAATTTTACTGCTCTCATTCCTAACACCTCTCAGTGTCTCACCCTAGCACAAAAGATTCAAACTACATTAGACAGAAACAGGAGAATATGTGACCCTTTTCTTATCAGGTCATGATTTTAGGCTTCAATGCCATGTCTTATTCATCTAGTATTATTTCCAAATGGTATATTTCATATCCACCAAGGTCGGTTTGACAAGTTTATTTCTCCCATCTTTTGACTTGGGCATCAACTTTTGCGGGATTATTGGACTTTCATAACAGGCTATTATTAAGTTCTTCAATGATTGAAACTGAGAACTTTCCCACCTCTTTTCTGGTGGGCTTTTTTTTTTTTCCTGTGAAATTGATATTTATCTAGCTTTGGTGGTAGTTGGTATCCTCTTAATGTACCCCTAAGATTAGGGTAAGTTGACTTCTGGTCTGTTCACGTGACCGACGTAAACACCGACGGCACGTGGACGTTTCCATGGCACTCAAATAATTGAGGAAGATGTGAGTTGTACCTCTGGTGTGTTTGGGCTAATTTACGCATATTTTAATTAATTTTTTCTTCAGTCTGATCAAAGACAGGTCATTTACATTGGGATAAAATCTCTCATAACTTGGCCTCAAAAAATTATTAGAATTTAAATTCAAAACGTCTGAGTTTGTAACTCGTCACTGTTATCTTTTGAACTACCTTTTGAGGTTAAAAACATATTTTATGATACACCATAAATTATTATTTTTTTTATGATCTCATTTGGAGTTATTTTCATCTTATTTTTACACCTGAGCATTACAATCGATATTTATGTATCCATTTTGGAGCAATCCTAGGTCTTTGATAAAAATGTTCAAACCAATTAAATTGAGTCTCTCTTAATTAATCTCGTATTTATTGGTATTATATATATGGTTTTAGGAGTATTCTCATTACTAATTAAATTGGTTTTATTGCAAATCCGTCTTGAACATGGTGTTTTTTAATTTTTGAATATGAGTAGTGTTATGTATTTTAAATTTGTAACCCAAATTAAGGATGACTATTGAATTAGTAGGTCTCATCAACTTTTTTAAATAAGACCTACTGATCCAATAGTCCTCTTTGATTTTGGATATAAATTTGAATTAAAATTTTTGATACTTATCATTACTCGTCGAATATTTTGTAAGAAAATAACGCATTGATGGTCTAATGAATGCATTATAAAACTTACCTTTCAATCTAATCCGCCTGAAAAATATGGCCCAAGCATTGAATAGCCGATCTGGTTTCCTGTGGAGATTACTGTCGCTCCAAAGTTAATAAGGAAGTCATTCTCTGGCCCATTGGACATCCAAATAAATGGGCCGAATATCAAACTAATGAGTTAAGGCTTAAAATTAGACATATAGCCATTTGGGCCTACCCATCTAGAAGCCTTTTAACCAAAGAAGGCCTTAAATTGGCTTTTTTCTCAGCCATTCAGTGCAGCCAAGCATATTCCATACGTTTTTTTTGTATCCAAGCATGTTCCATACTTTGAGTTCACGGAAAAATTCAAAATAACCAAGTAAAAGGCAAATCACCGTAAAGATCAAGCCACAATATTAATGGCAAAGGTATAACTATAATAAAGTATAATAATTTAAATTTCAATATATAAATAAAATAATTTTTATTATTCGTTATTGAGATTTTTTAAAATTTTCTTTTAAAGTTAATTTGATGGTTAATATTAAAATCACAAATTTAAAAGGAAAAATAGGTCTTTAAGAATGTGTTTAGAGTGACTTTTTTAAAGTATTTTTAAAAATTATTTCTCATAAGTATTTTTTTAAAAAAAATAGTGTTTGGACTCACATCACCACCACACCCACCATCACCACTACCATCATAATTGCCATAACCCCACCTCCACCCCCACCACCATTATTGCTGCCATTGCCTTGCCACCACCATCACCACTACCATGGTCCAACCACCACCATCACCTTTACCACCGCCCCAACCACCATCTCCACCCTATCATAACCACTATCTCCTTTACTGCCCCTACCACTGTCCCACTACCACTACCATTACCACAACCACAATTGCCTCACCACCACCTCCACCCCTCTTCCACTGCCACACCACCACCTTTATGACCATCATAACTACCACCGTCAGTACTCACAACTATCATTGTTTCCCACTGCCACCACTAACATAAACCACCATAACCCGTCGTCTACCATCACCACCAGCCGCTGTCACCCACCCTTACCACGCCTACCACCACCACCATCACTTGTCATCACCCACCATTATAGCCACCTACTCTCACAACATTTACCACCGTTATCATTCCCACCACCCATCACATTGTCACCTAGAAGTATTCATGGTCTCCTCATCACCACTATCGTCTTCGTCCACCACCATCATCGTCATCGCCTACCACCACTGTCATCGTCTCACTACCACCACTGCCAACCACCATAACGGTCGTCTACCACCACCTACACCCACCACCATCACCATCGTCACCCATGATTACCACTACCATTATCGTCTGCCAAAACCCACCACCACCACCACCATCACTGTTGTTATCCACGATTACTGCCACCACCATGATTGTCGCTATACACCACAACCATCATCGTCTCTCATCATCACCACTGTTGCCTACCATCACTAACACCACTGACCCCATAATCGGTACATAAATTTTTTTTATCTTTCCTCTATATTTGTGATTTGATTTTAAGTGTGAATACAAATATATTTATTACTGATTATTTTTTTTATTACTCTGTGTCTTTAGACACATATAATAACTATTAACTAGTATATTTATATATACACTAGTTGTGTCTTGTTCCCAACATGTGTTTTTTTTTAAAATATGGGTTGTGTTGTTGTAGTTAAAAAATTAAAATTTAAGTGAATTATTATGGTTAAAAAAATTAAATTTGAGTGAGCTATTGAGTTAAAAAAGTTAAAATTTAACTGGATTATAATGGTAAAAAGGTTAAAAATTTAAATTTAAATGATTTATTGTGGTTTAAAAGTTAAAATATTAAATTTTAATATAAATTGTTTGATCTAAGTGATTTGGGTTGTTGTTTGTGTTTTTCTAAATGAAGAATTTAAGCGGAGGCTTTTTTTTTTATTATTATAGATATATTGGGGCTTGTTGTTTATTACAAACTAAACTTGAGGAATGAAAATCTCAATAATTGAAAAAAGTTTAGTTGTTCATCTGACAAGATTTCCTAATACTAAAATTGCCATGAGTAACTTAATTCCCATCATAGGAATTTAAATGGTCTAAATAGTCAATTCTGATCAATAATGATGTGGAAGAAAATAGCAATATTATTTGAATTTAATTTATTAATTAATTAATTTATAATTATTAGATTGACGGTAAATTTCAGGATTCACAATTAGTCTAATAATTATAATGTATTAAATTAGTAAATTAGGTTAAAATAATATTATTAGTTCATGCGAATAAAATAATTTTTTATTACTTGTAAAGCACATAAATATTCGATTTATAATTTTAGATTTATATCCTAATTAAATATATATATATAGAAGGTGAGATCTAATTCCGTTGTTTTAACGTTCCTTCTTTCTTTGTTCTTTTTCTTCTATTTTTAAAATAAACTAAAACACCACTAGAAACTTGACAGCAGCTTCCCCTATTTTGACCGCTTCATCGTTAAGTCCACCCCCTCTCTCTCGCTCTCTCTTTCTCTCGAATACACACCCTATCATTGTAGCGTAGTGTTCAAAGTTTCAAACCCTAATTACACTCCTCTGTTCCCCAAATCTCCATCAATTCGTCCTTACTCAGATAATCAGTACTCAGTAGACTTAACGCCAGTCATGCCAACGGCTAGACAAAGCTTATCTATTTAGAAAACGACTCATCACTTGAGGTTAGCAGTCAATCTCATTCTATATTTTGCTCTGTATACTGAAAACACTGTTCTTTATGCCAATACACTAATCATTCTCTCACCACTTGTCACTTTTTAGTTCTGATTTCCTGAATCAATATAAATATTTCTCATGTAGTGTGAAGCAAGTGGGTGTTTGTATAGGGAAAAGATGGCGATAAATTATACCCTTGTAATGACTTGGTTTCTAATCTTAATCATTGTCAGCTGTGCTTCTGCTGATTCAGAGGTAAAAAAACTATGTAGAAATTAAATCTTTATGCTTCAATCAATTTTGATGAGCCTGTTAATCACCTCAGTATCTTATAGGTGCTAGTATTTTACTTGTTAGGTCAAAGAAATTTCAAACACTGGTTTAGGTTTGACGAATACACCAGTATCAAACAAAAATAATAATGTGAGTGAGCAAGCTGGTATACAGGACTCTGGTTCAGATTCTAACAAAGTTAACCCAGAAAAGATGGGTAAAGATCAAGTGGTTGGTTTGAAAGGTGTTGAAAATATTAATTTCAATAAGGACAATCCAAGTAAGCAATTGGGTTCGAAAGGAGTTCAAACTGGGGAAACAAATGCAAATGGTGATGATTCTGTAGAGGGTGGTGGCAAGAAAGGGAAGACAGGTGAAGGGTCGAAAACTAGAGACATGCATAAAGAAGGGATAGTACCACCCTTGAGGAAGGAGAGCTTTCGGGTTGAAGACTGTGATTCGTCTAAAAGTTGCACGGATGAGAAAAAAGCACTGGTAGCATGTCTAAGAGTTCAAGGAAATGGTATGTGATTCGCATCCTGTGGTTTTGTTGCTATCATTTAGTGCCATTCGTTACCGTTCAAGGTGTTTCATCTTTGAGGATTGTTCTTTGTGATTCCTATTGTGCTTATCAATGATGCCTACTTATATTTGCATTGAACTTTAATCCACAAACTGGCTTTTCTCTTAAACTAGACACTCTTGATCAAACTCAATCTAGCAATGGCTTTGCTTCCCCTGTTTGGTCTGCTACATGAATTATACTTCACCATTTCTTCCCCTGTGGGGAAATGATGTTAAACAGTCTTTTTTTGAAAAAGTGTTTCTGTTTGTGGAAATATTGCCCTGAATGGCCTGAAAGACTATAAAATAAAGGTTATTGAAGGGCAGTAAAGAAATACAATTTACAAGAGAAAAACTAAAAACAGACAATTCAGGCCACAAATATTTCAGACATAATGACTACAGGATGATTGGGCACAATGCCACATTCATTAGCTTGCTATATAATTTCTATCATGCCTGGGGAGTTAATTGAGAATAGGAGACTAGATGAGTAAGAAGTATATTAGAGGTCATATGCCATTATCTGGCATTTTGGACCATTAGGATTGGCTTGTTGACGTATAAGTCAGTCTGTATTTATGCATTGTTTGTTTTGATGTGGTATCATCAGCATGACAGAGGTGTTTTTTCAAGCCAATCTTCTTCTGTCAGGGATACTGGTTAGATGTGTTGTACTGGAATATAACTGAATTTACTTTCAACTTTTGGCTTTGCAACCCTTCATTCGATGTTGAAGCTATGAATGTTGGCTTGTGATCTTTCAGAACCTCCAGACCTTTCGTTGTTGATTCAAAACAAGGGAAAAGGCCCTCTAAGTGTTACGATTTCTGCTCCTGATTTTGTCCTTCTAGAGAAAAGGCCAATCCAACTTCAAGAGAATGAAAGCAAGGAGGTATATACAAATAACACTTTATGGGTTTGAAAGCATAGTGAATTTTAACTGTTGATAAATTGTCTTTCAAACTTTATAACTCATCCGGCATGGCCACTTCTAAAACAAACTACTAATGCTCTCTTGATGTAGTTTTCTTTATATGATATTGCGAACTGTTAAAAGAGCATAAAATCTGATCGCGTGATCTGCCTTTTTTCCAATGACTAAAAAAAAAAGATCTTCCTTTTTTCCTCTTAAAGCATGTTCTGCTGTATTAGCTTTCAAGTAACTTTATCTGAGTTATTTCCACATGTTTCTCTATTTATATGTTTTGTTTTGTGAAGAAATAAGTTTATTTAAGAGGAAGTACAAAAATATATATTTTATTTCAAAAGAATCTAATCAAGATGGTTCAAAGTTGTGGTATCGGTCATCAACTTGGAGGGCACTGATACACATCGGTCGCAATGTCGCGGTACGGTATTGGCTAATACGCACAAAATGTTAGATAGAAGTCTCAAAAAAATTTGAAAAAAATATAAAAAATTCTATAAAATGTAAATAACAACATCTGTGCATTATATGCCTAAAATACATTATCTAACACATTAAAAATAATAAAAATAGATTATAAAGGCACTACCAAAAATAAAAATTATCTATACAAAAAAAAAAAGAAAAAAGAAATTAGAACACAAAAAATACAACTTTTAGTGTGGTATAAAATAGACAACATATAAAAAAAAAAGAAATTAGAAATATAACTTTTACTATGTAGCTTTCACTTTTAAATTTCAAGGAGAGGGAGAGGGAGAGGGAGAGACGAAGACGAAGATGAAGATGGAGTAGTCTCTGCTAATGCGAAGAAGTCAGTCATCGTTCGATTGTTATCTACTACTCAAGTAGTCATCGTTCGATCGTCATCTGCTACTGTGACGTAGATGGAGTAGTCTCTGTTAGCTGGGTCCTCTGCTACTCGAATAGTCATCGTTTGATCGTCAAGCAGCGTAGGGTTTCTACAATTGATATGCAAAGTCAATCGATGATGCTGGTCCTCTGCTACTGCGAAGAAGAAAAAGAAGAACAAATAGTAGAAAAGTCTCTCAGATTAAGGAGCTTTACTACAATTTTTCAGGTTTGTGTTCAAATTTGTTCTCACTTTGTTGTTCTGTTTTTATTATGGTAAAAATGGTCTGATTTAGGGTTCAATTTTTCATTTTTTTTTGCCTTTTTTTGGCATTTTTTCTGTTGCTTGAATGTTGTTGGACGATTCTGTTGGTATCGTTCGATTCAAAGGTGAATCGACCGAGTTTATCCGAGTTAGACCGAGTTGGGCCGGGTTAGAACCGATTTATGGCAGACTCGTTGTAGTCTTGTATCGTGTATCGTTATCGGATCGGTGGCTGCCGAGACGGATACGACTCGGCCGAGTTGTATCCGACTTGACCGATACTTTGAACCTTGCTAATCAAGGTGAAAATTTAAGAAGATACATATATGGAATTGTATGGATGGCAAAGAATTCATACACTTAAATGCAAATTAGAAGATGATACGTGTAAGCAGAAACAAAGGAACTAAGAGAAAATAACCATAATTGACACAGGACAGTTAGGTTTCTGTTCACTCGGCGCGAAGGGGATTAGATTGAGAATATCTAGAATATTTAGGGGTTTAGAGGTGGATGGGTGGTCATGGGCCTTAGGAATGACAAGGGATTCATTACTTGGATTAGAAAGTGAATTATTGGAGTTGTATAGGAAGATAGTTGTTTGAGAATTATTATTGCTAATATGGTTTTTGGATACTGGTTTAAAGGCCAATTATGTGTGAAAAAGTTTGGCACGGATTAAGACTTGATAAGGTAGAGTTTGACTTAGTTTGGCCAATTAATAAAGTTTTCCTGTTTCCAATCAAAAAAAAAACTTAAAAGAGAAGAAGAGAGGACTTTAGGAATGCCAGTATGAACTCTCTGGGGACAACCCCCGAATGTAAGAATTGGAACACTCTAGGGATCCCCCTTGGATTTCAAATAGAGAAGATAAGCAGAAACTCTTCTTTCGCTTCACTAAAATGAATCTATTGGAGGCCACATATGTGGGGCTATAATCCCATTTTTAATAGTTGAGAAAAATGTCCCAAAAAAGTAAACGACAGGGCCTCAACTTTTGCACACATTGTATTTATACAGAGAGATCTACAAAATAGACTTACAAAAAAGGCTTAAAACAAGTTTTCCTCAAAAAGATTTGGTGATTAAGTTGAAGTTGCTTAAAAGGATTTGAAAAAGGCCAAGAGGAGTAAAGATTTGGCTAAGGCTGTAATGGAGTTCATGACTATCAAGGCATTTATGATGACTATGGTTTTAGCCATAGTTAGGGGTAAAGGAATAACGTGTCTGACACAAACAGTTAGTTACTCATATTCGTACATGTATTTTTGCCCACAAGAAACAGAAAAAGTGATCATTTCAGGAAGGAATGTTTTTGCCAAATGATTATATATCTCTTCCCTGACATGTAGCGAGACCTAATTCAAAACAGCAGGTCCTAATTTTCTTTGCATTCAACATACACTTGGAGATGACCCTTGGTAATGCCATATGCTCCACTGGAATTCTTGCAACTGCACCAATCTTACCAGCTCATTGAAAAATGTTAAAGTCAAATTCACAGCGTCATTCTTTTAGGTTAACCTTGCCAAGAAAATATAGAGGAATCATCATAGTGATGTGACGTGGAATTTTTGTTAGCTTCATATGGAACATGCTTCTTACAAATATTGTAGTCTGCATTGAGAAGAATTCATAGCATTAGTGGGTATACCTCTTCATCTTATTAAACAATGTCATTGAAACTTCAGAAATGATTATATTGTAACAGCTGGGATCTGACTGGTAATTTGCACTATGCAGGTGGTGCTTCCCACCAGAACTGGGGAAACTGAAAACTTCATTGTTCTAACCGCGGGAAATGGTAATTGCAGTCTTGATGTCAGGGATCTGATTGCGCAGAATTCCAGGAAAGAAACTGGCTATCATTCCAAGACCACAAGCATCAACATCTTTAATGGAACCCTCTCCTTTGGATTCATATGTTTGGCTGCAATATTTATAATAGCGTCGGTTTGGACTTGCATTAGCTTCCGGCGCAGGCGTTTTGCAAGAAATGGCTCTAAATACCAAAAGTTAGACATGGAGCAGCTGCCATTTTCAGGGCATGGCAAAGTAGAATTGAACTCAAACGATGGATGGGACAACAGTTGGGGGGACGATTGGGATGATGTGGAGGCACCCAAGACACCTTCAATGCCCATTACTCCAAGCCTCTCATCCAAACGTGTTACCTCCAGACGGTCTAACAAGGAAGGTAGGAAAGATTAGTTATTTTATCGCGATAGATAATATTGATTACCTTCTGGTGATGTGTTGGTCCGCTTTGAAATACACATTTTTGCTCCAATCTTTCCCAATTCAAATAGAAACAGAAACTTATACAAATGCTTTGTAGTTTGTTCTCCATTTTCATTTTTATATCAAATGAGGGTCTTATTATCTTTTACTTTAGACCCACATGATGCTCTTTGGAAATTCATTGTTTCTTCATGTTTTAGATGAAAGCAGTACCTGGGCAAACTGGGTAACGCGTATGCTCTGTGCCATAGTACTGTTTGAACCGGATCGTGTGCCCCCGGAAAAAGACTTTCCTTATCAACTGTGTGGGTTAAGACTTTTGAATTCAACTTTAATTTTCTGCCAAAACAGTAATGTTAGTGATAAAAAAACAAATGATAATGGTCCAGAGAATTATTAAAAACAATGCTAGATCTTGGAACAACACGCGTATAAGATTGTCATGTTAACTTGTTTGAATTGCAGCAACAACGATATGAAGTGAAGTTAGCGGTTGATCTAATGGTCATTGTCTCTGTTATTAAACTTTAAGGTTGTAGGGTTCAACATCATCGTCCGACCACTAAAAAAACATGGGGCACCGACTAAGAGGAAATTTTTTGTAAGTTGTAAAGCCCCACCATCACATGGGTAGTTGCCAGATTGCTGGCACACATGCGCGGTCTGGTCTGGTGACATGTATGTAATCTAAGCTGGGGGCAAATGACATTCCACCTCTCTAGTGAAATGAAGAAGTGTTTTTTTTTTACCATACTAAAGCCATAATGATTAAGGTTGTGTTTGGTTGAGGTATCATAGAGTGAGATTGGATTAATTTAGTTTCAATGGTAATTTAGCAGTATTATGTTTGGATCAAAATACTAGGTTCCGTCATAAAGACTTTATTTACATTGACCTAATTGTAATGTTTCATTTAACACTCCTCATTTGATACTATAAACCAATACCATTTAATAGGTAATATTAAATTAGTTATAATTGCTATTAACATTTAAAATAACAAGGATGAATAATTGCACTTTTTCTATCTTATTTTATTCCGTGGGATTCTGCCTTTACTGCTCGTTTCGGAAACCATCAAGTAGATTCAAAACAATCCGGTCAGACGAAAATGCTCGAATTGGCATCTATATAGACTAGATATGTATACATTGATGTATAGTGTGTTCTATCTTTAATTTATAAACATATTAATCCCTTCTCCAAATATCATATTGATATTAAATAATAGATCTGTACGTTAAATAAATCATGATTCATGGTATAGTTAAGATAACACAAACTGGCTGAACAATTTTTGTAACCACTACGAATTGATTGAAAATTAATTATCTGATCTCATACTATACCCTATCCAAACATTCCCTAAAGTGTGTAATAATGATGCACAAATTAAGTTTGCACACCACCTATCAAGTATCAATAATAAATGCAGTAATTAATAAGAAGAGTGAGACGAGACAAGGATTATAGTAGTTTGGTCAACGTGACCTACGTCTATTTTAAATGGCTAGGGTCGCTGGAGAGCTTTTATTACTTCAAGGGTGTAAGGAGAGCAGAGAGTTACAAGCTTTGAGAGGGAGAGGAGAGTTGTGCTCAACTGAATGTGATACTCCCAAGTGTTGGCGGGACTTACAATTTATAGTCGCCCCTACAATAGATTGAGACAAATTGCTAGTAACTAAGTGACTATTTTAGTTGAAGTGGCGATCTCTTCTCAACGGCCGAGACAGTTATGGTGCTTTTCATGAGATTCAGTCAAAGGATGAGATGAGTATTGACTCTTTTTAAGGCGGCGTGGATAAGGCTCTTGGATGACCTTGCATACTCTTTGTTGACGTAGCTCATTAAACTTGATGAGCTTGACAAAGTGTGGACCATTTTGAGGTTGGACTTACTAGATTTCTTGGAATTAGACTATTGATTAAGACTGAATTTTTCAACATGAATTGGGTCATTTGGGCCCAAGCCATCAGTTTATTTTTACAAATATATACTTGATGCATTTTTTTTCACAAGCATGTGTAATTATACACATAAGTACCTGGCATGCCGGGCAACTTACTATTTATATCACAGCCCAGACAAGCCCTACGAGCTCATATTCTAGCCCAAACACAAAGACGAACCACACGTCCTTTTGGAGTTATGTTAGAGAATTTAATATCTAAAAATTGAGAGATACTTGAAACAATCAAAGATTACTATCTAAATATATATAATTAACTAGGTTAGAAGAGGAGATTAGTGAATCTCTTTTAATTTTGAATTGGGATCCACTATCAATTTAATGACCATAATCTATCATATCAACAAATAAGATCATTAAATTAGGTATAAATAATATTTTTATTTCTACTATATTTGATTGTTTGGCAAGTTAACAAAGGACAAAATACATTATCTCTTGATCACGTCTTCACCAATTTTTCTATTCGTATGGCATTGTCTTATTTTCCAAACCCATTCTACAAATTTTAAACATTCATTTATAACACATAGAGCCAATGGCAAAGGTAGTTAGGAGCATGTGAGTCCACCAGGTGTTGTCTATTCATTGGAGAACCACAAACTGCGCACGTGCAGCAGTTGTATCGTTCTTTCTGTGGGGGCTATCACGTCACGTGGTAGTGCCACACCAACAATAACACTGTCAGAACTTGCACTAGCTCTCACATGACAAATCCTCCTCGCCGGCACACGTGTCCCGCTGTTTCCGGTTTTATATATTCCACTAATCAACGTTGATTGTCTGACCAAATAAAAAATCACCGTTGATTGCGATTTCGAGATTGGCTTTTGGACAAAAACATCGTATAAGGGGTTGTCACTGATTGCCTGCAATTCCGTCGACTTATTTCTAGTGATGTGTCTAATTATTTATGGTTAACTAGATGTTTAATTGATATTAATTAAACAATCTTCTATCATTATTCCAAGTTTTCCTTCGACCAGAGATTTTTGGATTGAACATTAAGCTCGATTAAATTCAAATTCATAATTTTAAAATTTAATAATTATGATCATTACATTAACCATTAATCTCGTTTAACATGACCCTTCGACTAAAGTTTTTTTGTCAAACACTAGCACTATGACTTTAAGATTCAATACCTGTGGTCGTTTAAATCAACACGTGTTGAATGATTGCATTATATTTGATCATGTCAATTCGAGTTTGTATTATTTTCTTGTTATGTTTATGCCATTTTTATGAAATATAAACCATAACGTAATGAAGTGTTTTTTTTTTCCTTAATTTAAAAAATGCCCAGTAAATTAAAAATCTATTTTTTTGGGCTTAGTTTAGATTCGACTCATTTTTTAAATGAGTTATATTTAAATAATTTTTTAAGTTTATTTTTTGATTTGAATCAAAATTACAAAGTTTGATTCGTTTATATCTAAAATAATCGAACTATTCAAGTTCGAATTTTTTTGATATTGACTCATTTAGTTTGAACAATTTAGGTTCATTTAAAAAAATCACGGCTTTATTATGAATCCTATTTCCAACGAGACTGCAATGGAAGAGTACAAAAGCAGTTTATTATACTTTACCCATACATATGAGAGAGAGAGAGAGAGGAATGTTGTGCTTCTTGAGGGGCCTTTTGCCCTGCTCTTCTTATTCATACCTAATCAATCAGTGTGTGAAAAATTCATACGACGTCCCCATATACTATAATGGTCATATGGTATTACTCTTATGTTATTAAAAAGTCAAAGTGCTTTGTTTTTTGAATTTGACATTGTCGTTGTTTGGTTGGGGCATTCCATTTCCTTCATTTTTTCCCTCAATTTTAGGGCCTTTTCGGCGGATCTCCATCGTGAACCTTTTTTTGNTTCCTTCATTTTTTCCCTCAATTTTAGGGCCTTTTCGGCGGATCTCCATCGTGAACCCCTTTTTNCTTTTGCCCTGCTCTTCTTATTCATACCTAATCAATCAGTGTGTGAAAAATTCATACGACGTCCCCATATACTATAATGGTCATATGGTATTACTCTTATGTTATTAAAAAGTCAAAGTGCTTTGTTTTTTGAATTTGACATTGTCGTTGTTTGGTTGGGGCATTCCATTTCCTTCATTTTTTCCCTCAATTTTAGGGCCTTTTCGGCGGATCTCCATCGTGAACCTTTTTTTGTCTATTTGTCTGGGATATTTTGCGCTGTTCAACTTTGACACACTAGTCAATTTTAGACCGTCGTCCCAGTCATAACACAATAGATGTAGATTCTAAATTTGTTTTGGCTTCAACGTTAAGAACAGTTAAATTCATTTAATAACATTTGAGGTGTATTTTTTCGGTACCGCATTGACAATTACTAGTTTTAGTGTTAATTAATAAATTTTTAAGGATAGATTACAAANTAACACAATAGATGTAGATTCTAAATTTGTTTTGGCTTCAACGTTAAGAACAGTTAAATTCATCTAATAACATTTGAGGTGTATTTTTTCGATACCGCATTGACAATTACTAGTTTTAGTGTTAATTAATAAATTTTTAAGGATAGATTACAAATTTTTATAGTGTTTAGGATCGATTTTAAACATTTCTAAATTGATCCTAATATTTATGATCGATCTTGATAAGTTTGGGACTGGCCTTGAAATGTGAGGATCAATTTTAAATAACCAAAAAGATTATAATTTGACCTTCAACATTTGTAACTTAACTTTGAAAAATTGTATTTTTTTCTTAAGATCGGTTATAATTGTTTTTTGTTATAGTTATANACATTTCTAAATTGATCCTAATATTTATGATCGATCTTGATAAGTTTGGGACTGGCCGTGAAATGTGAGGATCAATTTTAAATAACCAAAAAGATTATAATTTGACCTTCAACATTGGTAACTTAACTTTGAAAAATTGTATTTTTTTCTTAAGATCGGTTATAATTGTTTTTTGTTATAGTTATTTCTTCAAAAGTTGTGTATTCACTCATAAAAATTATATATATGTTTAAAACATCTAGGTTATTAAGGGTTAAACTCAACTACCGAATCACTGATAATTTTTTTTTAATATTGTATCTATTTGGCTAGCTAACTAACATATATTAAAATATTACGGTCTTTATTTTAACTAATCACTTTTATAAATTCATTCCAACTACACTCTCTATTTTAGTTAACTACTTTACCCAATTTTTATTAACTTCCAATATTTTAAAGGGAATACAATATATATATATATATATAGAGCGAGAGAGAGGGAGAGGGAGAGGGAGAGGGAAAGGGAAAGGGAGAGAGAGATGCAGAGAGATTAAATAACTTTCTACATTTGTAAAGTCATTGGAGTGAAATGGAAAATATATATATATATTTTTTGGGAGGGTAGGGTAAGGGGGGTTTGAACCCTTGACCTCAAGAAGACAAAGTTTTCATAAGGTAAGAAGTATCATTGGACCAAAAATCCATTAGTAGTGAAATGGGAAATAAACAGTGGGAAAGAGAGTAAGTTGAAGAGCGTTTTTTGTATTTGACTAACTAAAATAATTAAAACAGAAAAAATAGAAAGTAGATCGGAGATGCTCTTATCCCTAATTTAAGTTTTCCTATATGTGACGAGACACAAGTAAAAGTACCTTCATCCATCTATTAATTTCTCTAGCTTAAAAGAGATTGTGGGGGGCTGGAAAATCTTATCAATGACGGGCTTGAAAATAATATTGTAAAATTTTCCATCAACAAACATGGACTTCAATTAGTCAATCATTTTTTCCTTTTTTGGATCTCCCAAGAATTTCAATTGCTAAAGAGTCACCGTAGAGTGAACAAGAGATTCGAGAGCAATGCTATATATCTCAAATCTGTAACTCAAATTTGTATTTCAAATGAAGAAGGACTATTGGATTAGTGGGTCTCATTTAAAAAAATTGATAAGACCCACCCATCCAATGGTCCCACTTCATTTGAAATACAAATTCAAGTTACAAATTTATGATACATATGAACTGCCAATTGTTTTCTATTTATAGCAATTTCTAATTAATTATCGCATTTATGCTTATTTACTTGACTGCATAGTTTGAACTCTCAAATTAACTTAGCTTCTGGTAGACCAACTAGACCTAGATTAGTTAGTCACCTTTAATTCTCTCAAGATTTTGTCAAGAACAGATCAAGTAGTCAGTTTTTGTCAAATGTAAGGCTTGATTTCTTATGAACCCTCCTAGGAGTTCTATTATCTCCTATTTTAGATTTCTCCTCTCTCATTGGTAGATGCTTTGTACACTTCTACTAGATATAGATTAATCGAAAATATTAATAATCTATCCAATATTATAGTTAGGAAGTTTAATTTTTAACTTAATGACAATTTTTTTTTTATAAAAGCAGAATAATAGTTAAAATTGATCTAATTTTTATTTATTTTAATTCAATGATATAAAATTCATCCCAAATTTTTTTTTTCTAGCTCAAAAACATCATCTTCTCTATACATCCCCGAATGTTAGGCAATTCAATCAATACATTCTCCAATATCAATAACCTTACTAATCCGCATCTACCTCTTTCTTATTTTCTTTCTATTCACTTTAATTTTAAAATTGAATAAATTAAAAAAAATGGATATTTAAAATAAAAATATTGCTCGATCTTGATTTTTAGTATTATAGAGTGTCTTCAGACGCGGGAATATTACTGATTTATTTATGTTGTAATAATCTACCAATGTATATGGAAAAAAACCCTTGCATGTGTGTGTTAGTTCATTGAAATCCTCTCTGATTTTTTTTCGTTTGTTGGGTTCCTTNAAAACCCTTGCATGTGTGTGTTAGTTCATTGAAATCCTCTCTGATTTTTTTTCGTTTGTTGGGTTCCTTTCACATTTATGATCTTGCTTTGAAGTGCTTCCGAGATGTCTGCTCTTTAAAAGCTACAAGAACGAGGCCCTGCTTAAAGATATAGGAACACACATTACTCATCCACCAGAAGGCATCCGTCCTTATCCCTATTATATTCTTTTGCATTATTAATGTCTCATTGAGTCGTGTTGTTGCCACTTTTATGTTTGGAACCCAGACGCCTCTGCTAAATTAATGGAGGGATTTCGATTTTTTAACAAACAGTTATTCGTCTAATATGAGTTGTGTAGCATTACTTAATTTATAATACTGAACTTGAGCTCGTAACTATCTATTAAAACGAGCAAACCTAAGTCTTAGACATGACAATGACTAGACAGTGCTTCTCTAAATGTCGCTTATGATACTTGAGGCTGTGGCTTTTTTTTGAGAGGTGAGGTGCTGCCTACCCGAACTAAAACCCGTGATGAAATGGAAGAATTTGAATTTGAGGAACTGTTTTAAGCACTACATGAAAATCTTAGAACAGGGTAAAAGGAGGATAAGATGAAATGCCTTCTCTATTTAGTCTCAAATCAATTGATAAGTAATTTCATGGAGCACAAGGTTTGAATAGTCCATGTCCAAGTCAATGTCAACCTACCATACCAAGTTAAGTAGGCAAGCACCAAAAATTATATGCAAATTGAGCAAATTTAATAGCTAACTTTAGGTTAGTCTCCTCTAAACTTGGTATTGAGTGATACAAAATTGAAATTTGAGTCTCTGGTGGTTTTCACTCACACCCACTACTACTGGAGTCCACGTAGATGTAAAATGGCTTGGTCAAAACTCAGCAATTTCAGCGAGAATGCTTTTGAAAAATAGCCAAACCAATAAAGAAGCATAAAGTGAAAGTGTGCATTGTGCTGTTTTAGGAGACAATACTAGGTCAAAAACAAAGCCTCCATTGTGAAAGCAATGCCTTCTTTTCTTTCTCACCAACCTAAGATATCTCCTCTCAATACATCTATCACCTTTAACATTCCCTCTAGTACCCTGTTTTGAATTTTACTATTTTGTCATGTTTTTATGCACTTAAATAATATTTTAGTACCATTAAAAATTTGTTATTCGAATCTCGAAAAAATGTGGATAAAAATATTTCAGAGATTTTTAACTTCAGATGTTACGTTCGACTCTTGTAAAAGATCTCTTATTTATACGATTTGAGTACTTTGTGGACAATTTTACTAAATTACATTGGAATCAAGAGTTCATTTGTGAAATTCCTTTTTGTATTAAAGATGGAAGTGGGAAACGTGAATCCTAAAGTCTAAATCCCGCCCTCCCATCTTTACAGCTAGACCTGTCAATTTGATCTGAATTCGACCTGTATTCAAATAGTCGGATATGAATTAAAATTTTTTACTTATAATTTGAATTTGTATCAGAATTCGATATCTTAAATTTTCACAAATTCAGATTTAGAAATATTTATATCTGATCTGATTATGATCTGTTTTAAATTATTTATATATTTTTAATTAAATATAAAAAAATTAAGTGATTGTTTAAAAAAATTATATTAAAATTTAGGTATAATTTATTACAATTTAATTAATTAAGTATTTGGATCGAATTTGATTTTTGAATTGTTTATGCATTCAGATACGAACTATTACAATAAAATTTGTCAAATTTTCGAATCAAATTTAGATCGAACTTTTAAAATTAAATTTAAATTCAAAACCCTCAGAATTCAATTTAAATCCAATATGTTAAGAGGTCTATTTATGACTAAAACTAACTAAGAGTACCATAAGTTTGCAACAGGGTGGGCAGGTTCTCCCGGTGACGGCACAAACTGGGGAAACATAAAGCAACACTCGACAGCGAGTCATTGCGATAGTGGGAACTTATAGCCCGCCGTGAACGTTACAAAACCGGCGACAGCCGGTAATTGCGGAGATTTTGCCCTTTTGTCTTCCATGTGACGTGNGTGAACGTTACAAAACCGGCGACAGCCGGTAATTGCGGAGATTTTGCCCTTTTGTCTTCCATGTGACGTGCTTTGATTTCCTGTTTTCACACTTTTTTCTAGATTTTAATTTAGAATTTCCCACTTTTTTTTTAATAAAAAAAAAAGCTGTAGCGAAAAATACAATAGAGATTTATATCTTTTTCGGCAGAGGCCGTTGATTGCGGTTGGAGTCATATTCCATCTTCTTGGTGTTAGGCAAAGAGCAGGGCAATACGGACAATCCACTAATGAGGGCACTCGAGGGACAGTCTCTGAAACGTTTTTTGACTCTTCCGACGACAACCCCATTTTCTTCTTACTTGTATTGGTGATTCTAACCCTCAGGCCTCAGAAACTACAATTAAACGTTTTTAAGTGACTTCAAAAATAGAATATATTACGCACAACTCCCTTAAATTTTATACTTAAATATTCGTTAGTATATTCATTAATAAATTATATTTTACGACTCAAGTTTAAAATATTACACTTATACTAATATTATTTCAATTAAAGATAAAATATCAAATATTTTAAATTTTAAAATCAAAATTCATGTTCTGTTTATGTCATTTATTGAAATAAAATTAAAATTAAAAATTTATTTTTTCTTAAAAAAAATTATAATTAGTACTGTTGATGCCTAAATTTAGACAACCTCCAAGTTAGTTTGGACTTGGACAGTTGGACCAAATAAACTTTTTACCTTAGATCGATTTTTTCCATTATCATGTACGAACATATGAAATAAGTTTAATCAACAGATTTGTATATCCTATTAATCATAATTTTTTGAGAATAATAAATATATAAAAAAATTCAATTCAACACTCAATTGTATACAATTATATTATCTATTAGAATAAACCAAAAATAATAAACAAATCGTCAAACTGTAATAGGCATAATATTTTATATTTTTAATTGAGATAATTTAATTGTTTAATAAATTTTGTTAGGTTCATAACTAATAAGAGATTTAAGTATAATATTTTAAACTTAAAAGGTTTAAGTGATATACGCTTACAAATTTTAGGGTGTCTGCGTATAATTTATTAATGGACATTAACGGCATGAGTCTAAGTGTTACGTAAGTACAAACTTCAAGGAATTTGTGTATAATATTTCAAATATTATGAGTCTATATAATTAAGTAACAAATCTTAGAGGGTTTTCGTGTAATTTTCCTTTAATTTTATTTAACTGATTTCTTCCCCGGATTGCCTGCAGTAATTTCTTGTCCATTGGCCACTTAAATAAATTTTTAATCCAACACCGACCTTTTCCATAATGAGCCGATCAAACTCACATGACTCTCTCTTTCCTCCTCTCTCTCAACCGTTTCAATTCCCCTCCAAATACAAAAAGAAATTTAAAAAATGCATAGAAAATGGCACTTTTCTTCCTCCCTCTCTCCTTATATAGCACCATGAGCTCCTCATCTTCTTCCAAACCCTACTATCTCCCCCTCTCTTTGCCTCTTTCTCCCTTAAGGGTCTCTTTCTTTCTGAGTGGGTTTATCGGAAATTTTAGCTGATAAACGTAAACCAAACAAACATTTTCATTCTTGTGAATGTATATAGGTTCTGTTACAAAACAGATCTGTATAACTCCCTTTTAATTTGTACACTGAAGCTTGGATATCCTCCTTGAAACTCTTTAGTTTTTGACTGGTTTTGATGCATTATATGGAGAGGTCTCACAGAATCTGTTCAATGACGACTCTGTTTCTGCTTCTTGGGATTCTACCTTTTGTGTTTGCTGGCCACGACTATGGCCAAGCTCTCAGTATGAGCATTCTCTTCTTCGAAGGTCAGAGATCTGGTTACCTTCCCAGTACACAGAGAGTCCAATGGAGGGGCAATTCTGGTCTGAATGATGGCAAGACTAGTGGGGTAAGTTCCTCTGTTCTGTCCTATAGTATAAGATTTTCAGTTCTATTTATAGGAAGCCACAATGATTATGAGTCTCTGTTAAATAACTCTAATCTTCAATTTCAATTGATTTAACTAGTTTTTGCGTCAATGTTCGTTGTGTATATCAACTACCGTAGAAAATAAGGGGTATGAATTGGTTCAAACTTTTGAATTGTTTGCAGGTGGATCTGGTAGGAGGGTACTATGATGCAGGGGACAATGTGAAATTTGGGTTGCCCATGGCATTCACCACAACAATGATGTCGTGGAGCATAATAGAGTATGGGACGCAAATGGATTCCAGTGGTGAGCTTGGTCATGCCATGGATGCTGTTAAGTGGGGTACTGACTACCTCATTAAAGCCCACACTCAGCCCAATGTCCTTTATGGAGAGGTATTACCACTATTCCTTCTGTGTGTGTGTGTGGTAACTGGTAAGCTCCCACTTGCTCAATCTTGACAGTGGCATTTAATTGTAGACTGTTGAGCCTGTTTCATTGATATGCTCTGTTTTTCGTTGTGGAGCTTTAGATGCACAAAATAGCGCTTTCAGCTACTTTTATGAAGTTGTTTTCGCTTTCTCAGAATTCATAAAACGGTGCAATCTATCAGTCACTTTTTGTGGGCTCTTACCTACCGAAAACAAAAACTATTAGTGGGTTCCTTGTGTTTGTCCTTTTCAATAAATGATTATCTTCTTCTTAACCGAGGATACAAGCCATATTATATGTGATTCAATCCGATATTTGTGTGTAATTATTAATTTTTTGAGGATTGGCTGGTCAAAACTGTTTGATGTGATATGGTGAATAGGTGGGAGATGGTGACACAGACCACTACTGCTGGCAAAGGCCGGAAGACATGACCACCCCAAGGACGGCCTACAAGATCGACCCAAGCAACCCTGGATCTGACCTCGCCGGCGAGACCGCCGCCGCAATGGCTGCCGCCTCCCTTGTGTTCCGCCAGAGCAATCCTTCCTATGCCAACGAGCTTCTCAACCATGCCTCCCAGGTGGGTTCAACCTCTCCCCACTTTTCTTACTAATGTTACACACCAGAGATGACTGCTGATATTTTTGGATTCAACCTGTGAATTGATACAAAATTTATAAGTGTGGCTCTAGCAATTTTAAATAATAAATTGGTCAAATTGAAACATTTAAGTTTACAATTTGTATTTATGTTCACTTAAAATGTCTATTATGTCAGCCAATAAGAAATTTATCTTTCTTGAAAATTCTAATTCTTATTTGAATTGTTCGTCTTTAACTAGNATATTTTTGGATTCAACCTGTGAATTGATACAAAATTTTTAAGTGTGGCTCTAGCAATTTTAAATAATAAATTAGTCAAATTGTAACATTTAAGTTTACAATTTGTATTTATGTTCACTTAAAATGTCTATTTTGCCCGCCAATAATAAATTTATCTTTCTTGAAAATTCTAATTCTTATTTGAATTGTTCGTCTTTAACTAGAAATATGTGTATCAACTAGTCTGAATATCCCCTAGTCAATAAACCAAAAATAAAATAAAAAGATTGATGGTTTGTACAGATACAAAGCTACCTATAAAATGATTATAAGGTATAAACCATCCCATTCGGTTGGTCAAGCCTTAGAAAAATGAATTTATGTATTTTTATTTTTATTTTTTCCTGTGTAGCATTGAGGTTTAGGCTTTCGGTAGAAGACTGACATGAGATTCCATTCATCCGTGCTTTCACGATGGGGTATACACGTGAGTATGTTAGCAAGGAGGGCAGTCGGGGATGCGTATGTTAGTGAACCGGTCGCTGTTAATAGGCAGTTACGATGGTTAAGCTTTTTGTCAGGCTGCTTGTTGTCGGTGTTAGTCATAAGTGGTGCTTGCTTCATTGTTAAATAGTTAATATAGTTTATTACAAGATAGTAATATTATATACAACGGTGTAATTAATAAGATTTGTTGAATTATCAAGGATCAATCTGGATGGTCTGCCCCATCTCCAGTATCGGATCGGCCCGTCTCCCCAAATGGGAGATTTGGAGTTTGAATCTTTTTGAATTAGATCTATGCATTTAATTAGCAAAAAAAAAAAAATAGACAGAAAGCTATGCATTTAGTAAACTCATAATCTTTATTGGATGAGAATTTAGTGTTTAAAATCAGATAAAAATGCCCGCATTGTACATCAAAACTAGATTCGGGACGTTGTAACAAATTGTATAGACTTACATCGACTATTTTCTCAAATTCAATGATTGACCGTTGTAGTTCAAATTGGGTTAAAACACGGACCTAACATGACTGGGGTGGCTTTAGATGAGTGTGGGAAAGGATTGATCTGTTGATATTGTTTGTTTTGGTAGGAAATTGNGCTGTAACAAATTGTATAGACTTACGTCGACTATTTTCTCAAATTCAATGATTGACCGTTGTAGTTCAAATTGGGTTAAAACACGGACCTAACATGACTGGGGTGGCTTGAGATGAGTGTGGGAAAGGATTGATCTGTTGATATTGTTTGTTTTGGTAGGAAATTGACAAACATTTAAACAGTAAAATGAGTGGGGGCATATATGCAAAACACAAAAGAATGAGGGAGCTTTTAGGAATAACAAATGTTCAAAATCGGGCATTAATGGCATATATTCTGATACATATCTGTTCTACCACCGTGTGATCTAACGATCAGTAAAGAACTCAATAGTTGTGATGTGTCTCACGTGAAAAAATTGTCGGTGATCTCCCGCCACCACAACACTCCCACATGGGCCCCGTCCAACCACACTTTCCTATGAAACTTCCCTTCACATATAAATCGCCCTTTCAATTCAACAATATTTTCAGGGTTTGCCATTCGGCTTTAACGTCTGTTTTTGTCTTTTTCAGCTATTTGAGTTTGCGGACAAATACAGGGGCAAATATGATAGCAGCATCACTGTGGCTCAGAAGTACTACAGATCTGTCAGTGGATACGACGTACGTGATCATAACTCTTTTAACTGCCCTGTTGCGCTGTGCGCACTCTAAAATAATATTTGTAGAAGAAATGAGATTTCGTATTGAAGTAAATTAAATTTAATATTTTTTTTTTCTGGGTTGAATTTGTATAGGATGAATTGCTATGGGCAGCTGCTTGGTTGTACAAGGCAACGAACAATCAGTATTACTTGGACTACCTTGGGAACAATGGCGATGCTCTTGGTGGAACTGGCTGGGCAATGACCGAGTTTGGATGGGATGTAAAATATGCTGGTGTTCAGACACTGGTTGCTAAGGTATATTTTTGTATCCTAAATCCGAATAAAATAGGAGGATTGCATTGAGTCACAAAAGCTATAGTAAAACTTGTCAAACTAAATATGATTTTCGATACCGAAAATTGTTCGAACCACGATGGCTACAACATAAACTCTTGACACCAAGTCCGCTCATAATCACAAAATCATTTTTTTTTTGAGTTCGATCGCTAGATAAAAAGTAAAATTATCTAGTTATAAGAATTTAATCTCAAGAAAGTATAACTAACATAAAAATCTTAATTTACTGCTCAATTAATACAAGTTGATTTCATTCCCCGAGACCGGTCAAGTAGAGGACCTTTGGGCGGAAATGANTTGAGTTCGATCGCTAGATAAAAAGTAAAATTATCTAGTTATAAGAATTTAATCTCAGGAAAGTATAACTAACATAAAAATCTTAAGTTAATTTAATAAACTGCTCAATTAATAGCAAGTTGATTTCATTCCCCGAGACCGGTCAAGTAGAGGACCTTTGGGCGGAAATGACTCCGTTATCTTGTATTCAATTGTGTAAACCCGAACAATTTCCTCCTTGTCATAGTCAATTCAAATTTTCCACGAAGAACTTTATTGCAATGACTTGATTTTCAACTGCCCTGGAGAATCCTATTATGTACTTCTCTTTTTGTTTTGGTACCCGAAAAAATTTGTCCAAACCACATGTTTTTAAAACTCATGTTGCAACGTAAACTCTAAATGCCCATAAAGCATATGGGGTTAAATGGGAACAATTTAGCCTCATCCTAGTCCATTCAATTTTGGCACGAAGAACTTCATCTCCATGCCTTAATTTTCTAGCGGGCAACATGAATAGTGTCAACATTCATGGAATGATATGATACTTTCTAAAATTGTGTGGATGATTGGTTTTAGCTCCATTTAAAACTGTTCTAGACCTTGTGCATTGGAGAATCCTTTTATGTTCACAATCACAGCTTCATAATTCTTGCTAGGGAGCTAAGTCAGGTAAGTAACTGGCATGTTCATATTATTGCAGTTCCTAATGCAAGGGAAGGCAGGCCAATATGCCCCAGTTTTTGAAAAATACCAGCAGAAGGCAGAATATTTCATGTGTTCATACCTTGGAAAGGGCACTAAAAATGTTCAAAAGACTCCAGGAGGTCTTAGTTTCCGCCAGAGTTGGAACAACTTACAGTTTGTTACAAGTGCTTCATTCCTTCTCACTGTTTACTCCGACTATCTAACCTCTGCTGGGAGAAACCTGCAGTGTGCTTCTGGCAGTGTTCCACCATCTGCGCTACTCTCATTCGCTCAATCTCAGGTAAATCTATCAACAGCCAGCTTAATAAAAATTAAGACTCCGGGGGAAATTTTGAAAGGAACCATTTGAAACTCGATACAAGTATATACTCTAATTTTGTTCAACAATCTTTTTTCCGTCCTTTTTGAAACATGATAGTAATTAAGCAGCTTTTAAATGAAGGCCCTAAGCAGCTGCAACAATATGTTTAGTAGCATGTAACGGAGCAGCCTTTTAAATGCACAGCTTGGTAGTTGAATTGAAATTATCCCATTTAATACCTACTTCTGAAAATAAAACTACATTATACTTTCAGAGTATTAGTGATGATTATATGTACTACTCTGTCTACATTATAAGAATATTGCCAAGGATGTCATGTGATGCATTGGGCCACTTTCACATGGAGAGCCCCACCCGAACCGGCCCTGAATCTATGTTATCAGCAACATTTGTTTCTTCCCTTTCATTCAAGCTTTTAGATGATTAATTCTCAAATGTTTGAACTCCCAGGTGGACTACATTCTTGGAGACAACCCAAGAGCCACTAGTTACATGGTGGGATATGGAAGCAACTACCCGCAACAAGTTCACCACCGAGCTTCCTCAATTGTCTCCATTAAGACTGACCCTTCATTTGTTAGTTGCCGCGGAGGGTATGCCACTTGGTTTAGCCGGAAAGCAAGTGATCCAAATCTCCTTACTGGTGCTATTGTTGGGGGACCTGATGCATATGACAACTTTGCTGATCAAAGAGACAACTATGAACAAACAGAGCCAGCTACATACAATAATGCTCCTCTGCTTGGTATATTGGCACGGCTACATGGTGGACATAGTGGATACAACCAGCTCCTTCCAGGTACATCATGGCTTAGCCTTGACTTGTATAATATGTTAGAATTTTGTGCGAGTTCTCGGTCCTAATTATGGCAATAACTCTGTTTTTTGTGCAGTTGTTCTTCCTGCTTCTAAAACCATTGTTACCCAACCAAAACCTGCTCCACAACCTAAAGCAAATCCTACTCCAGGTATTCTTTTGTCCCTCTAAAGCGAAGTTCTTTTTTTGTTCATTTCTAAGGAATCGCGCATCCCTGATGGTTTTTGGACAAAGGGTTATTGAACTTATTGCACTTGGCTGACAGTAGTACTTAAGTGAAACTTGTTTTGGGTGTACTGGAAACCAAAACTAACGAGGAAATTTGTTTTGCAGCTTCAAACTCTCCACTCACCATTGACCAAAAGATGACAACTTCATGGGTTGCCAATGGTAAAACTTACTATAGATACTCTAGTATACTGACCAACAATTCTCCTAAGACTCTGACGGGTCTCAAGCTTTTGGTATCCAAGCTCTATGGTCCTCTGTGGGGGTTAACAAAGAACGGTGATTCATACATCTTCCCAGCATGGATCAACTCTTTGCCTGCTGGGAAAAGCCTGGAGTTTGTATACATACATTCTGCTTCTCCGGCAGATGTGTCGGTATCAAGCTATACTTTGGTATGAAGGAGAAACAGGGTCATTGAGAAGAGAAGAGGTTCACATGGTTTCTCGGATTGTCGTGTAAGAACTGTGCAGCTATACAACATGCAGTCAGAAATATCTTTCGTTTCTTGTTTTAATTTTCAGTTTCTTTTTGATTTCCCAGTAGTGTTTTAGATCAAGTTAGAGTAAATAATATTGAAGAATGGAGGAAGAAAGGAGTGAAGAGACAATTATTTAAAAGGGTGCTCATCCTCTTTCTCATCCGCTTCATTAGTTGCATAGATTGAGGGACAGTGAGAGTTTGGCAGTTGAGAAGAGAAGAGAACTATTTCTCAACAGAGTTTAAGAAATCCTTTGCTTCTTTATACTTAAAGCAGCTTTTGAGGAGGGTTTTTTTTTTCATTGGGGGTTTTTGTGTTGTGATTTTGTAAGCTTTACACCAGTTCTTACTTGCTATATGAATGTAGTTTGTGCAAAGATGTTTTCTTATTTAACTGATGAAATGGTTGTTCTGTTACTGGACTTCCTGTTGCCTTCAAAAAAATCTTAGTACCCTCAACAAGTNTGTAAGCTTTACACCAGTTCTTACTTGCTATATGAATGTAGTTTGTGCAAAGATGTTTTCTTATTTAACTGATGAAATGGTTGTTCTGTTACTGGACTTCCTGTTGCCTTCAAAAAAATCTTAGTACCCACAACAAGTGGTTAGATAGTACAAGCAATTTGTTGGAGACGGTCACTAGAAATATGAAAAAATATTTATTGTAATGGTAATACCATGTCAACATTGTTACGCAGTATCACGAACTAATAATATGCAGATAAATAAAAAAGTGACTCCCACACAATCCAATAACTACTTGTCCATGTAAACAAATAACTCTTGTTCCATATAAACCAATAACTATCAAAATGGAGTTCACTAAGTTCATTTGGGATTTTATTATTGGTTGGTGATACTATGCCATCAATGTTGATATGATATTACCGTTATATTGAATATTCTCTACTAAAATATCAATGTGTGCTCAATGAGTTCAATTCTATGCTTCTATGTTTGTTTTCATTATTCAGCTGCAAAACGTTTGTATGAAGAATGCCCACATTCTCGAGCCAGTTTAAGCAATTTTTACTAATCTGGGGCTACTAAGGTGAATTGAAAACAAAACAGGGCTTAAGTGAGCTTCGTTTGCTGGCAGACTAGCAAAAGGAAAATCGAAAGTTGAACAATAAATCTTGATAAGGCAGGACCAAAGCATCTCACCTGAGGGGTGTAAAAATATGACACCATCTTATAATACATCACGAATTTGGAAGACTGGAGTCTTCATTAAATCACTTATTTCGCAGACGAGTTGTCCCAACACGATTTGATCAATAAATGAATCAAGTATGGTAAAATTAATCAAAAGAAATATACGATACCACTATTTTATATGCTGGTTATACATATTTTATATATAACACGAACTCAATATGATACAATTTGTTAGACATAAATTATTAACGAATCGTATATAAGCAGAGTACTTTTTGACATGAACCTGTTAAAACTCAACATGACTCCGTCCCACCAGACACGATTGACAGGCTTGATGTCACCTCATTGTCACAATTTAGGTGTCACGAGCTTAAATCACAGTTGAGTAGAAAAAATAATTACCTTTTCTTAACCCATATAAATACTAAAATAGAAAAGAAAGAAAATAAATTAAAGCAAAATGATATTTGGTAAATTAAAGCCAAATGATATTTGAACTTAAAATTTGTACTAAATAGGTAGTAAGTTGTAATAAATTGTAATTATTAAGTATATATTTTAAGTGCATATAACAATGCTTTAAATTAAAACAAAGTAGGTTAGATCAATTTAATTCTCCGCTTATCAGGGACACGTCACGCACCTTATAGTTTATAAATGGGTCCAGTTTGAAGAAATTTCAAAAAACACCATTCCACATCATTCCAATGGAATGTCTCCCTCTCCCAATGGAATCTCTTCTCTCTCCCTCACTCTCTCTCGGCTCTATGTTGCACATATAGAGTGGAGAGAAATAACTTCTTTAGTTCAAGCGTCCATATCGAAAACCGATCGGAAGCGGTCTCGGTGTACATATAAGTACTTCTCGAATCATCGAAAGTTTAATCACAATCAAATCCATCAACTGTGGAAAGAAATGGCGAACTCGTCAGGCCTGATCTAAATGGAGAGCCGTTTGGTTCTTATGCGCATAGCAACCGCAACTCGAAGCAGAGTCAGCATTCGANATTAGTTGCATAGATTGAGGGACAGTGAGAGTTTGGCAGTTGAGAAGAGAAGAGAACTATTTCTCAACAGAGTTTAAGAAATCCTTTGCTTCTTTATACTTAAAGCAGCTTTTGAGGAGGGTTTTTTTTTTCATTGGGGTTTTTGTGTTGTGATATTGTAAGCTTTACACCAGTTCTTACTTGCTATATGAATGTAGTTTGTGCAAAGATGTTTTCTTATTTAACTGATGAAATGGTTGTTCTGTTACTGGACTTCCTGTTGCCTTCAAAAAAATCTTAGTACCCTCAACAAGTAGTTAGATAGACTACAAGCAATTTGTTGGAGACGGTCACTAGAAATATGAAAAAATATTTATTGCAACGGTAATACCATGTCAACATTGTTACGCAGTATCACGAACTAATAATATGCAGACAAATAAAAAAGTGACTCCCACACAATCCAATAACTACCTGTCCATGTAAACAAATAACTCTTGTTCCATATAAACCAATAACTATCAAAATGGAGTTCACTAAGTTCATTTGGAATTTTATTATTGGTTGGTGATACTATGTCATCAATGTTGATATGATATCACCGTTATATTGAATATTCTCTACTAAAATATCAATGTGTGCTCAATGAGTTCAATTCTATGCTTCTATGTTTGTTTTCATTATTCAGCTGCAAAACGTTTGTATGAAGAATGCCCACATTCTCGAGCCAGTTTAAGCAATTTTTACTAATCTGGGGCTACTAAGGTGAATTGAAAACAAAACAGGGCTTAAGTGAGCTTCGTTTGCTGGCAGACTAGCAAAAGGAAAATCGAAAGTTGAACAATAAATCTTGATAAGGCAGGACCAAAGCATCTCACCTGAGGGGTGTAAAAATATGACACCATCTTATAATACATCACGAATTTGGAAGACCGGAGTCTTCGTTAAATCACTTATTTCGCAGACGAGTTGTCCCAACACGATTTGATCAATAAATGAATCAAGTATGGTAAAATTAATCAAAAGAAATATACGATACCACTATTTTATATGCTGGTTATACATATTTTATATATAACACGAACTCAATATGATATAATTTGTTAGACATAAATTATTAACGAATCGTATATAAGCAGAATACTTTTTGACATGAACCTGTTAAAACTCAACATGACTCCGTCCCACTAGACAAGATTGACAGGCTTGATGTCACCTCATTGTCACAATTTAGGTGTCACGAGCTTAAATCACAGTTGAGTAGAAAAAATAATTACCTTTTCTTAACCCATATAAATACTAAAATAGAAAAGAAAGAAAACAAATTAAAGCAAAATGATATTTGATAAATTAAAGCCAAATGATATTTGAACTTAAAATTTGTACTAAATAGGTAGTAAGTTGTAATAAATTGTAATTATTAAGTATATATTTTAAGTGCATATAACAATGCTTTAAATTAAAACAAAGTAGGTTAGATCAATTTAATTCTCCGCTTATCAGGGACAAGTCACGCACCTTATAGTTTATAAATGGGTCCAGTTTGAAGAAATTTCAANAATCTTTTTGTATTTAGGTTAAATTACTTCCTAGTATTCAATTAAATTATGCAGTATCAATAAAACATTAGCCTCCTCTTTTCTTATCTCTTGTATTTTTTTAGATTGTTCAACATGGTATCANAAGTCACGCACCTTATAGTTTATAAATGGGTCCAGTTTGAAGAAATTTCAGAAAACACCATTCCACATCATTCCAATGGAATGTCTCCCTCTCCCAATGGAATCTCTTCTCTCTCTCGGCTCTATGCTGCATATATAGAGTGGAGAGAAATAACTTCTTTAGTTCAAGCGTCCATATCGAAAACCGATCGGAAGCGGTCTCGGTGTACATATAAATACTTCTCGAATCATCGAAAGTTTAATCACAATCAAATCCATCAACTGTGGAAAGANGACTTAATCTCAAACACAGTATCAAGGCTTAATGTTGTTTGTTCCGTTTTTGTAATCTGGTATTTGTTCTGTTTTTGTAATCTGATTTTCTTTGTTTGTTAATTGTGGTCACTGCAAGAGACGATTCACTTCAGTCTGTGAGTATGAGATTGGATGGAAAGAATTATTCGTATTGCAGTTATGCGATGAGAAGTTTTCTTAAGGGTAAAAAGTTATGGAGATATCTTAGTGGAACTTCTGGAAAATCTAAGAATACTGATGCGGATTATGCTGATTTGATAGATATCTGGGAAGCAAACAATGTAAAAATTTTACCGTTCTCCAACTCCTGGGTTGGGCTATTTGTCTTCAACATTTGCCTCTTCCTCTCTCAGTTTTTAAAAAATTCATGTACCACTTGAAAATATTTTTTCAGTGCTTTAATTTAAACAAAAAATTACATCAAAACGCAGAAACAAGTTTGATTATTATTCTGTGAAAGTAATGTATATACATTTTAATATATAGATAAAAACACTTATATGAGTGTCATATACAACTAAACTTGCAGAACCATTCTGAATGTTTGAATAAGGAGTAAAAAAATGTAACTGACTTAAAAACTTTTTTATAAAAAAAGAAGAAGAGAAATTTGGAAATCCGTTCTCTTTGTGGACTTATTTGGTGATAAGTCCATCAAGGAAATTTGTTTAATATTAAATCTATTTTGATCTCGATTGTCAAAAATATCCCTAGTAATTACGTTTAATTAAAACAAATTTAAAAACTAATAACTCATAAATTGTAGGAGTTTGATTAACATTGCAATTTTTTTTCTTTCTCATCTATTTATATCCATATATAGAATATGATTATTTCTTTCTTTCTCTCACATATATATATATATATTAAATGCAAAAATTAATATCATTTAAACACAAAAATATAATAAAATTCAAAAACAAAAAAATAATAACATTAAGTATTAATATTTGGAAAAATAACAATAGTAACATGTTTAACAAAAATAGTAACATTTTAAATGAGTACCAATTGTTCTTTGAATTTGAATTTTAAATTTATGTAAAAAAATTTATTGATAGTAAATTAAAGGATAATAATTCTCAAATTAGGAAACTAATTTAAAGTTGTTTTTAAGGAAGGGTATTTTAAAGTTTTAAAAAAGTGGTGGATTTAACCACTTATTAGTAAAATTAAAAATTGATTTATTTTCAAATAATTTTTTTTGACAGACTAAACTCAATATAAATCCTTTGAGGAGCATTCAACCCCAATTTTCACTAAAAAAAATGCTTCAAAATTGTTCTGAAACAATGTCTGAAATTTAAGCAGTCTTGTAGGTGCTATTAATATTTAGATTTGGGTAACTATAGCTAATTAGATTTAAGTTCATGGCTGCTTAAGTGAGATTAATTGATTAATGTAAACCTAAATCTAGATTAGGGATGTCCATGGGTTGGGTTGGCCCATGGATCTTATTATTTAGCCTAAAAAATAGACCTAAAGCCTGGCAAGCCCACTTGAACCCAATATTCTTCGAGAAATGGTTTAAGTTTACCCTCAAATCCATTATTTGACCTAAAACCCAGCCCATGATTTCACCTACAGAAACTAGTTAAAACTTGCCCAAGAGCCCACGCACCCACCTAGTCTATTTGCCCTTCAACCCAATTGTTTGGAAAAAAAAATTGAACATTAAAATTTTAAAAGTTTTGTGACAATATATACCTNTATTTAGCTTATATATAATCTTTTTGTATTTAGGTTAAATTGCTTCCTAGTATTCAATTAAATTATGCAGTATCAATAAAACCTTAGCCTCCTCTTTTCTTATCTCTTGTATTTTTTTAGATTGTTCAACATGGTATCAGAGCAAACTTTAATAGGACAAGGCTTAATCTCNGGTACACTCAAAGCTCAATTCAAAAAAACAAAAAAAATTTAAGTTTCTTTTGTTTATAAATAAAATTATTCATTATTTACTTTTTGTCCATTTTAACTCTATTTTTAATTCAAAAATATTAAGTTAAACTTTTTAAGTGAAATTGTATATATATAAGAAAAAGACTGCCAATAGGCCCAACCAGTAAATGACGGATTGAATTGTACGTAACTTATCTCTACTCGAAGTCTGGCCTTGTCCAATAATTCGTCCGGGTAATGACTTGGGTTTACCCTACCCAAACTTGGNGGCTTAATCTCAAACACAGTATCAAGGCTTAATGTTGTTTGTTCCATTTTTGTAATCTGGTATTTGTTCTGTTTTTGTAATCTGATTTTCTTTGTTTGTTAATTATGGTCACTGCAAGAGACGATTCACTTCAGTCTGTGAGTGTGAGATTGGATGGAAAGAATTATTCGTATTGGAGTTATGCGATGAGAAGTTTTCTTAAGGGTAAAAAGTTATGGAGATATCTTAGTGGAACTTCTGTGAAATCTAAGAATACTGATGCGGGTTATGCTGATTTGATAGATATCTGACAAGCAAACAATGTAAAAATTTTACCGTTCTCCAACTCCTGGGTTGGGCTATTTGTCTTCAACATTTGCCTCTTCCTCTCTCAGTTTTTAAAAAATTCATGTACCACCTGAAAATATTTTTTCAGTGCTTTAATTTAAACAAAAAATTACATCAAAACGCAGAAACGAGTTTGATTATTATTCTGTGAAAGTAATGTATATACATTTTAATATATAGATAAAAACACTTATATGAGTGTCATATACAACTAAACTTGCAGAACCATTCTGAATGTTTGAATAAGGAGTAAAAAAATGTAACTGACTTAAAAACTTTTTTATAAAAAAAGAAGAAGAGAAATTTGGAGATCCGTTCTCTTTGTGGACTTATTTGGTGATAAGTCCATCAAGGAAATTTGTTTAATATTAAGTCTATTTTGATCTCGATTGTCAAAAATACCCCTAGTAATTACGTTTAATTAAAACAAATTTAAAAACTAATAACTCATAAATTTTAGGAGTTTGATTAACATTGCAATTTTTTTTCTTTCTCATCTATTTATATGCATATATAGAATATGATTATTTCTTTCTTTCTCTCACATATATATATATTAAATGCAAAAATTAATATCATTTAAACACAAAAATATAATAAAATTCAAAAACAAAAAAATAATAACATTAAGTATTAATATTTGAAAAAATAACAATACTAACATGTTTAACAAAAATAGTAACATTTTAAATGAGTACCAATTGTTCTTTGAATTTGAATTTTAAATTTATGTAAAAAAATTCATTGATAGTAAATTAAAGGATAATAATTCTCAAATTAGGAAATTAATTTAAAGTTGCTTTTAAGGAAGGGTATTTTAAAGTTTTAAAAAAGTGGTGGATTTAACCACTTATTAGTAAAATTAAAAATTGATTTATTTCCAAATAATTTTTTTTGACAGACTAAACTCAATATAAATCCTTTGAGAAGCATTCAACCCCAATTTTCACTAAAAAAAATGCTTCAAAATTGTTCTGAAACAATGTCTGAAATTTAAGCAGTCTTGTAGGTGCTATTAATATTTAGATTTGGGTAACTATAGCTAATTAGATTTAAGTTCATGGCTGCTTAAGTGAGATTAATTGATTAATGTAAACCTAAATCTAGATTAGGGATGTCCATGGGTCGGGTTGGCCCATGGATCTTATTATTTAGCCTAAAAAATAGACCTTAAAGCCTGGCAAGCCCACTTGAACCCAATATTCTTCGAGAAATGGTTTAAGTTTACCCTCAAATCTATTATTTGACCTAAAACCCAGCCCATGATTTCGCCTACAAAAACTAGTTAAAACTTGCCCAAGAGCCCACGCACCCACCTAGTCTATTTGCCCTTCAACCCAATTGTTTTGGAAAAAAAAATTGAACATTAAAATTTTAAAAGTTTTGTGACAATATATACCTCTAAAAAAAAAAAAAAATAGATACACTCAAAGCTCAATTCAAAAAAACAAAAAAAATTTAAGTTTCTTTTATTTATAAATAAAATTATTCATTATTTACTTTTTGTCCATTTTAACTCTATTTTTAATTCAAAAATATAATTTACAAAAATATTAAGTTAAACTTTTTAAGTGAAATTGTATATATATAAGAAAAAGACTGCCAATAAGCCCAACCAGTAAATGACGGATTGAATTGTACGTAACCTATCTCTACTCGAAGTCTGGCCTTGTCCAATAATTCGTCCGGGTAATGACTTGGGTTTACCCTACCCAAACTTGGTCTAAAAAGAATTCATGGGTCTAACCCAGGCCGGCCCATGATCACCCCTATTCCAGACAAACTTTTCTTTTTTTTTCACATAGAACTGGCGTTTTCTTCGGAGATACATTTTCCTTTGGCATACACGTTCTACACACACTGCGTCGGAGTACCAAATGGCCCTGTGGGCATTTAAATTTATTTGAAAATCATCCTTTACACGGCCGACAACTCAAAAAAACAAAAAAACAAGAGAAAGAGGAAAAGAAAATGAAATAATTACATTATTTTCTATAGCGGTCGAAAGAACTTGAATAAAACAAAGTTTGACTTAAAGAAACCAAATATCAATATGTATAGTCATTAGCAAAAGAAAAAGAGAGCCCCAAAGAAAGCCATATCAACAATTTAGATCCAAGGGGAAGGAAAGCTTACTGTCGCAAGTTGGAAGCTGCTACCTTCAGGTAGTGGGTTTACTTTGCACTCTTGTACATGTTGTCAATGACACTCTGCCACAAAAAAAGCCACGTCAAATACTTAAAATTTTTAATAGACACATTATTACACTAAAATATACACACTAGTACATCAAAACATACATACAAACTATTATACTCAAATAAACACATTTACACCAAAACACACACATACACAATTATACCAAAATATTCATAGAAACACTAATATACCAAAACATACACAGTGTATTTTGGTGTACAAGTCTGGGTCCAGGGTTGGGTCTGGAGTCATGGTCAAGTCTAGGTCCAAGGTCTGAGATCAGGGGTTAAGTTCGAGTCCAAGGTCAGGGTAAAGGTCGGGGTTGGGGTCGGGTCCAGGATCTTGGGCAAGGCAGGGCAGGGCCGAGGTCAAGCTNGAAAAAATAACAATACTAACATGTTTAACAAAAATAGTAACATTTTAAATGAGTACCAATTGTTCTTTGAATTTGAATTTTAAATTTATGTAAAAAAATTCATTGATAGTAAATTAAAGGATAATAATTCTCAAATTAGGAAATTAATTTAAAGTTGCTTTTAAGGAAGGGTATTTTAAAGTTTTAAAAAAGTGGTGGATTTAACCACTTATTAGTAAAATTAAAAATTGATTTATTTCCAAATAATTTTTTTTGACAGACTAAACTCAATATAAATCCTTTGAGAAGCATTCAACCCCAATTTTCACTAAAAAAAATGCTTCAAAATTGTTCTGAAACAATGTCTGAAATTTAAGCAGTCTTGTAGGTGCTATTAATATTTAGATTTGGGTAACTATAGCTAATTAGATTTAAGTTCATGGCTGCTTAAGTGAGATTAATTGATTAATGTAAACCTAAATCTAGATTAGGGATGTCCATGGGTCGGGTTGGCCCATGGATCTTATTATTTAGCCTAAAAAATAGACCTTAAAGCCTGGCAAGCCCACTTGAACCCAATATTCTTCGAGAAATGGTTTAAGTTTACCCTCAAATCTATTATTTGACCTAAAACCCAGCCCATGATTTCGCCTACAAAAACTAGTTAAAACTTGCCCAAGAGCCCACGCACCCACCTAGTCTATTTGCCCTTCAACCCAATTGTTTTGGAAAAAAAAATTGAACATTAAAATTTTAAAAGTTTTGTGACAATATATACCTNAGAATTTAAACACCAATTGTAGTGAGGGTGAGCGGTGATAGTGATGATTAGCAGTGGGCGACAGCGGTGCTGGTGGCATTCATGGGTGATAACGATGACGGTGATGGTGAGTTTTTTATGACGATGATGGTAGTGACAACTATGGTGATGTTAGAGGTGGTGGTGGACGACGATGATTGTGGTGGTGGTATGACAACGATGATGGTGGTGGCAGTGGGGGGCGATAACGAAAATAGTAGTAGGTGACGACAGATATTTCTTGATGACAATGTGATGGGTGATGGTGAATGACGGTATTGATAATGGTGGTGGTAANGATACACTCAAAGCTCAATTCAAAAAAACAAAAAAAATTTAAGTTTCTTTTATTTATAAATAAAATTATTCATTATTTACTTTTTGTCCATTTTAACTCTATTTTTAATTCAAAAATATAATTTACAAAAATATTAAGTTAAACTTTTTAAGTGAAATTGTATATATATAAGAAAAAGACTGCCAATAAGCCCAACCAGTAAATGACGGATTGAATTGTACGTAACCTATCTCTACTCGAAGTCTAGCCTTGTCCAATAATTCGTCCGGGTAATGACTTGGGTTTACCCTACCCAAACTTGGTCTAAAAAGAATTCATGGGTCTAACCCAGGCCGGCCCATGATCACCCCTATTCCAGACAAACTTTTCTTTTTTTTTCACATAGAACTGGCGTTTTCTTCGGAGATACATTTTCCTTTGGCATACACGTTCTACACACACTGCGTCGGAGTACCAAATGGCCCTGTGGGCATTTAAATTTATTTGAAAATCATCCTTTACACGGCCGACAACTCAAAAAAACAAAAAAACAAGAGAAAGAGGAAAAGAAAATGAAATAATTACATTATTTTCTATAGCGGTCGAAAGAACTTGAATAAAACAAAGTTTGACTTAAAGAAACCAAATATCAATATGTATAGTCATTAGCAAAAGAAAAAGAGAGCCCCAAAGAAAGCCATATCAACAATTTAGATCCAAGGGGAAGGAAAGCTTACTGTCGCAAGTTGGAGGCTGCTACCTTCAGGTAGTGGGTTTACTTTGCACTCTTGTACATGTTGTCAATGACACTCTGCCACAAAAAAAGCCACGTCAAATACTTAAAATTTTTAATAGACACATTATTACACTAAAATATACACACTAGTACATCAAAACATACATACAAATTATTATACTCAAATAAACACATTTACACCAAAACACACACATACACAATTATACCAAAATATTCATAAAAACACTAACATACCAAAACATACACAGTGTATTTTGGTGTACAAGTCTGGGTCCAGGGTTGGGTCTGGAGTCATGGTCAAGTCCAGGTCCAAGGTCTGAGATCAGGGATTAAGTTCGAGTCCGAGGTCAGGGTTGGGGTCGGGTCCAGGATCTTGGGCAAGGCAGGGCAGGGCCGAGGTCAAGCTCGTGTCCAAGGTCAGGGTTGGGGTTGAGATCAAGTCTGGTGTATGTGTGTGTGTGTTTCAGTGTACTAGTGTGTGTTTTTGTATTTTAGTGTACTAGTGTGTATCTGTGTGTTAATTTTTGTGTAGTTGTGTGTGTTTTTAATGTATTAATGTGCGTGTTTTTAGTTTATTAATGTGTGTATATTTTTATGTATTAATGTATACGTGTACTAGTTATTACCTGTGCTTGAAGGTACGAAATAATAAAAAAATAGTCAACAATAAACATATTTGTATTCACATCCAAAATCAAATTACAAACATAGAGAGAGAAGAATTTAAACACCAATTGTAGTGAGGGTGAGCGGTGATAGTGATGATTAGCGGTGGGCGACAGCGGTGCTGGTGGCATTCGTGGGTGATAACGATGACGGTGATGGTGAGTTTTTTATGACGATGATGGTAGTGACAACTATGGTGATATCAGAGGTGGTGGTGGACGACGATGATTGTGGTGGTGGTATGGCAACGATGATGGTGGTGGCAATGGGGGGCGATAACGAAAATAGTAGTAGGTGACGACAGATATTTCTTGATGACAATGTGATGGGTGATGGTGAATGACGGTATTGATGATGGTGGTGGTAAGTGTGGTGGGGGTGGGTGATAGTGGGTGACGGTAGTGGTAAGCGATGACAAGTGGTAGTAGTTGGTAGTGGTAGGTGTAGTGAGGATGGGTAGCAGTTGGTAAGGACGATGGTGGGCAATGACGAGTGGTGATGGGTTGTGGTAATTGATGGCAATGGGGGGTGGTGGTGGTGGGTGTTGACGGGGGCAACGATAGTAGTGGGATGATGGTAATAGTAATAATAAATATAAGAATAAAATAACGATAATAGTGGATGGTGACGATGAATAACAGTGATAACAATCAGTGGTGGGTGATGATTGTGGTGGAGGAAGGGTGGAGGGGGTGAAGGTGGAATTGGGTCAGTGGTGGTGGCAGAGTGGCGACGGTGGTGATGATTGTGGTGGTGGTAGTGGTGATGGTTGTGGGAGTAAAGGTAGGGATAATGGTGGTAGGGTAGCGACAACGATTGTAGTAGTGGTGAAGTGAGGGTGGTGGTAGGGTGGCAAGAGTGGTAGTGGTGGTGGTAAGGCAGTGGGGTTGGTGGTAGTGGTAATGGGAGTAGTTGTGGTGATAAGTTGACGATGATAGTGACAGTGGTGATAGTGGGTGTAGTGATAGTGGTAAGACGATTTCAAACGCTACTTCTTTTTTTTAAATACTTATAAAATGTTATAAATTCTAAAATTATTTTTAAAAAATCACCCTAAACACACTCTTAGAGACCCATTTTTTTATTAAATTTGATGTGTTAATATTAGTCATCAGATTAATTTTAACATAATATTTAAAAAAATCTCAATCACGAATAATAAATCATTTTGTTTATCTTTTAAAAGTTGAATTATATTATACTTTATTATATAAATTATATAAATTTTTTAGTATATTAATGTACAAGTATGTATGTGTGTGCGTGTTTTGGTGTGTTAGTATATGTATGTATTTTTTGGTGTTTTAATGTGTGGGTGTGTGTATTTTTTGGTATTTTAGTGTGTATTTAATTTTATTACTTGTTATTTTATAGAAAAGATTAATACTCAATTTAATGGGTACTCATTTGTAATTTATTTTAATCTGCTTAATTAAAATAAATATTATTACCCAACCCATGTAAAACTCGTATTAATTAATATAGGTACTTAAGCCATTTATTTGTGGATAGATTGAATAGGTTAATAGGTAATGAATTAAAAGGCCACCTCTAATCACAATCATAAAAGAGTAATGATATGTTTATCACAAGGTGAGGAGATATTAAAAACAGAATAGGCGAAAAGAGTTCAAAGGAATTAACTAAGACAAGCTTCTTTAGTACGGTCCATCGAGTGAAGCTGGGAAGTTCAATGTGCTGCGCAAAGGAAAGATCTTAAGTACTATTGTTGTCTTTATACAACTAGAGTTTGCGTATGATAACTGATAGAGACAGAAGAAACTAATAGGAGACTCATAGACTAAACTAACTAGCTTTTGGAGCCTCAGATAGTGTCGTAGCAAAGCTACCTGCTGGCTACTCAGATAGCAATCAAACAACAAACTCGTGAAAAAAGGGATTCTAGGTACACTAAAAAAAGTTAATTAAATCGACTAATCTAACAATTTATATTGATTTGATAAGAAATTTTTGATAAACTATCTAGTAAGAATAAGAGTCTTCATGTAGACTTAAAATAAGAATCGTAGCCATCAACAATTATCCCAAACACAAATTGGCAATTAAAGTTTCACGGAGATTCTATGAATTGACCAATTGGGAGGTGTAATATAACGAAGACAACAAAATATTAATAAGATACTANTGTTTCAGTGTACTAGTGTGTGTTTTTGTATTTTAGTGTACTAGTGTGTATCTGTGTGTTAATTTTTGTGTAGTTGTGTGTGTTTTTAATGTATTAATGTGCGTGTTTTTAGTTTATTAATGTGTGTATATTTTTATGTATTAATGTATACGTGTACTAGTTATTACCTGTGCTTGAAGGTACGAAATAATNTTTAAGAGTATGTTGAAATTAGAAGTGTCAATCAAATTGTGTCACATCAAATACTTTTACAACAACTAATAAAACGCTGGTTCAATTGTTAAAACTCGACACCACAACCTCAAGATTGTGGGTTTGAATATGNTATAAGAGTATGTTGAAATTAGAAGTGTCAATCAAATTGTGTCACATCAAATACTTTTACAACAACTAATAAAACACTGGTTCAATTGTTAAAACTCGACACCACAACCTCAAGATTGTGGGTTTGAATATGAGAGCAACTAATTTGTTCAAATNATAATTTAAACACCAATTGTAGTGAGGGTGAGCGGTGATAGTGATGATTAGCGGTGGGCGACAGCGGTGCTGGTGGCATTCGTGGGTGATAACGATGACGGTGATGGTGAGTTTTTTATGACGATGATGGTAGTGACAACTATGGTGATATCAGAGGTGGTGGTGGACGACGATGATTGTGGTGGTGGTATGGCAACGATGATGGTGGTGGCAATGGGGGGCGATAACGAAAATAGTAGTAGGTGACGACAGATATTTCTTGATGACAATGTGATGGGTGATGGTGAATGACGGTATTGATGATGGTGGTGGTAAGTGTGGTGGGGGTGGGTGATAGTGGGTGACGGTAGTGGTAAGCGATGACAAGTGGTAGTAGTTGGTAGTGGTAGGTGTAGTGAGGATGGGTAGCAGTTGGTAAGGACGATGGTGGGCAATGACGAGTGGTGATGGGTTGTGGTAATTGATGGCAATGGGGGGTGGTGGTGGTGGGTGTTGACGGGGGCAACGATAGTAGTGGGATGATGGTAATAGTAATAATAAATATAAGAATAAAATAACGATAATAGTGGATGGTGACGATGAATAACAGTGATAACAATCAGTGGTGGGTGATGATTGTGGTGGAGGAAGGGTGGAGGGGGTGAAGGTGGAATTGGGTCAGTGGTGGTGGCAGAGTGGCGACGGTGGTGATGATTGTGGTGGTGGTAGTGGTGATGGTTGTGGGAGTAAAGGTAGGGATAATGGTGGTAGGGTAGCGACAACGATTGTAGTAGTGGTGAAGTGAGGGTGGTGGTAGGGTGGCAAGAGTGGTAGTGGTGGTGGTAAGGCAGTGGGGTTGGTGGTAGTGGTAATGGGAGTAGTTGTGGTGATAAGTTGACGATGATAGTGACAGTGGTGATAGTGGGTGTAGTGATAGTGGTAAGACGATTTCAAACGCTACTTCTTTTTTTTAAATACTTATAAAATGTTATAAATTCTAAAATTATTTTTAAAAAATCACCCTAAACACACTCTTAGAGACCCATTTTTTTATTAAATTTGATGTGTTAATATTAGTCATCAGATTAATTTTAACATAATATTTAAAAAAATCTCAATCACGAATAATAAATCATTTTGTTTATCTTTTAAAAGTTGAATTATATTATACTTTATTATATAAATTATATAAATTTTTTAGTATATTAATGTACAAGTATGTATGTGTGTGCGTGTTTTGGTGTGTTAGTATATGTATGTATTTTTTGGTGTTTTAATGTGTGGGTGTGTGTATTTTTTGGTATTTTAGTGTGTATTTAATTTTATTACTTGTTATTTTATAGAAAAGATTAATACTCAATTTAATGGGTACTCATTTGTAATTTATTTTAATCCGCCTAATTAAAATAAATATTATTACCCAACCCATGTAAAACTCGTATTAATTAATATAGGTACTTAAGCCATTTATTTGTGGATAGATTGAATAGGTTAATAGGTAATGAATTAAAAGGCCACCTCTAATCACAATCATAAAAGAGTAATGATATGTTTATCACAAGGTGAGGAGATATTAAAAACAGAATAGGCGAAAAGAGTTCAAAGGAATTAACTAAGACAAGCTTCTTTAGTACGGTCCATCGAGTGAAGCTGGGAAGTTCAATGTGCTGCGCAAAGGAAAGATCTTAAGTACTATTGTTGTCTTTATACAACTAGAGTTTGCGTATGATAACTGATAGAGACAGAAGAAACTAATAGGAGACTCATAGACTAAACTAACTAGCTTTTGGAGCCTCAGATAGTGTCGTAGCAAAGCTACCTGCTGGCTACTCAGATAGCAATCAAACAACAAACTCGTGAAAAAAGGGATTCTAGGTACACTAAAAAAAGTTAATTAAATCGACTAATCTAACAATTTATATTGATTTGATAAGAAATTTTTGATAAACTATCTAGTAAGAATAAGAGTCTTCATGTAGACTTAAAATAAGAATCGTAGCCATCAACAACTATCCCAAACACAAATTGGCAATTAAAGTTTCACGGAGATTCTATGAATTGACCAATTGGGAGGTGTAATATAACGAAGACAACAAAATATTAATAAGATACTATAAGAGTATGTTGAAATTAGAAGTGTCAATCAAATTGTGTCACATCAAATACTTTTACAACAACTAATAAAACACTGGTTCAATTGTTAAAACTCGACACCACAACCTCAAGATTGTGGGTTTGAATATGAGAGCAACTAATTTGTTCAAATAATACTAAAGGTAAGATTTTTAGTCAATCTACACCTCCCAAACACCCATTAATGGGGACTAAAGTAGGTACTATTATTTTTTTTATCAGAACTGGGTGGTATTAACGAGATCAAGAAATGACCAAAAAAAACACACATTTTCTTCTTACAATGCGAATTAAACAGATTTGTCAAAATTAAGCCATTGGTAATAATTTGTTTTGATATTTTGGGATTCATACCGGGTCAGGGCAATGGTATGGAGCCAAAATTTGCCACTCTAATAGGAAAAGGGGCCACCATGAAATCTCCAATGGACCACACCGGATGATGCATCTCAATTACACAGACAGTATGATAGGATGCACGTAGACTACCACTCTATAATAAATATGTACCATGTCACTGTTTGTGGTTTGAAATTGTTTTGCAGGTTAATACCGTGCCATTCATGCTCATGGTAGAAAAACGTGTCTTTCATTATAGAGGACCAGGGGACCTACCTGGTAATATTTGAGCAATTGGGGCCTTTTCTTCTTAAAAGTTGGAGTGAGAAGGTCACGATCCATGTCAAATAGCACTGGATCTAGGTGAACAGCTTTGATAAATTCGAAACCTTTCAGCTGCAAAGAATACAAGTTAGGCAAAAAATGCTTTTATTTCCCTCCCCCCCACCAAAAGCACACACACCCCCTGATTAAGTGTTATTTCATTTGCATGACCAAATAAGAATTCAAGTGAAAAGAGCATGAACCTTTTTCTCTTTCNAGATTAATTTTAACATAATATTTAAAAAAATCTCAATCACGAATAATAAATCATTTTGTTTATCTTTTAAAAGTTGAATTATATTATACTTTATTATATAAATTATATAAATTTTTTAGTATATTAATGTACAAGTATGTATGTGTGTGCGTGTTTTGGTGTGTTAGTATATGTATGTATTTTTTGGTGTTTTAATGTGTGGGTGTGTGTATTTTTTGGTATTTTAGTGTGTATTTAATTTTATTACTTGTTATTTTATAGAAAAGATTAATACTCAATTTAATGGGTACTCATTTGTAATTTATTTTAATCCGCCTAATTAAAATAAATATTATTACCCAACCCATGTAAAACTCGTATTAATTAATATAGGTACTTAAGCCATTTATTTGTGGATAGATTGAATAGGTTAATAGGTAATGAATTAAAAGGCCACCTCTAATCACAATCATAAAAGAGTAATGATATGTTTATCACAAGGTGAGGAGATATTAAAAACAGAATAGGCGAAAAGAGTTCAAAGGAATTAACTAAGACAAGCTTCTTTAGTACGGTCCATCGAGTGAAGCTGGGAAGTTCAATGTGCTGCGCAAAGGAAAGATCTTAAGTACTATTGTTGTCTTTATACAACTAGAGTTTGCGTATGATAACTGATAGAGACAGAAGAAACTAATAGGAGACTCATAGACTAAACTAACTAGCTTTTGGAGCCTCAGATAGTGTCGTAGCAAAGCTACCTGCTGGCTACTCAGATAGCAATCAAACAACAAACTCGTGAAAAAAGGGATTCTAGGTACACTAAAAAAAGTTAATTAAATCGACTAATCTAACAATTTATATTGATTTGATAAGAAATTTTTGATAAACTATCTAGTAAGAATAAGAGTCTTCATGTAGACTTAAAATAAGAATCGTAGCCATCAACAATTATCCCAAACACAAATTGGCAATTAAAGTTTCACGGAGATTCTATGAATTGACCAATTGGGAGGTGTAATATAACGAAGACAACAAAATATTAATAAGATACTATAAGAGTATGTTGAAATTAGAAGTGTCAATCAAATTGTGTCACATCAAATACTTTTACAACAACTAATAAAACACTGGTTCAATTGTTAAAACTCGACACCACAACCTCAAGATTGTGGGTTTGAATATGAGAGCAACTAATTTGTTCAAATAATACTAAAGGTAAGATTTTTAGTCAATCTACACCTCCCAAACACCCATTAATGGGGACTAAAGTAGGTACTATTATTTTTTTTATCAGAACTGGGTGGTATTAACGAGATCAAGAAATGACCAAAAAAAACACACATTTTCTTCTTACAATGCGAATTAAACAGATTTGTCAAAATTAAGCCATTGGTAATAATTTGTTTTGATATTTTGGGATTCATACCGGGTCAGGGCAATGGTATGGAGCCAAAATTTGCCACTCTAATAGGAAAAGGGGCCACCATGAAATCTCCAATGGACCACACCGGATGATGCATCTCAATTACACAGACAGTATGATAGGATGCACGTAGACTACCACTCTATAATAAATATGTACCATGTCACTGTTTGTGGTTTGAAATTGTTTTGCAGGTTAATACCGTGCCATTCATGCTCATGGTAGAAAAACGTGTCTTTCATTATAGAGGACCAGGGGACCTACCTGGTAATATTTGAGCAATTGGGGCCTTTTCTTCTTAAAAGTTGGAGTGAGAAGGTCACGATCCATGTCAAATAGCACTGGATCTAGGTGAACAGCTTTGATAAATTCGAAACCTTTCAGCTGCAAAGAATACAAGTTAGGCAAAAAATGCTTTTATTTCCCTCCCCCCCACCAAAAGCACACACACCCCCTGATTAAGTGTTATTTCATTTGCATGACCAAATAAGAATTCAAGTGAAAAGAGCATGAACCTTTTTCTCTTTCCCAACCCTCTTGAGCTCTCCAATTATGTATTCTTTCACCTTGGGATTCTCACAGAGGGAATGAAAATCCTCTGATACACCATTCTCTTCAGCCCAGCATTTAATTGCTTGCTCATGGGGGTTAACAACGGCGACAAGAAAAGACTCGAAGCTATTTCCATATATCCATATCTGAAAGCCAAAAACATGATTATTCCCGTCTTGAAACACAAGGTCATCAATGGATAGACCAAAGACTAGCTAACGAAGCAAAGAAATTCCAGTGCTCCACAGCAAACTATTGAGCATTACATGCCTAAAATTTTAAACCACATACCTAAATATAATTTTATAGCTGTCCAGTTTCAGAAACAAAACGACCAAATTTCAACATATTCAAACAGCTAAATGGAATACTACATCAATAGCAATGGCAGCACCATTTCCTTCTTGTTCTATATAAAATTAGGGTTGGTGCAAGAAATATACTGAACCATTACAGTACTAAAATCATTTCCTAATTACATATGCAGCCGTAGAGGTATCAAAATGCCAACATTTGAAGCAAAGACATCTTTCAAACTATGTTCATGAAAATTGAGAGCGAAAACATCAAAAATTATCATTCCCTGAAGAAATAAACATTGAAGTGTGACTGTATGCAGTATGCACATACCGACATATATGTATACATGCAAGCACAAGCAGTTGGAAGGTATACCATTTCAATATCAGGAACAAGACCATAAACATTCTCCAAGTTTTCAACAGCAACATATTCTCCTTGTGAGAGCTTGAAAATGTTTTTCTTACGGTCTACAATTTTCATGCTTCCATTCCTTTGCCATTCGCCAATATCCCCTGACAAACAATTGTTGGGAGCAAGGTTATATAGAAAGCAATTTATGGACTGGTGGACCTCGAATTAATTCAAGAGCGAGCATCTGTACCAACAAACCTGTGTGGAACCACCCATCATCCATCACCTCTTTCGTGAGGTCTTCACGTTTGTAGTACCCTGAAAACAAGGTCTCTCCCCTTATGCATATTTCTCCACGTGGTGTGCTTGAAAGGGCATTATATCCCATTTCAGGAACAGATTCTAGGCATACATCCACATTGGGTACTGGAGGTCCCACTGTACCCAGCATATCAAACTCATTAGGTATCGCGGCAAATGTCCCGGCACAGGACTCCGTCAGGCCTACACAAATGGCAAAAGGAAAAGTGGTCATCATCCGGCAATCAGGAAACGAGCTTTAAACATGCCTACTGTTCAACTAATATATCTCCAGGACACATGAAGCAGGGTGTGCTCATTTCCAAATGATTGAGCAGAATTCATTTCAGTGTAGCCCAAAAGCTCAGTGGCATCAATGCATTTCACACGTTTATTTTAAGCAGCGTAGCAGTTGACACTACTGAGGCCTATTCCACCAAACTTCCAGAACATGAGAATTAGCCACCTACGGCAGATTCTTCATTGGTGGAGTCAATCATTAAGGGTGTTTCGTCATTGTCTGGGATCATTCACTTCCATTTAGAATGGAAAAATGGGTGTTTTGTAAGAATGGCGCAGAGGTAATGATTTGACAGACAGATGCATCAAGCTTTCAGCTGATGCCTTCAAAGAGAAGGGTCGACAATCAGCAATAATAAGCAGATAAAAAGCGTCAAACTACCATGCTGAGAAAAAAAATTCACTATTAACAGAAGAGGAACCAATGGAACTTAAATAAATAAATAAATATATATATATATATATATATATATATATATATATTCGTGCCAAACTAAAGCAAGGAAAATAATTTAATCAGTTCAGTGACCAGCAAAATTTTCGAAGACAACCCTACCATATCCTTGAAGAACATGACAACAAGCCACCACTCGTAGATAACCTTCTACATGCGGAGCAAGAGGTGCAGCTCCAGATAAAATAATCCTTACATTGCCCCCTAGCCCTTGCTTAACCTGAGCCAGAGAGTAGACAAGTGGAGGTCACATCTCCATTATATGTACAAGAGGTAAAAAAAAAAACATAGAAGCTCCTCTAAGCATAAGTCCACCACCTTACTGAAAATAATTTTATCCCAAAGTGGAGATGCCTCGTGATGTTTACGCCCCCTCCTCATGTTACGCAATTTGCTGCAGAAATTTAAACAGGTAGACGAATATACGATAATCCACCACCCCCACATATTAGCTTATCTTACATCCAGAGCAAACATAATTGCAATTAAATGCAAATTCTTGGTAAATTATGCATGATGAACAAAATGAGGTTTTTTAATAATCCAATAAAGGTGACACAACAAGGATTAATTGGGAAGTACAAACCTTATGGCAGAACTTCCGAGCCAGAAAAGTATTTAAAGCAGAACAACTACCACATGCTACTAGGAAATGCATGACTGAAAGCAATAAATACATAAGCCTGGGGACCGTATTAGATGAAATAACGTTCTTCAACAAGTAAAGGAACACACTGGGAACAGAAGCCCAACATACTGGAAATGATGTGTGGATTCACAATAAAATCCTACTTCTCTTTTTCCATAAAAGAACATCAAGAGCACTTACGAGGAGTATGCAACATTAAACAATTTCTGCTTTAAAAATCCCCCCAAAGAAATCTTCTGTTGCAAACCTGAAAATGGCCACTCGACAATAAAATAAATTTAGCATTTAAAGGAGATGTAAACTTCTTGTAAATACACAAACTGAATCTGCTATGCAGCAGCAGTATCTCTGATGCAGGGAGACCAACTTATCAGAGCTTGGGCTCTATAGTACAATTTTGGTCTTTATTTTCCTTCTATGAAACCCATGTGCAAAAATTGGAACCAAATAATTTTCTCTCTCCAACACCCAATGATGGACTCTATAACCAAAAATTGACAAACTCAAATGATTTTATTCTTCGCATGTTATCCAGATGAGAAGATAATCTTGGGTTTGCACGAACAGGCCAATCGAACTCAAACATAAAATTATTGAACAAGGCTAATGTTTTTCAGAAGTGGATTTCTGATAGGAGTACTCCACAGTGTACCAGAATAATTGTATGTCAACTATTCTACACCTTGCGAGAAGCGGTCAACCAACATCACCATCAAAATGACTGAATTCACCACTTTTGGCAACCATATCATAAGATCAAAAAATTAAAACTCAACAGAACAGATCGTGGGCAAGAGAAAAAATACCTGAATAAATTCTATCTAACACACGGGGAACAGCACAGAAAATGGTAGGTTTCAGCTCTCCAATGTCCTCGACCAATAATTTGACATCCTGCAGACGCAAAACAATGACCAGGTTCTTACACAGCTCTTTTGCTTTTTTCCTTTTTTCCTTTTTTGGGGAGGGGGAAGAAATATTTGTGGTCATTTTACCCCACGCCAAAACCCTATTGAAGCCCCATGGTTGATAAAACATTCCTCAATCACCCGATCAAAGATGTGCGCGAGAGGAAGATACGAAAGGTATACATCCTTCACAGTCAACTGTAAAATGTTCCAACACAAGTATATGCAAAGGTCAGAAAGTTTGACAGAAGACATAAAAGTCAACACAAATCAATTAGTTGCCCCCACATAAGTTGCATCATTGGAAGAAATAACACTTCATAACAGGCCAAGCTTCCTCTCAAAGGGGACTAGAAATAAATTGAAATGGGTAAGTAAATTACCCCTTCATTCACACTCTCTAGGAAGCACTTCACCCCGGCCACAAGAGTAACAATGCTATTATTGGAAATCATAACACCCTTGGGGTCACCAGTTGTTCCGCTGGTATACATTATTGTACAAATGTCGCTTTTCGTTTTTACTGGAAGATCAAAGTGTTTATTACCTCCCTGTACGAAAACAAATATGTGCAAAATTTAAATGAAACCATAGATCACAAAGAGGAGCTTTATTACCAAGATTAAATATTAATAAGGGAAAAATGACACTTAAATAGGCTGTTGTACATGAAACCAACAATGAAAATATTTTTTTCATTAAAAAACATCAAAAATGACTTCTGTCATTGTTTCTCTCAGCCTGTATTTGTTTATTTAGTATCAACTGACACATAGCAGAGTCAAACTAAAAGCTTTTTAAGATGCAAGTTCTAGCATATAATCCACATCTCTCTTGTTTAGGGTTTAGGGGTGTGCATGTACAAATGTGTACATCAAAATCACATAATCTTCCGAGAGATGCACCATAAAACTTAACAAGCAATTAGGATGCCAACATGCTTAAGCATCCATCCTTTCAAATGCAAAACGCATTGTATTCAAGCGCAACTTACTTCAAAGTACCACAATATTGAGGCCAAAAATGAGTTCATCGTTATGCCTAAAGTGACATAAATAGGTCAAGACGTAAATAGCTGGAAGAACATGATGAGGCAGCAGTGGTCCAAAGGAAACCCTTGGTTATCTGGAAAGAGTATATTAGCATCCTAAAGCACCACATGCTAAGCCACCACTGTTGGTCAGGCAGTACCTCAACAAGCCGCTTTCCCTTAGCCAGATTAGCATTGACATACATAAATGATGATCAAAGTAGATAAGATTTTGTGATTGCAATATAATTAGTGGAGTATGCAGACCACAACCAGACGTTAGTGCCTTAATTGGAAATCTTTTAAAATTATGAACCAAACTATTTTTTATTTTTTTTTTTACAGGAAACATAATATGTTAGAAATATGAAAAGTACATCGATAAGGTTGGATAACAAATCCAAACAAGAAAGGAAAATAGAAGACAAAACGAAAAAATTCATCAAATATTGCACGAAATGACAGTAGAATAATAAAAATTTCGACAACTTCCACATCTTGGAAATTTTATTTCTTTGAGAGGATAACATTCATCTGGTAAAAGATAAGGCATTATCCAACAAAACTGAATTATTATTAACATAACAAATAAACGTTTAAAGAATCATAGAGTGGAAAAATAGATAAATAAAAGCTTACCAATAGTAAAAATTCTTCCCAAGAATATATAGCCAAGCCACACTTTTCAACTTCTTCCCTTTGTTCAGGAGTTACTTTCCCAAAGCTCACAATTGCTGCAAAGAGAATCTGTATCTTGATTTCCTAGTCCCACATGCGTAGGCAAAAAGAAATTCGAATCTATGTGCAACTTACTTCTTAAATACTTTGTTGCATTTGGAAATGTTTTCAACAACTGAAGGGGGCAAAAAACAGAACCAATGTGAACAGAAATGAATATCCCAGAAATAAAAATTATTGTTCAATACTTTTGCACCTCGATTCACAGAATACAATAATCTCCTCAATGAGATGAGGGATATCAGATAAATATAATTGTAAATGCAATCAGCAATGAAAATATAGCGTACATTGCCGACCTAAATTGGAAGAAACGTAGTATACTTTTGAATTCAAATCAGAAGTCTACTGGAGATATTTCATAACAACCTTAGGCAGGAAGCCAGACGCAAATATTAGACAATTTACCTCAGGTATCTTTTTTTCTTCTACAATAGCAATCGTAATCTCCGCATGGCATATGATATATTCAATGGCCCCAGCACCTAGACCACATAACAGAGGTGGTCAAAATTCAAAGAAAACTACACTCAATACTCTTCGTTACACATAAATTCGTGATTAATGGGAACAATACATGGCTACATCAACCCATGCAAGCAAGGCATAGTATGTACCTAAAGTGTCATATAAAGGAACACAGTAGAGGCCAAGAGCATTGCATGCCTGCATTACTTGTATATGTTAGAAAGAAATGCATAGCATACTATTCAAAAAGAACAACTTATGCTCATATCTGAAAAGCAAGAAATGCATCAGAATAATAGGAACAGCAGAAAATAGGAAATGGAACTTTAGACTTGATGCCTTTGTGTTAAAATTAAACTGTTCATTACATTATTCTCATCCCATTTTTTCATGTTCCACGGCAATGCAGAAATTAGACCCACAGAAGATCCCGCTAACAGAATTAGTAGGACAACAAAGAAGAGGAAAAGGTGTATAGAAGTAGAAGAACAGTTGGAAAGTAATTTCAGTTTCCAGGAAAACCAAAAATACTCGTGGACCAGAAACAATGTAAACATCAAGTTGCTAAGGAAAAATAGATGAACATATGGGCAACAATCTAATAATGGGAAGGTAAATAAGTAACAAAACTTAAGCCATTTTATTAGGAATGCAATGTCAATAACTTTGTTAGTTGATACAGATACGACTGCAGATGGTGGTAAATGTTTAATCCCAGTGTATACTTGTAAAAAAAAGGAAGAAGTGTCTGTGCATTGTATCACTGAAAAAGAATCCCACTAGTATTTACTGTTTAAGTTTAAGAAATATTAAGATATGGATTCTTGACTGGCTTCCAAAAACGTTCTTGCAGTATAAAAAGGTAGTTAGAGGGGTATGGAGGATCCTGAATTCAGCTCAGTGTATACGACTTCCAGCTGGGTAGGGCGATTTTGGAAAACCTACAAGCTTTTTGACAGCCAGTGATGACACTTTGAGAGATCATAATGCCCAAAACAAATAATTATAGGTTGCTAACCAGGAGAATAGTTAACGTAGTTTACCATGACACAGATGGTAATATATACATGCATACAAAATTCCCCTTGATTCATATTTTGTTTGATCAGTTAAGAGTGATCATACTGGTACATCAACTAATTCTTTGGAACCACCAGTGAGCTCAAAGGCCAGACTTGCGGGCAAACAAGAGGTCCAGCCGTCCAGGCTACCCATGATGACCAAAACTTGCAGGCAAACAATAGGTTTAGGCTGCCACAATAACCAAACCCCAAACAAGAAGCATAGGCCTACATTACAGTCCAATGGACAGCAACAGACAACATCCATATGACTGCATTTCAAATTATATCAAATGGTTTAATTTTTACTTTTTTAATCAAATTTCATCACAGGATATGTAGAGTACCAAAAGAGTGCCTTAAGTGACCACTAAATATATCAGCAAAGATGAGAGACCGCGCGGATTGTGTGTGGCAATAAATTAAACTACATAGCAACCCACAGGTGTGATGAATAAAATATGACAACAAAAAAAGACCTTCACAAGGAAACTATAGAGTTCGCAAGACATATTAGATGTTACTTCAACGAGAACAACAGAATAAAATTCAGAAAAGAAGGAAAGGGAAGGGAAAAAGAAAGAGAAAAATACCTCCATGCTCATAATCCACTCTGCGCAATTGGCGCCATAAATACCACATCGTCCTCCCTAGTAAAAAAGGTTACATGAAAGATTGAACATTAACCACAAAGAAGAAAATGGTCAGAGCCATTAAATTCTCCAATATGTTTTTATTCATACTACAGCTCGCCAAAACCCAATTCACTTTTAATACACCAAGAAGGCGGAACAGTATTGTGGTTAAACGTTAAGAGTGAACACGAGTGTAGGGCCGTAAATTCAAACTTGGACACTGATAGGGCAAGTTGGCTGGCACAGGCCTGAAAAACTAACTCAACATATTTGTAACACTTGCAGTCAACCCCAAAGATAAAAGCAAATGCTAACATCACCACCAGTTGCAGGTGGTTAGCTTCAATCATCAATTTTTAAGACAGAAAATGGCAGCAGAATTCACCAAAATAGTGATGGCACCGCCGTTGGTAGGAACCCAAAAAGCACAATGTACAATTGATGAAAATGCAAAGAAACATAGACAAAACAACCTCTTGCCCAGAAAAATATCATAGAAAGAAAAGTAGTACTTCGGGAGAGAGGGAAACAGAAAAATAGGCAGACACTTGAGGAAGAGAGCTTGTTTGCTACATTCTCGAAGATCGACAGTGTATTCAAAAAGATTAAAAATACCCCTGCCCTTAGATGGGAAGTGAGAACATTTTTCTCAGAAAAATGATTAGCAAGGCTAACTGCCAACAATGAAGGGGGATATTAACTTGCTCTGTGATAAACTAATAATCATCACAACCTGCTCAAAATTTCAAATGAATAGGTTATCAGATGTTACTTACTTCACCAACACCACAACTGCGGACAGAATTTCCAACTTTCACTACTATGTTGTGTACTTCTCTGTAAGTCATCCACACATACTTACCAGGCTGCAAAGTAAGAGCGTCAAATTTAAGTATCAGCTGCCTAAAAGTCAGCACATTAGTCACTAAGGTAGAAGTTACTCACAAATACACGCAAACACAATTTAATGCCACTATACCTTTCCATTCATCATCTCACGCCGACCCAGCATGGGGTTATTTGGATATCTCTCTACTGACATACTGAAATTTGAACAAAGAATTTTTCACAGGACTATCAACACAAGAATCTCATGTCAAGAATAATTCAAAGTGATTAGTTACTAATTAACGAGTGGAAGCATCTCAAGTTCCGTACACGGTGAATGCACAATTCCAGACTGTATTAGGAAATTTCTTTAAACTATCTTAACAATATTTTACACGTGTCAATTCCGTCTGCATGCGTTTGCACAATCCATGTTGTTAAACCAAATCAATAGTTCAAAGAAATTTAATCAGCATCCATTAGTTGTGAGGAAGGATGTCAAGGATAAATAGGTTTGATGGATCTGTGGGAAAGGATGCATGGAAAGGCATCAGGAGGATCCAAAATTGAAGGTGATTCCAAAGTGAGCAATGATAGCTCAAGTGAAACAGTGTTCGTTAGTGGAGTTGGATGATAATTGAGGATATGACAAAGCTTTTGTATATCAACATCAAACATGATTATCGTGAAGCTAATAGATCGATGGATGTAATAGCTCATACTGGTGATGTGGCTGATGAGTCTCAGAGTTGGGAAAAAGAGTTTCGAAGATGTGAAGGTGTGATAATTGCAGAGGATTGTCAGCATTTCTACCTTGCTCTCCTTGCTGACACAGAATGGATACGCTGTAGACTAGATATCATTCTAGCAAGACGAACACCCTAGCAAACTAGGAAGAAAAACTGGAATCTACCAGAAAAATAAAAGGAAATTTAGACTAAACTACTTAAACAAAAAAAACACTAATGCCTATTTGCTTTCTTGGACCATTGGCGATCCACCTGCTCCATAAAGTCTTCAGCGAGTTGTTCTACATCACTAAGTCTTATTAAGTGACAGTTTTCAAAAATAAACTTTGAGCAATATGATGACCGAACACCTTATATATGTAAATATGGTCATGCGTGCATAGAAACATGCATATGTATACTCATTAACTGATCAAACATCAGGAAGTCAAATTGAAGTTTCCTTCGACTTCTACAAACAAAATGATTACAAGAAATCAAAATGTGCAAACACTAAATCAGAGCTTAATAAAATTTAAGCAGTATCACGATTAAACTCCTTATAGCTAAATATAAAAGCATTCACATGTCTACTCAAACAAATGCATTCATAAAAAAAAAAAAAAAAAAACTAAGATAGAGTAGAATTCAACACTTATTAAGAATGAAAAACAATTAACATATATCACTCACAGAGTTTACAAGAACTCATCGACCTCAAAATCAAGTGAAATTGAAACCTTGTCTCTCACTCTTCTTAAGAGTAAATCAAGGAAACATAATGTGAGAACATAGCGAACATAAATTAGAGCATTTTGATTCAGACTTGCGAACAGATCAAATTCGTAGAATTCTAAAAGGAAAATCTCGGAAAATATCTTCATAGAAAAAAGAAAGTCAAAAGCTCACCGAAAAATGTCCCAACAACTCTCCACTCCGTCAATCGGAGGTGGAAAACCGTCCTTAGCGAACACACTGCGATACACCGGACCGATTGATGGCTTCTCATCCTTCGCTTCCTTTGCCGGCTCGATCTCTATTATATATCTCTTCTGCGCCATCTCCGATCTCTCTAACTCTCTCCCGCTCTCGCTCGCTCGCTCTCTCTCTCTCTCTAAATATGTATATTCGTGTGTGTATATATATATATATGTATGATTTCTCTCTCTCTATCTATACTCCTTTTTGCTTTGCTGCAACGTAATGTGAGAGAGAGAGTAGTGAATTGAAAATTTGATATTGGGCGGCTATTAAAGGCGGAGTGAGGGAGACATGGAGAGGTGTGGGCTATTTGAAAGGGACTTTCTTTTTCATTGTGATTTGGTGACAGTTCGGATATGGACGCTGAGCTGTTCTGGTTCGGATTGGTCAAATAGCATTATTGTTAAAGATTTTGTTAGTTCCTTACTTTTGGGATACCGTTGATATAAAAAATAATAATTTAAGATTGCTGTATGAGTTTTATCAACTTATTTCAATAAATTATTGGTTATTGCATGTAACTGAAAATAATAAATAATAAATATATTTATATTTATATGTTTATAAATACAAATATGAACATATGAATAATTGTAGAGGCGGTAATGGAGACAATAGTGGTGGGGGCGGGGGAAAGGGCCATGACGGTGGTGGTGGGCATGACAGCTGTGTAGGCGGTGGTAATGGTAGTGGTGGTGTTGGCGGCGATAGTTGGCAGTAGTGGCGATGGGGGTGGAGGTGGTAGAAGTAGTGGTAGGGCGGTTTTAAACACTATTTTTTTAAAGTATTTATGAGAAATAATTTTTAAAAGTACTTTTAAAAAGTCATTTCAAACACACTGGACTATTTTTCCTATTAAATTTAGGGTGTTAATATTAGTCGTTAGATTAACTTTAAAGTAAAATTTAAAACAATCTCAACTGCGAATAGCAAAAGTCATTTTATTTATCTTTTAAAATTTGAATTGTAAGCTACTTTATTATATAGAAATAAATTATTGTTTAACTTTTTTTCAATTATGATTTTTTTTATATCTTTTTAACTATTATTTTTTCTAGATTAATGGTTAATTTCACATCGGTTTAACATCAGTTACAAATTTATCAAAAAATAATTCTATTTTTGCCCCTAAACTAAGATTTTTTTCACTTTGCCCTGATATATTGACAATTTTGATCCCACCACCTCCATCCCACAGCGCACCACCATCACCGAATCATTTCAACCAACGCGCACCAACACTACCCCATTGTGCACCACCACCACCANGTGAGAGAGAGAGTAGTGAATTGAAAATTTGATATTGGGCGGCTATTAAAGGCGGAGTGAGGGAGACATGGAGAGGTGTGGGCTATTTGAAAGGGACTTTCTTTTTCATTGTGATTTGGTGACAGTTCGGATATGGACGCTGAGCTGTTCTGGTTCGGATTGGTCAAATAGCATTATTGTTAAAGATTTTGTTAGTTCCTTACTTTTGGGATACTGTTGATATAAAAAATAATAATTTAAGATTGCTGTATGAGTTTTATCAACTTATTTCAATAAATTATTGGTTATTGCATGTAACTGAAAATAATAAATAATAAATATATTTATATTTATATGTTTATAAATACAAATATGAACATATGAATAATCGTAGAGGCGGTAATGGGGACAATAGTGGTGGGGGTGGGGGAAGGGGCCATGATGGTGGTGGTGGGCATGACGGTTGTGTAGGCGGTGGTAATGGTAGTGGTGGTGTTGGCGGCGATAGTTGGCAGTAGTGGCGATGGGGGTGGAGGTGGTAGAAGTAGTGGTAGGGCGGTTTTAAACACTATTTTTTTAAAGTATTTATGAGAAATAATTTTTAAAAGTACTTTTAAAAAATCATTTCAAACACACTAGACTATTTTTCCTATTAAATTTAGGGTGTTAATATTAGTCGTTAGATTAACTTTAAAGTAAAATTTAAAACAATCTCAACTGCAAATAGCGAAAGTCATTTTATTTATCTTTTGAGATTTGAATTGTAAGTTATTTTATTTTATAGAAATAAATTATTGTTTAACTTTTTTTCAATTATGATTTTTTTTATATCTTTTTAACTATTATTTTTTCTAGATTAATGGTTAATTTCACATCGGTTTAACATTAGTTACAAATTTATCAAAAAATAATTCTATTTTTGCCCCTAAACTATGATTTTTTTCACTTTGCCCTGATATATTGACAATTTTGATCCCACCACCTCCATCCCACAGCGCACCACCATCATCGAATCATTTCAACCAACGCGCACCAACACTACCCCATTGTGCACCACCACCACCACCAATTCACCAGCCCACCATGACTACCACACTATGCACCGTCACCACCCAATTGCTCACAATCACAAATAATCCCAAATTAAACTGATTAACAAAATTCAAAAAAACATTAAATTCAAATTCATGTTTGCGAAAAGAAGAAAAGCCATCATTACTCGCTATTGTTGTCATTTCTACTCAAAAATTGAATCAAACTCTTAATTAAACTTTGTAAATGAAAGTGAAAAAGAAAATAAAAATCTAAATGTGCAGTAAAAATCACAATTAAAATCAAAATCTCCATTGAAATTCAAAAAATAAAGATTGCATCAAATACTATTATCGAAATATGAGCCACCATTGTAACGCCACTGCCTACACAATTGCACCTCAACAAATAATTTCATCTTCACTACATTCACCCACAAAAATAACTAGAATTGAGAGAGTTGGGAAGTGAGATAGGATGAAAGAAACAAAATGACGCATAAAAAAACATGCCAATTGAGGGAATGGATGGTCGGTGAATCGGTGCTCAAGAGGATAACTGATGATTGGTGAATTGTTTCGCACAAATNTGTGTAGGCGGTGGTAATGGTAGTGGTGGTGTTGGCGGCGATAGTTGGCAGTAGTGGCGATGGGGGTGGAGGTGGTAGAAGTAGTGGTAGGGCGGTTTTAAACACTATTTTTTTAAAGTATTTATGAGAAATAATTTTTAAAAGTACTTTTAAAAAATCATTTCAAACACACTAGACTATTTTTCCTATTAAATTTAGGGTGTTAATATTAGTCGTTAGATTAACTTTAAAGTAAAATTTAAAACAATCTCAACTGCAAATAGCGAAAGTCATTTTATTTATCTTTTGAGATTTGAATTGTAAGTTATTTTATTTTATAGAAATAAATTATTGTTTAACTTTTTTTCAATTATGATTTTTTTTATATCTTTTTAACTATTATTTTTTCTAGATTAATGGTTAATTTCACATCGGTTTAACATTAGTTACAAATTTATCAAAAAATAATTCTATTTTTGCCCCTAAACTATGATTTTTTTCACTTTGCCCTGATATATTGACAATTTTGATCCCACCACCTCCATCCCACAGCGCACCACCATCATCGAATCATTTCAACCAACGCGCACCAACACTACCCCATTGTGCACCACCACCACCACCAATTCACCAGCCCACCATGACTACCACACTATGCACCGTCACCACCCAATTGCTCACAATCACAAATAATCCCAAATTAAACTGATTAACAAAATTCAAAGTAAAACATTAAATTCAAATTCATGTTTGCAAAAAGAAGAAAAACCATCATTACTCGCTATTGTTGTCATTTCTACTCAAAAATTGAATCAAACTCTTAATTAAACTTCGTAAATGAAAGTGAAAAAGAAAATAAAAATCTAAATGTGCAGTAAAAATCACAATTAAAATCAAAATCTCCATTGAAATTCAAAAAATAAAGATTGCATCAAATACTATTATCGAAATATGAGCCACCATTGTAACGCCACTGCCTACACAATTGCACCTCAACAAATAATTTCATCTTCACTACATTCACCCACAAAAATAACTAGAATTGAGAGAGTTGGGAAGTGAGATAGGATGAAAGAAACAAAATGACGCATAAAAAAACATGCCAATTGAGGGAATGGATGGTCGGTGAATCGGTGCTCAAGAGGATAACTGATGATTGGTGAATTGTTTCGCACAAATAACTTAACAATTCCCTAAAAGTTATATAGTTTTGTTAGGTATTTTTCCAAAAAAAAAATGTTAAGTTAAGAGTGCATATCAACTCTCTTTTTGTTCTTATGGAAAATTGACCTCTCTAATTTTTTAAACTCCACAATTACCCCCTTCAAACTTGTCCAAATGATTGATCCTCTTAAACTAATTCGTGGATTCACCCCAAAACCCAAAGGTGTGTGTTTGCTTTGCCATTCGAAAACTGTTTTTTGTTCTTATAATTTTAAAAACACCCAAAATTTATTTGCTTAACATTTTTGTTCTCAAATTTCTGAAAAAAATTGAGATTTGAAACACAAAAATAGAAAACAAATTAAACTTATTTTTACAATTTTCTTTGAAATTTTTGGAAACATAAAGACAAGATAAACAAGTTAAATGAGGTCGCAGCTTCAAGTCTCCTGAGCTAGGGTGTCAATCGTGTCGTGTCGTATCACTTTCAGTCGTGTTATTTTTGTGTCATATCACTTTCGGTACGTGTTAATAAAAAATTATTTAGTTTGACAACAACTAATATAATACTATTTAAAAAATTATAAAATTTTTATTTTCTATTTACAATACTCATTAAATAATTATTTTCTATCTATTGTACCTATTAATCGTGTTACTCGTGTCGAACCTTAATTTGATTCATTTATTATTCGTGCTAATTAATCGTATTATTTTTAAGTTCGTGTCGAATTCTGTTCGAGTCGTGTTCGTATTCGAGTCAAAAAATAACACCCCTACCCTTAACAGCAAACAGTGTCTTATTTTTTATTTTTCTTCCTCTCCACTTTACCCAACCTCTTCTTCTTCGAAATCTTCACTATGCTCCAGCTCTGCCTCTCTCTCCACTGTACTTCAAATCTACCCCCTTCTCTCTCTTTCACAACAACTACGAATTTGTGTGAATCTGTCTNAATCGGTGCTCAAGAGGATAACTGATGATTGGTGAATTGTTTCGCACAAATAACTTAACAATTCCCTAAAAGTTATATAGTTTTGTTAGGTATTTTTCCAAAAAAAAAATGTTAAGTTAAGAGTGCATATCAACTCTCTTTTTGTTCTTATGGAAAATTGACCTCTCTAATTTTTTAAACTCCACAATTACCCCCTTCAAACTTGTCCAAATGATTGATCCTCTTAAACTAATTCGTGGATTCACCCCAAAACCCAAAGGTGTGTGTTTGCTTTGCCATTCGAAAACTGTATTTTGTTCTTATAATTTTAAAAACACCCAAAATTTATTTGCTTAACATTTTTGTTCTCAAATTTCTGAAAAAAATTGAGATTTGAAACACAAAAATAGAAAACAAATTAAACTTATTTTTACAATTTTCTTTGAAATTTTTGGAAACATAAAGACAAGATAAACAAGTTAAATGAGGTCGCAGCTTCAAGTCTCCTGAGCTAGGGTGTCAATCGTGTCGTGTCGTATCACTTTCAGTCGTGTTATTTTTGTGTCATATCACTTTCGGTACGTGTTAATAAAAAATTATTTAGTTTGACAACAACTAATATAATACTATTTAAAAAATTATAAAATTTTTATTTTCTATTTACAATACTCATTAAATAATTATTTTCTATCTATTGTACCTATTAATCGTGTTACTCGTGTCGAACCTTAATTTGATTCATTTATTATTCGTGCTAATTAATCGTATTATTTTTAAGTTCGTGTCGAATTCTGTTCGAGTCGTGTTCGTATTCGAGTCAAAAAATAACACCCCTACCCTTAACAGCAAACAGTGTCTTATTTTTTATTTTTCTTCCTCTCCACTTTACCCAACCTCTTCTTCTTCGAAATCTTCACTATGCTCCAGCTCTGCCTCTCTCTCCACTGTACTTCAAATCTACCCCCTTCTCTCTCTTTCACAACAACTACGAATTTGTGTGAATCTGTCTGTGTGTGTGTGCGCCTGTGTGTGTATGTCTTTGTGTGTGCCTATGCCTCTGTGTATGCTTGTGTGTGTGTGCGCTCGCTTGTGTCAGTGTGGTTTGCGGAGACAAAAAAAAAGAAAAGAAAAAGAAAGGTGAAAATTGTGATTATTGTTCAAATATATTTTATAATTTTTATTCTTTAAAATTATTTTTAAAAATATATATATCCAAATAGATTTTGTAATTTAAAAATTTTTAAAAACATTTTCTTAAAATTCTTTCCAAAAATAATTTTTATATACTATTTTTTAAGATGCAACCTAAACAAACCCAAAATTTCCCTGTTTTTTATTTACGATCTATAATTGTGTGACAGTGAGTGAGTCTGTGTGTGTGTGTGTGAGAGAGAGAGAGAGAGAGAGTGCAATCCACGTATAGCCAGCCACCTACTGGTCCGACCTGCGAATCGCAACGATCTATGAAACATAAAAAAGAAAATCTTGTAATAACCACATCAACACGTCTTTCATGCATGGCTCAATGTATAAAAATTTAAAGCTAGCCTCGGAAATCCCTTCCAAGTTAGCTGTGTTCATTTCACAACGGATAAAAAATTAATAAAAATTCTTGCCCTCTGTACACAGTTTCATTGCTAGAGCAGATAGTACACTATTATAGGAACACCCAAGAACTCAGGACATAAGCATGATTTTGTCTCATATAAATATAACAAAATAAATAAAATCCAACACAGTATCCATGATTCNAGGCCAAACCGAATGCAACAAACAACTTATGAATAGATGATAGGTGGGTGATCTAAATCCAAATCCAAAACAAAAATAACACAAAAAATTATTAATCCATGTCAAGAAGAACGTGTTATTGGAAAGAACAAATGGAAGATTAGGTACAAAAAAAAAATATATGTAATAACATAGAAAGCTTAATCCATATCGTTTAAATCTGACGCTTTATGTCACAACTTGCATTTTAACTTTTTAACCACAATAAATCTATCTATCTAACTTTAACCTTTAAACTACAGTAGGTACTTTAACCATATTTACCTTTTAATGATAGTAAACATTTAACCACCCACTTAGATTTTAATCATAGTAAAGAACATGCTTTGATCGTGAATATAAAATACAACGATGGTCCAGATCATTTGGATCCGATAACTTATTTTACATTTTAACTTTTTAACCAGTAAATTTACTTCTTTACATTATAACAATTTAACCATAATAAATCTACTCATTTATACTTTTAACCATAGTATAAAAAAGAAAATTTACATGCATTGCATGCGCAACCATCGTTTACAACATCACATCAGCAATAGCATTATCCAAACTCTTCTATAACACGGCTCCGCACCATGAAATCAGTGGCGCGACGTACAAAAGTGCTTGGACCAATGGCTGGAGATGAAGGGCTTCTCACTCTGTCCACATCAAGAGGTAGCAGAACATCTTTTGGCGAGTCCCAAAGATAGCAAGAAGCAGTGTTATTATGTGACACAAGTTGCAGCCAAACAAACAAAATGTATAAGCATGCCAGTCCACACCGATGGGCTGGCCATGCATCCCACCTAAGTCTCCCAGCCTAGGCATCCTGTAAAAACCTAATCACAATCATCCACTGGCAACCACCAAAGTTTAACGCTCAATAGCTCATTAAGCCATTACAAACGTTGGGCTAGATTTCACACCTCCTAGGCCAACTTATCTCACTCTGCTTTATGGGTTGCCCTACTCTTGCTTACCCCCACTCCATCTATTACTCTATTACACCTGGCCACCTCCTGGCCTACAGAAACTGACCCATCGATACATGCTTCCAAAGGGATAAATGGTGCATAATCATCAACCCAAAAAGAGCAAGCCAGAGAAAATCTATGGACCCATTTTACTTAAATATTCCTGTGGTTGCACTTAGAACATGTTACCAATCAAAGTGAAATTAAAAACATATGTCACGCAAGTTCACTGCTTGTCCAATGTTCAATCCTACAGATTATATTTTCTCACAGGCTCCATCATAATTGATTACATTGATTACAATCCTACAGATTATATCCTGTGAGGACATGATGGATGCCAAATTGACCTTACTATAACCTAATTGGCCATATCTCAAGAAAAAATAGTGTCTTACATAATCTTTACGAACAGGGCTTTGCATGAGAAAGAACTTAAAACATGCAGCACAAATAGAAAAAAAAAACTGAATTTTCCCTATTTTTGCCACCGCAAACTGCCCTAATTCAATTTGTTTCTAAATGGACCGAGCTGAATATTACTAGAAAACAAATAAATAACCAGACAAGAAGACTTCNACTGAATTTTCCCTATTTTTGCCACCGCAAACTGCCCTAATTCAATTGGTTTCTAAATGGACCGAGCTGAATATTACTAGAAAACAAATAAATAACCAGACAAGAAGACTTCTTGTTGTTTGGATTGGGCACAGACTAAATGACATCACTGAATTAGCCCAAGGGCAGAGCTACTTGAGGACCGGGGGCACAGGCCCACCCTCAAATTTTTCTATTATTTTTTGTTCTATCAATTTGTATAGTCCCCGTACCTAAATAATTATGAATTTTTGGACACTTTATGGATACATCTATATAAGTTTTTGACATGTCAAACTCATTTTTNCCGTACCTAAATAATTATGAATTTTTGGACACTTTATGGATACATCTATATAAGTTTTTGACATGTCAAACTCATTCTTTTTAAGCTATAGAGATTCCAATTCAAAAAAAAAAAGCTATAGAGATTATGGCAACTAGGTTGCTTAATTGCATGAGTGACCAATGACTAATAGTTTGATCGTATATTTGGAGAAATACTATAGTATCTTTTATGCAGTTAGCCTTATTTGTTGTGAAGGGTTATAATTAGTCTCTCTTTTTGTTTTTTTATTTATGTAAGTTATATTTATCAACGTTTGACACTTTAGTATTTTATGAATTGTTAAGTATCGAATACAATATAGTAAATTTGAAAATATTATTTTATTTTTATTGATTNTGTAAGTTATATTTATCAACGTTTGACACTTTAGTATTTTATGAATTTTTAAGTATCGAATACAATATAGTAAATTTGAAAATATTATTTTATTTTTATTGATTGGGAGAAAAAAAAATTAAATTTTTTAAGTAAAGTGCCCACATAGACATAATTTCTGGCTCCGCTCCTGGTTAAGCCTCTTAAGTCAGTGTGAGAAACAATCTATTAGAAGATGAACTATGTGGTCAGTGAAAGAAATAGAAATTAAAAAAAAAAAAGCTTACTTCCACTGTTATCCAGAATGTCAACGCTGTCAAAGCTGGAAAGATGTACAAACTATCTGGCGTAGTCAGATCAGTAAACCAGAATGCTCCACCCTCTTTAAATGATGGAACTTTTTCCACCATGTTTGAAATCTACATGAAGGGGTTCCAATAAGAAACACCCCCATTCAACAAAAAGTTGTAGATGAAGCATTTAATTAATTTATAGAATGTTAAATGTAATAAAAAAGATCACAATCTTACAGCGAGGAAAAAACTGACAAAGACAGGACCTTGGAATAAAAGTCCCTTCAATGGAGTCCATGGTGTAACACCGTATCTGCAGTATCCAGGCTACGAGTCAAAACAGAAAAATCTGCAGAACTAATGAGGAAAAGAAAAACTTGTGGAAGTAAAGGTTGTGATGGGAATCCCATATATTGCTGCCTACTCAACCTGAGTTTAGAAATAAATAGACAAAAACCAAATAAAAAAAAAACAAAAAATACCACACCATTTATACGTTCTCCATGTTTAAGGGCAAGGAATGGTTACATACTCCCTGAATAGCTGCTTCATTCGCTGCTGACCTTCAGCCACAGCCGTAGGACTCATGCCCTGGGAATTACAGAAGATTATTATAGGAAATTAAATGTGCTAGGGAGATGTCTTGTTCAAACATTAAGTAAGTAGAAATAAATTACTTTGCCTCCAAGGAGCGCAAAGGTCTATTGACAGACAGCAGGATGAGACCTTGCATCAACTTAGACCCCCTTAACAGTAGAAGATAATGTCAGTTCACGGATTTTTGAAATGTCATATTTAGGAGGGTTCAAGACAACAGAATTTAAGCAGTGCCATGTCTAAGACTTCATAAAGAGGTGCCTGATATCAACCATTAAGCCATCCTATCAAAGGGTGATCTGCATGCATAAATAGGGGTCTAAAAGTCAAACATAGCATAATGCAGATCACATAGATGGTGTCAATGGATGGTGGTCAATTTTAGTAAGGTATACTTCCATCAGAAGATGAGCCAGAGACCCATATCATTTGAAATCATTTAGTCCTACTAGGTAGGAGGTGCTGAACAGGGTCCACAGACCCATGCACATCATCTACTAGCACAAAATCAATTGATGGTCAACAATTTTTATTAATTATAACCATAATACAGAAGAAGATTCAGATGCCCATACCCTATCCTGCATCTCTTCCTTTATTTCCTCCAAGTGTGGCCTCATAAGCTGCACAAGTTATGCAAGTCGCTAAAAAATGTACTGATTCAACCCATCAAAAAAAGAAATAATCAAACAAGGGTATCAAACAGTATAGCAGAACCAAGCAATGGAGGAAATATGAAGACCACAGCACATATTAAAGGAAACAAAATTTTCATTTATGGAAATCTAAATCATGAGCCACAAAAACTGGTCAAAATGTCAGGAAAAGAGGAAGCCAATAGTTTGATCAATTGGTGATTGAGAAACTTCTTCATCTCAAATGAAACAAGGAAAAACAGACTGCATCAACATCTTTGGTTTTGCTTCATTGCTCACATGAATTTCCCCGAAAAATCACATCCAGCAAAAATGTAGTCTCTTCAACCCCATCCACACGATATATCCAGCCATCATCTTCATTCAACATGATTGACATGATTTCAAAGTTGTAGTTCAAATTCTTTAACATAAAAGGAAGATTACACCAACATAAATAATGTAAAGACCAAGAAAGGGTATCAAAACTTACAGTCAATTTTGAAGTAGCTTTGAGCTGGCTTATCATAAGTGGAACTGATAGCCCTCTAATCAAAAGAGTTGTGACAACTATGGATGCCCACCTGCAAATTAGAATTTTAAAACCCTTCCTGAAATCATAAATCCTCTGCAATTTGTGAATAACTAAAATTAACTATTCAATCTGTTTGTTTCTTCCAGATGCATCAGATTTTAAAACTGAATACGTCATTTATAAAGCACTTTTAAGTAAAAACCAATCTATAACGGGACATCATCTCCAACTCAGTTTCCTTTGGTTTAATAGGAAAATGACACAGGCGTGCTAGTGATGTTCATTGTAAATCAACGTTTCAGAACATTATGTAAACCTATACATCTCTTCCCCAGTGCTTACATTGAGCGTTGAGGAAATAAAACCAAATCTTCATAAAAATCACAAAATCCTAAGATAGATGGTTTTTGACATGTAATTATACCGTTGAGTGTTGAAACTTCTCCACAAAAATTGATTGCCGAGGATGTCTAGTTTTTCTGTCTCTTTTTTGTAAACTCTTTAGATAACAAGACAAACATTTGATGCAAGGTGTATGGATATACTACAATGCCTATAAATAACAAACCTACAATGAACTTCAAGAAGCATGGTCAATGAACAGCAAAAAGAAAGGTCCCTATAAGTAAAAATAGGGAATGCCAAAAGAAGGGGAATGTAAGAAATGTGTTTTTGNTCTAGATAACAAGACAAACATTTGATGCAAGGTGTATGGATATACTACAATGCCTATAAATAACAAACCTACGATGAACTTCAAGAAGCATGGTCAATGAACAGCAAAAAGAAAGGTCTCTATAAGTAAAAATAGGGAATGCCAAAAGAAGGGGAATGTAAGAAATGTGTTTTTGAGCTGAGGGATGCTAAAACCTTTGCTCCAAGAAATACTTTTAAATGGCTCTTCCCCAACATATTGAAGGACAACAAGGGCGCCATTCTGAAAATTCATATCATTTTTTCCACTAATCTAGATACCCTATCAGCTCAAACCTCCTTCATCAAATAAGGCAATTCCAAAACAAAGCCCAACAATAACAAAATAGCTCACAATCTCTAGCAACAAAATACCATGTACGCAGATAATTCATCAGCATGCCACTTGCATAGAACCATCTTTCATTACTTCAACTGATTTTCTTGAATCCAAAAACTTGCAGTTTGACCAATCCTCCAAGGTTCAAATACCTTCTGCTCAGAAACAATGGATACTACTAATAACTAATCCTTCTATAAATATATATAAGGGCCCTAACCCGAGATTTCTTTATGCTTCTAGAATCAACACCTGAGTCCATTAAATCAGCAGGTTCACTCATTGTAGATTCGAACGATCAAGCAAGGCAGCCATTCAATGCTATGATTATGTTGCCGACCAAAGGGACAAGTCAAAAAACATAACAAAGGGGAGGTGGACCGGCTGGCTTGAATGGCCTTCATATAGTTTTCCTCTTAATAATATTACAACAAACATTATGGTTGTCCTGGGCACAAATCAAAAGGCTATCTTCCAATTATAAATAATTTGAGCCTAAATAAAAGAAGAAAAAAAATGAAAAAAATGCCCAATTATATCGTATGTCGAATAATTATATTGTATGTCTTTCAACAAAATTTTGGTGTGTGTGTTTGAAAGACAGCAGTCTTACCAATTAAAACCGGTAAAAGTATGGAGATAATCAATCACGTAGTGCAAGGCCGCAACCGGAAAATACGAATCCGCAGCCGCAATGGCCACTTCGCTAACGGCCGGAGCTTGAGAAGCCACAGCTTCAATAGTTCTATCCGCAAGCACTTCCGCAACATCAGTCATGTAATCAATCTTGTCCGCTCCTTCACCAACCGTGGTCGACATATTCCTACTCAAAAGCATTCCGCTATTCATCGGAACGAACAATTGAGAACAATTTTTAGCTTGAAATAGAGCGCCTAAACCGGACGAAGTGTAAATGCTGTTTCCAAATGATCGATGTTGAATGATACTGGGAAATTTCTGATCTTCGGACACAGAGTTATGTTTCCGATCATCGCCGTGGTGAATGTAAGCAAACGATGGACTGAATCGTTGCTGATAGAGAAGTTTCGCCCTTGTGGTGATACTACGTCTATGCCCCATTTCGTGCGTCCTCTCCAAACAATGGAGAGAGCGATTTCAATACTTCAATAGAAAATAAATGTAAAAAAATTTAAAGAGAGCTTACAGTGAACACAGACGAAATAGATATAGGGAGAGTTTGAAGCGCTCAAGACCTAAGTTGGATATAGGGAGGGTTTGAAAATTTTGTTGTTAAATTGAACTGCTCGTAATTTGTGTAAATGGGGGGTGACGGTTACGGATTGAGGATTGAGGATGAGATAGAATTTATACTTAGCACATAGGCCCATTACAATTCATTAATCATTTGAATTTTACAANACTGGGGGGTGACGGTTACGGATTGAGGATGAGATACAATTTATACTTAGCACATAGGCCCATTACAATTCATTAATCATTTGAATTTTACAACTTTTTGTACCCCTTCATTTACAGTAAGCTCTTTTAATTTTCATGGCTTTGATTTGTAATGGCGTATTATTTATCATGAAATATATACGATTGATATATTAAATTGTCGTTATTTAAATTAAATAAGATAAGATAATAGAGTATGATTGGGTATAAANGGCTTTGATTTGTAATGGCTTATTATTTATCATGAAATATATACGATTGATATATTAAATTGTCGTTATTTAAATTAAATAAGATAAGATAATAGAGTATGATTGGGTATAAAAATTTAAGTAGGAATAATATAGAAAATTAAAAGTTTTTCTAGTATAAATAATTNGACTTTGATTTGTAATGGCGTATTATTTATCATGAAATATATACGATTGATATATTAAATTGTCGTTATTTAAATCAAATAAGATAAGATAATAGAGTATGATTGGGTATAAAAATTTAAGTAGGAATAATATAGAAAATTAAAAGTTTTTCTAGTATAAATAATTGATTAAAACTATATGTGATAATCAATTAATTAAAAATTCTAAGAAAAAATAAAAATAGGAGGGAAAGTTTATGAAACCACCTCCCACCTTAATTTGATTATTTTATATATAGTATATAAAGAGGGTGGCTCACTTTATTATACGTGTTATGACATTAAATGAGCTCACATGATTAACAAGACAAGACACGTGACGAAGACATTAGTCACTTAGTCAAATAGTTCAAAATTGAGCTATTTGGTGAGTTCTATGAGAAAGGAAAGTGCTCGGTTCTCATCATGACTGAGCNGGCTCACTTTATTATACGTGTTATGACATTAAATGAGCTCACATGATTAACAAGACAAGACACGTGACGAAGACATCAGTCACTTAGTCAAATAGTTCAAAACTGAGCTATTTGGTGAGTTCTATGAGAAAGGAAAGTGCTCGGTTCTCATCATGACTGAGCTGGTTCAGATAATAAATGAAGAGCTAAGAAGGTGTGTTTAATTCAAATATTTTGGCTAAACGAATTGATGAAATTATAGGTCCGGCAAGAGGAATTGCTAAAAAGATATCAACAACTTCCCAACTAGAGCTCCTGATTGGAGAAAGGTGTACCACCTTGAATCGAAAATCATGGAAACCCTAACTGAACAGAGATCTATAAAAGGAACAATGAGTCAAGGTGAAAGGTACATTGAACTCTCCTAGTCCATTGACAATTGAATNTGTTTAATTCAAATATTTTGGCTAAACGAATTGATGAAATTATAGGTCCGGCAAGAGGAATTGCTAAAAAGATATCAGCAACTTCCCAATTAGAGCTCCTGATTGGAGGAAGGTGTACCACCTTGAATCGGAAATCATGGAAATCCTAATTGAACAGAGATCTATAAAAGGCACAATGAGTCAAGGTGAAAGGTACATTGAACTCTCCTAGTCCATTGACAATTGAATCAATTTCATTACTGATTTAAGTATCGGAATGCTTTCGATCAAAACACTTCGATTTTGGACAGTTTACTCCTTTTGCAAGAAGAAAAGACTGAAATATCAAGTTCAAAAATATTCTTTATCAAAAAATACTGAATCTTATTCCAGCAAGAGATCATTTTATATTTTGCCTCTTACAGTATAGATATNATACTTCGATTTTGGACAGTTTACTCCTTTTGCTAGAAGAAAAGACTGAAATATCAATTCAGAAACATTCTTTATCTAAAAATATTGAATCTTATTCCAGCAAGAGATCATTTTATATTTTGCCTCTTACAGTATAGATATAAATTTATAAATGATTTAAATTTTGTCATCAAATAATTTATATTCGAAGAAAGAACAAACTCAAACTTATTATTAGATAGCTCTCGATTATTCTTTCTGTATTATTTAATATATATTGGCTTCTCATTTGCGTTTTGTTCTGTTTTTGCTTCCTCCCTCTGTACTTGTTCCCAAAGCTTTAACCTCTTAACAAAATCTAAGGGACCATCAATTTCACTTAGGCCTTGGTCACAATATAGATCGTAAAGTCATGTCTCAATTTAAATATATCACACTCATAGACAGATGATGCTATTGACAAATTTCGAACGATAATGATGATCTAGGAAGATGATGGCGATGAGAAAGTCGACGACATCGACGAGCGAGATGTGGCTAGTGATGAACCGTCAGGCGAATTGCGACATAAAGGGCATGTGGCATTGAGCTTGAGCNTATATCACACTCATAGACAGATGATGCTATTGACAAAATTCGAACGATAATGATGATCTAGGAAGATGATGGCGATGAGAAAGTCGACGACGTCGACGAGCGAGATGTGGCTAGTGATGAACCGTCAGGCGAATTGCGACATAAAGGGCATGTGGCATTGAGCTTGAGCCACTCATCTATGCACTTAGCATGAAAGTAGTGATTGCAATCTGGTATAGTTCTCAAGGCGTCTTTAGGCTGGTACTCAGACAAGCATATTGGGCAAGTACTGTCACTGGAGTTGGGTAATCGGCGACTCTCCCCAAGCACGGTCTTTGGAAAAGAAGCAATGGTAGGCCCGTCAAGTCCTGTCGCAAAGAGCACTCGTTGTGGAGGTATTGTGATGGCAGAGAGTTCGGTGTTCATGTAACGACGATCCTCATAGCCCCTGATCCTATTGCAGATGTAGCATACAAGTCCAATGAGACATACAATTCCGGGTATTCCGATGCCGATGATTATTCCATATTTAGCACTCCTTGGAAGACCTATAAATGCAAAAACCTAGTATAGATCAAAAGAGTATAAAAAGTAATAATATTTAGTAGACTAGGCTCCAACCGAGCCCACTCGCAGCCAGTAGTCAACTTGGACTAACACATAAAACCTCTTCTCCAAATGCAGGGATTAAATCTAGTTGAAGTGACCCCAAAAACCATTTTCATCCTCTACCAATTTCAATACATAACCATTAGATTGAATGTGAGTCATATTCTATTAAATATTAAAATTTGATATTAATCCAATAGTTATAATAAAGATACATCATTAAATTAATAAATTAAATCAATTTTTTAAGTCCAATCAATTGTCATATGGGATCGGACCATCGGCCACTGTAGAGTTTTTTTTTTTTTCTCACTTGTAGCCCTATACCAGTCATAATTAGAGGAGCAATGTTCCTGAGACGAAAAAATCTGATCTAATAACGTGTCAACTCATAAAATCTCTAATCATTAGAGCTACAATAAGACTGGTAAACTATGATATTGTCATATCATTATATTAAATTTTTAAATTTAAATAGTATTATTATAATCAGGGAAACCTCATAGATTCTATAGTTATCTCTATTGCTATTATAGGACCGTAAATTCTGATTGTCTACATCTATAGGTCAAGGAGATATCTGGTTGCGAGTTAATAGTCGATGGTCAGTTGTCACTAAAAAAAAGAGAGCCAAAACCATGATACGTAAATTCTATAGTTATCTCTATTGCTATTATAGGACCGCGAATTCTGATTGTCTACATCTATAGGTCAAGAAAATATCTGTTTACGAGTTAATAGTCGACGGTCGGTTGTCACTAAAGAAAAGAGAGTCAAAACCATGGCACGTAAGCGAACCAAGCTTATTATAGTCAATGCCACGTACAGTCTTTGACTAATTCCAATATTCTGTTCAGGTCTTTGAACCACTCTGTTTTACACATTTCCTGATCCAGTTCAGGCCATAACACTTTACCTAAAAATCAACAATGTTAGATAAAAAAAAAAATTTGATTTAAGGATTAAGAATGTTCGAATCTCCTTATGTACACTTTGATTAATCTCCTCTTTGATTCCCTCAACAATTTAAGATTTTTAAATCATTGACATTCAATCTTGTACCAATGCAAATTTCTAGGCTATACATATGTTTTAATTACACTTAAGGACGTATCCATTAAAACAACAGCACAAGATAAACACGATCCATTAGTCTTTTTGGAGAATAGAAGAATTTAATTAGTAAAATTGACAAAAAAAAAAAAGAAAAGGTTACGAATTCCTTGACATTGTGAAGTTAGTTTCATAAAATTTATGTCAAACTAACGGATGACTTATCCTAAACTCGATAATCATATGTGTCAACCAACATGGAAAAACTTCGATTCTATTAAAACTTTAAAGTTCTATTAAAGAGGAGGGGAAGAGAGGGATTATGAGGCTAGACGGTCGTCGTTCGAACTCTAATATTGAGCCTCTATATCCTACTGCTAAAATGTAAAGAAATACACTATGATTTTAGCTCCTAACATAGAATACATTATTTTAGACCTACTACATTTAAATAAATAAGTTTCAAGTTATATAATTAACTCTTCCTAACGCACACTCTCTCTAACGCACCCGTTGTTGTATGATAAGGTAAGATATTTGATTTTTTAACTTTGTAGGTGGAATTCATTTGGTTAATTACTAAATTTGAACTATTTTGAACTTCCAATTGAGGTATTTCCATGTCAAGAGTTAGTTCTATTCCTATAATTGGTGCCGTGAAAACATTTCCCAGTTTTTGATGTGGGTCTTGAGGTGTGAATTGTTTAGATTTATAAGTCTAAGCTTATTCTTTATGAAGGGATGAATCAAACAGCGGAAGTCTACATAGCAATAAACAGATTCCCCCAATTAATGCTCAAGCTAACAAAAAACATACCTTGTTTACTAGTAGGTCTGGAGCAACCAGTTTCCAATCCAGTGTCACTCTTGTACCCACAAATCCCACCCCTGGCTTCACAACTATTGCATCTAGGTGCAACCCATATCAACTGAAGGTCCTCATAAAGTACCAGCGAAGACCAGTACTGAGTAGCTGCCGACTGCGCCGGAACTTCAACCGTCGATATAATCCGACACTCCGATGGCATTTCATCGACCGAAAGCCACTCGGAGATCGTAGCGACAACCGTGTAATTGCCACCGTCCTGGCAAAGCAACGGCAGGAAGTGATACATCGGGTACCTGGACCAGTCCGATGAGCAATTGAGGAACGTGTAGTTCCTGAAATTAGCTCCACGGAAATGAGAACCAGAAAGACTGAAGTTTAGAATCTTTTCTGGAAAGCAAAAGTCCGGGTCAATATATATTGCTTGGGAAACATAATCAATAGACGTTACGATGAATTCGCCGGAGGAAGGCAGGGTTAGGACTGTTTGGCCCTGGTTGTTGCATGAAAGGTCGAATCCTCGATAACCGCAACGGTCGGCTTGCCGGTCTTTTAGCCGGAAAGGAAACCGGACCGGAGGTCCGGTTCTACCGCATGAAGAAGGATTGCAAATTTCAACACAGAGAGCGCTGTATGCGAAGAAGATGAAGGGGAGGAAGAAGGAGAAGCAGCAAAGTCCTACTGAGGAATTCATTTTCACGAGTTATAAACAACACTGAGCTAAGCTGTTTCGTTTCAATTTAATTAGTAGGCTCATCTAGGTGAGGGTGCTATTAAGCCAGACACTTAGAAATCAATACTTACTCTCTTTATGTATAAGCGCATGACAGACCAATCATATCAATGGAAGAATTATAATAACTAGCATTAAACAACTTATATATGTTAGATACATTTAAGTCTTGTTTTTTTGCTAGAGTTAAAAAAAAAAGACGAGGACAAAGGAGGCTGCCTTGATAGGTCTTCATTTGTGGGATCATGAGATTCTTGATCGCGTCTGTTACTCCTCTCAAAAATGAACCTAACTAAGCTAGCATAGTGATCATCCACTAAACCTCAATATAGACTCTAAAACTTGAACCTCCAATTATAAGCAAGAAGTTTGAGCGGTATCATATACATCATAAATGGTACATTTCAAGTCAAGGAATGCTGGCCGATCAAATTCAAGTGTAACTCAAGTGGTAATAAGACAAATTATAAATTCAGACGTCCTGAGTTCGAATTTTGGTAGTCACTTAAGATCAGGTCTAATTCTGACGTAAATAACCTATTTTTGACTGATCGAAAAAAAAATTAATGTAAATATATATAAATTAACTCGAATACCCCTACCAAAAAGTGACCATTATTTAATCCATATTTTTTGTCATTTTGGCAATACTCTCTTGAGAAACAGTAAGTTGTATCCGTCTATGTTATTATTTAAAAGAATCAAACGGTGTGACAGAGGACTTGAAAACTTTCTCTTCACAAAAGTTCAATTCACATATTTTTGACACTTTTATTAATTTTTTTTCTAATTTTTTTTTCCTTCTATTCCCACTCTTTTAAATTCTCATATTTCTATTCTCTTATTTCTACTACCACTAAACAAATAAAATAGCAATGAAGGTGGGAAAAAAAGCTAAGATTTAGTGAGTATATAAATCTCGTAAATTGTCCGAGTCCATTGCTAACGTAATCATCCTATACGTCTAGAAGCTTAGAAGTATCAAATGGTGGCATTATATTATTAAGTTGCTGCAGACCCAAGCTTTTATTTATTTATTTATTAAAGTAGCTTTCTTTGTTTGTGAATTTGGTAAAAGACCAAACACTGATTCCAAATATCAAGTCCTCTGTAATCAACTTTCTTCGTTTGAATAAGATATTCCTTAAGATTGCAACAAGTCATATGTCAAGACCGTGTTGAACAATGAATAACACTCTTCTTTTTCTTAGTCCGGCGTTATATTGTTCAATAGTTAGATATTCACAAAGAAAAGAGCCAGGCAATGCTTTACACACATATATTATTATTTGTTTTTCTTTTTATTTTGAATAGCACATGTACATTTTTTCAAGTATGAGTGTCCTATTGATTTAGTATTTTATTTTCTCTCTATTACTTTAGTACCTCAAGTTTTCATTCTTTTGTCATTTTTGTCCAAAATAACAATTTAAATTGACTATTGGGAGTGTTTTATTTTTCCATGCATTTTTCACGACTTCACTTAAGAGTTCAGTTTGATTTCTCAAGGTTTTAATTTGTGTCGATTTTGTTGGACACGCCATGATCTAGGCCGTCGGCAAGGTTGCTCTTGCATCCAAGATTACTCTCTTCCTAACTTCAGTATTTTCATTGTTAGGGGTGTTCGGATCAGTTTAAGCGCATCTCAACTAATTTCCTTCTCGATATAGTGACCTTTCACGTCAGAATTATGATATTCATGAGAAATAACCCTAAACTATCTGGTCTCAAAAAATTGCAAAGATTCGCAATTTTTTAAGGTTATTTAAACTATCGTTTTCAATTGAATCTAAATGATACAAACTAAAAACTTCAAAGACTAAAGTGAAAAAATTAATGGCAACAAATGACAAAAAAAACATATTTAAGGGACTATTACAATCTTTTTACCAACAAAATCAGGCAATTGCATCTGTAGGACTTAAAACCCAATCGTATGGCTTATGCTGTAACGGACATGACCAGTGAAAAACTTTTCATAGTATCGCGTTGTCATCGTATACAAACAAACAGGTTGAGCCTAACGTGATAACGTGGTAAATGTCGGTACCTCTGGCTCGTAGTAAGAAAGATTGAATTCTGAAAGACGTGTTTTTAGCTAGGTTGCGAATTGCAGCTGGACCCTGTGTTCTCACCACCGTCAATTAATCAGTCAAAACAAAAGACAACAATGCTACTTTTATGTTCATATCAGGTATTTTCTGATCAATAAAATAGATATGTAGATAGGTTATTTCATATATTCGTCACGGAACATTATCCCTTAACACCACACAACTATCTATAGAAAATTTCATCACATCTATGTCGGGCCGAAGTTAAAATCTTACTACATGCTCTGAGCACTAAAACTTTGATTTAGTCCCAACGNGACCGAAGCTAAAATCTTACTACATGCTCTGAGCACTAAAGCTTTGATTTAGTCCCAACGAGTTGTTATGGCTATAGACACTGGAATCCAAACATTAAGCGAAAAAATTAGAATTTTTATTCACTTGATCAACAATACGTTAGTTTTATATTAGGTATTAAATAAAGGAAGATGATGTGAAAACGTGTATCATAGGAAACTCCAATATTTCTTTCTAAGAAAATGGTTGACATGACCTAGATGCCTTCATTGACCATGTCATTCCAAATGTTTTCTCGGTGAAACAATGTTATACAAAGTTAATTTGAGGATTTAATTCATTGAAATAATTATTAGACAAAACTTATTTTTAATTCAATAACAAAAATAAATAATTAAATTCAAAAAATATTTTCCATTCAAGTGTGACACCCTACACGCACCAAGGCTTGCCAGTGCTTACATTTGCAGTGATGTTAACTTGCAGAAACCGACCTTTATGGAGGTAGCAAAAATGAGACCCCACTGCACACCATTTTATTAACATATCTAAGGCAACTAGTCAATAATTCAATTTGGAAAAACTCGTGGAAAAGTTTCGGTAACTTGTGCCATGACCGGAGCGCTTTCCATTCACAATACCGCATGCGGTTTTTACGGATGACTTTGCGGGTCAAAATTTTCCTTTATAATCAAGAATTTAGAAGCTTATGAAAATGGGTAGTTATGAAATAATTTTACTGGTTATAAGAAATAATACCTCTAATAAACTATTAGATATGCAAAACTCCAACCTATTTTTCATATAAAATTTTTGTTTTTCTATTGGAATTTATACGATTTTATGTTTTCGGCAACAAGTGACATAGACAACTTTGCTTTTGAACCAAATCTTTTGGTTATATACACAACTTGTGCAAATTCTATTATTTAGGTTTTGAATTAGCCACCAAAATGAAAATGTTCAACTAATGACTAAAAAACCAAACTAAATTTAATATCTCAAGGTACCAGACTCCTTAGTTGATCCACCGGACGTCTTATTCAAGTGATAAATGTGAAAACTATTAAGGAGTATGCATCAATTTTTTTTTTGGTCAGGATACATCAATGTTCAAATGTGATTGTTTATATATATTGGTCAGGGTCATTCTTTACATTTAAAAACAAAAAAGCAGCCGCAGATGCACTTGACTGCAATGTATATTACTGTATGGACTGGTAAGCGACGTGGACTTGTAGTTTTGTTAAATTTTGGGTTCCGGCCTGACCACTTGACCGGCACTATGGACCACGGGATGAAAATCCTTGTCAATTCATACACCATCGGAGGAGGAGAACCCCCTAACCTCCTTAACTTAACTCAAATAGAGGTTTTAAGCAAAACGAAATATTCGGTGTCAGCTCAAATAAAATTCGATTTGACCTCAACTCTTGCTTTAAATGAGATGAGGTTGAAGAATTTTTTAAATTCGTTAAATTTATCTAGATCGGACTTAAACTCACAAAGATTAACTTGATTATCACTCAAATTCATCAACGTGATTACATTGCAATATATGTGGGTGCGGCGCAGACGATGAAGAGAAAATCTCGTATCAAATTTCGGCAGAAACAGATTCAGATCCCCTTCATTACCCATTCTCTTCAATTTCCCTCAATGCAGTGCTAAATGAATGACACGTGTAAAATTTTGAATTTCAATGGATAAGATATTTTCTCATTCATTTTCAATGGATCACCAATGTCTAATCTCAATTTTGAAACCCATAAAACCTATGCTTAAAATTCCACTGTTATTTTCTATTTTGGTGACAAGGAATCGTTGCCAAGTATCGATATAAAATAACTTTACTAGCTATCTCTGTGAGGTCGGGTAGTTTTGTTGAAAGCCTTATAGGAAATATTGGAGAGCCCAAGATTTTATTGTTGTTGTTATAGAGGCCCACCCCATTATGAAAGGCTGTCCATAACCAGAAACATACCATCAACTAGTGCTACATTAGACCTACGATGGATTTCGTGCTTTCAGGACAAATACAATTTTTTTACTGTTTAGAAACCGCAAATTTATTTAGGAAACAAGCAACACGGCTAAAAATCCAATGCATAAAACTTTCGTTATTGAGTCTGAATAGATGTACGTAACTTACTCACACAAGCAAAAAGACTATCTTATAGAGAACTAGTTATTATCTGTGTCTGAAGGTACGGAGTAATAAAAAATGATAAATCATAAATATATTTGTATTAATATCTAAAATTAAATCACAAACATAAAGAACATATAAAAAAATTTAAGTATCGATTTGTAGTGAGGTGAGAAGTGGTGGATAACAATTGTGGACAACAGTGATGGTGGTAGGAGACGATGATAGTTGTGGTGGTGGCAATGAGGGTGACGGTGGTGGCGATGGTGATGGTGGCCTTGGTGAGGGTGGTGGGGGTGGCAGTTACGGTAGTGGGAGTGGCAACTGTGGCGGTGACAGCAACGGTGATGATGGTGGTGGTGGTGGCAGCCGGGGTAGTGGCAACAACAACGATGGTTATGGTGGTAGAGGTGGTGGTGGTGGCGACGACAACGATGGTGATGGTGGTGATGGTGATTGTAATGGTTGTGATGGCGGCGATGGTGGTTGTAATAGATGTAGTGTTAGGGCGATTTTAAATATCATTTTTTTAAAGTACTTATGAGATATAATTCTTAAAAGTATTTTTAAAAATCACTTCAAACACATTTTCAAAGCCCTATTTTTTCTATTAAATTTAAGGTGTTAATATTAGCCGTTAGATTAATTTTAAAGTAAAATTTAAAGCGATTTGAACTGCGAAAAATAAAAGTCATTTTGTTTATTTTTAAAAATTTGAATTGTAAGATACTTTATTATATAGACTAGTAATTACATATGTCTGAATGCACATAGTAATAATAAATGGTAAACAATAAATATATTTGTTTTCATATCTAAAATCAAATCACAAACGTAGAGGAAAAATAAATGAATTTAAATATCGGTTATAGTGGGAGTGAGAGGTGGTGGATGAAAGTGGTAATGGTAGAAAACGGTGATGATTATGGTGGGTGACAATGATCGTGGTGGCAGTGGCAGTGACGACGGTGACGATAGTGGTGACAGCAACAACAACAACAACTATGGTAACAGCGACAGTGGTGGTGGTGGTGGAGGGTGGCGGTGGGGGTGGTGGTTGCAGAAGTGGTGGTGGCAACGACGGTGGTTCATACATAAGCATATACCAATTTCTCTATTCACAAAAAATGACACCTTGATTCAAAAATCAATAGACCACAAAGGCAATATTCGTTATGGCGACATGTATCATTAAACTATTTAGGACAAGACTCAAAAAAAAAAAAATTTTGCACCGAACCTCTAAATTTTATAAGTTTTGTAGAATATGATATAAATTTTGTGGTTTATTTAAAAAAAAATTATAATTTTTTTGGTCAAGTTACAACAAATGTTTGAATTACAATTTTTTTGGACTAAACAATTTTTTTGGCCACTTGCGATCGATCCTAATAATTTTAGAAATGATTGCAAGTTACCACAAAAATTATATAATGATCCTCAAAAATTGTAAAGCAACCCATAAAATTTGTATGATGATACATTACCAACAAAAGTTTATTTCGATACTGTAAATTTCTCCTACAATTAAAGTGTCAATTTTCAATATGGATTCAAATATAGGTACATCGTACACCGCACAAGTAATATTTGCCATTAAGGCCATATTTATTTAAACTAGTTCGAGCACGTGTACATTGCACGTAAATTATTTTAAATTAAAATTTTCAAATTGATAGTATTATGCAATATTTACCTCACAAAAATTTGCCTCTACCAAGATTCGAACCTAACATTAGACTTATATTTGCAAAGACAAACAACAAAGAGTATGTTAAATACTTGATTAGTTTCTGCCCCGTATATACATGCACCTCAGTGAGTTCTTGAAAATTGCCCCCCCCCAAATTGATCAAAGACAACTTTGCGTTTTCTCCAGCTCTGACTAAAATCTGAGAATTTCATGTTGTTTAATAATTTCATAGAACTTCTCTCGATTTTTCATTTTGGTCTCAAACTTTGTCCCTGGCATTCAAACGTTAGGTTATCCACCTCTCATTGTCAATCAATACAATGCAGTAATATCAATATACAACACCTAGTGAAATATGAATAATAAGAAATTAGAAAATAAGCAACCAATAAAATAACCCATAAAAGGACAATTTGTGATACATCATAGATTAATATTTCCATGGGGCAATTCATATGTCAAAACTCATGCATGACATTAACGCACCTCCTCTTTTACATGCATAAATTTTTTATATTGGATTTCTCATTATTGGTGGTGTCAATGCTATCAAAATTCTCATAGAATTTCCTCCTCCCAACCTTCTTTATAATCAATCAAGCTCTCTATACAAACAAATAAACAACAATAAGACAAAAACATAAATGTGTGTGAAATATATATGGTTAACCCAGTTACATGTTGAGGGACTCGTATAATTTAAACAAAATATCGTGGATCGTTGGTGCTCAAATACACAACACTAATCTGAAGTTCACAATCTGATAACGAAGTGGTTAACAACCAAAAATCTAAACAGACTAAAGAGAGAGATTTTGGTTTAAATGTTTTCATTAGAAGATAGGAAACATTCTACAATAGATCATATCCAAATCTCTTTTAAGCTCGTCAAACAGTACATTAATACTAGTAATTTATGGATGAATGATGGTGAAATAAGTAGGTTCAGGTTTCTCGACATGGACGATGACAATAATCATATTTATAGTTCAAAAACTTCCGAATGGACACACATTCTATTGCTTACACCTGCGATAATAATATTTCTAATGATGCTCGTAAATAGGCCTGTAACTCTTGGTTTATGATTTTACATGTTTCTTAGACCAAGAAACTAATTGTAGTGCATCCCGACTATATATTTTGCAATTTCGACACCAATGTTCAAGTAATGACTTCCAGATAATCTCCNAATATTTCTAATGATGCTCGTAAATAGGCCTATAACTCTTGGTTTATAATTTTACATGTTTCTTAGACCAAGAAACTAATTGTAGTGCATCCCGACTATATATTTTGCAATTTCGACACCAATGTTCAAGTAATGACTTCCAGATAATCTCCTTAGCGATAAAAACAACATAGGATAATTCTCATGGAAAGGAATTCTTACCACTTTTAATTTGTTTGCGTGCCTTCTGTTGAAAAAACAGTATCACCGTACGGAGGGGTGAAATACTGGTCAATGTGCAGAGTTGACCATTTTTACCTCCTGCCTAAAACTTCATGTNAGTCTCCTTAGCGATAAAAACAACATAGGATAATTCTCATGGAAAGGAATTCTTACCACTTTTAATTTGTTTGCGTGTGCCTTCTGTTGAAAAAACAGAATCACCGTAGGGAGGGGTGGAATACTGGTCAATGTGCAGAGTTGACCATTTTTACCTCCTGCCTAAAACTTCATGTCCTTATAATGGCTTTTCGGAAGATGAACTTGGCTCATTTATTCAGTTTTCGTGATTGCCTAGGAGTGCGAGTGTATCTTGCCACTTTTTTTTTTTTTTTCTTCATATAAAGGCAGTCAGTTATAATTATAATGATTGAAAATTTTGATGCTATTTTAAAAAAAAATAGATAAAAATTAATTTTGAATTACTATTTGATGTAGATTTTGTAAATGATCAAATTTTATATATTATTGTGATTTCAAATACGAGTCATAACGAGTATATACATAATGTATTGGTCAAGGTCATTCTTGATATTTAATAACAAAAAAGCAGCAGCATATGCACTGCAATGGACATCACCGCATGGACTGGTGAGCGATGTGGGCTTGTAGTTTTGTTAAATTTTGGGTTTGGGCCTGACCACTTGACCGGCACTATGGACCAGGGGGGGGGTGTGAAAATCCTTGTCAATCCGTACAACATCGGAGGAGGAGAAACCCCCCCGTTGCCTCCTTAACTCAAATTCATCAACGTGATAACAGAGAGAGAGATGGGTGCAGCGCAGGCGATGAAGAGAATACCCCGCATCAAATTTCCTCAGAGACATCCAAAACCCTCTGGTTTGTCTTTTCGTTTTTCCATATATATGCATATGTGCTTATTATATGATCTATATCGCCAAATCCATTGCATGTTAGGTTTTGAAATAGGATTGAATCATCTACTATCTTATTGCAATTTCATTATGAAGAATCGAATTTATATTTTGATACGCGCAATTTTGTCATGATCTACTGTTCTCGTGATTGTATTATGTACCTTGTGCATTAACGAGGATTAAAGGAACTTAATTGCTGCAAATTAGGTTAGACGATAGTTCGACGTGTANAATAGATAAAAATTAATTTTGAATTACTATTTGATGTAGATTTTGTAAATGATCAAATTTATATTTTATTATGATTTCAAATACGAGTCATAACTAGTATATACATAATGTATTGGTCAAGGTCATTCTTGGTNATAGATAAAAATTAATTTTGAATTACTATTTGATGTAGATTTTGTAAATGATCAAATTTTATATATTATTGTGATTTCAAATACGAGTCATAACGAGTATATACATAATGTATTGGTCAAGGTCATTCTTGATATTTAATAACAAAAAAGCAGCAGCATATGCACTGCAATGGACATCACCGCATGGACTGGTGAGCGATGTGGGCTTGTAGTTTTGTTAAATTTTGGGTTTGGGCCTGACCACTTGACCGGCACTATGGACCAGGGGGGGGGTGTGAAAATCCTTGTCAATCCGTACAACATCGGAGGAGGAGAAACCCCCCCGTTGCCTCCTTAACTCAAATTCATCAACGTGATAACAGAGAGAGAGATGGGTGCAGCGCAGGCGATGAAGAGAATACCCCGCATCAAATTTCCTCAGAGACATCCAAAACCCTCTGGTTTGTCTTTTCGTTTTTCCATATATATGCATATGTGCTTATTATATGATCTATATCGCCAAATCCATTGCATGTTAGGTTTTGAAATAGGATTGAATCATCTACTATCTTATTGCAATTTCATTATGAAGAATCGAATTTATATTTTGATACGCGCAATTTTGTCATGATCTACTGTTCTCGTGATTGTATTATGTACCTTGTGCATTAACGAGGATTAAAGGAACTTAATTGCTGCAAATTAGGTTAGACGATAGTTCGACGTGTAAATCATTGTTTTCTGTTGAAATTCTTCTGTAGATAAAAATATCGTTTTAAAGTAGTCAAAATATTTTCGTTTTCAAGAAATTCAGTGATTGAATCAAAATTTTTGATTTATTTCAAGTTATTTCTAGATGTTTTAACATGTTTTTACNTGAAATGGTCGAAATATTTTCGTTTTCAAGAAATTCAGTGATTGAATCAAAATTTTTGATTTATTTCNTAAAGTAGTCAAAATATTTTCGTTTTCAAGAAATTCAGTGATTGAATCAAAATTTTTGATTTATTTCAAGTTATTTCTAGATGTTTTAACATGTTTTTACCAATGTTTCGAAACGATATTTTGAACGTCTCCTTAATCCACGGGAACGAGAAAATATTCAATGTAACGGATGTGATCATGTAAGCAAGTGAATCTCACTAACCACTATTCCATGTCTTTTGTTGACCACCCCATGTATGAAAATAACTACCAAGTGGGGTTCACCTTGTTGACTTGTAGATTATTAGATGGTGATACCACATGGCAATGTTGACGTGGTGTTACCNTTGCCTTGCTGACTTGTAGATTATTAGATGGTGATACCACATGGCAATGTTGACGTGGTGTTACCGCTAGACCCAGTATTTACTCCCCTGGAACCATCACTTTGAGTTACCTCTTGCCCTTGAGCCTTTTTTTTTTCCCCAACACAAAAATAGTTTTACCCTTCTGAATTTTTTTTGAGAATATGTGATTTTCTATTTGCAGGTGCATATAACTGATAATTTGATTGGTTATCTTTCTCAAACACTGCTCAAGCTTTCATACTCTTTGAGAATGAATCCTACCGCATATTAAAATTTTAAGTTCGTTTCCTGATTAGGTTTTTTTTAAAAAAAATAAAAATTATGCTACCTAAGTGCAATAGGATGATTGTTTGTCAGGTTCCACATCTCAGCATCACGTGGGTAATGATGCTCCTCGATCTTTTTTCTCAAGGTCTACCTCATCCAACATGACTGTGGGAGGAAAAGCTTCGCTTCAGCCCAAAAGGACACCAGTGTCTCNTGTTTTTTTTCAACACGTGTACATTATCGTGTGTGGACAGTAATTATGTTAAATTACAAATTAATCAAATATTAAATAATTAAACATGTGATTGAATTAGGTGATGAGACGGTTTTTTTTTTTTTGGGGGTGGGGAAAATGTGTGAGATAAAAATTTCTAAGTGTTTTATNTTAAGTTCGTTTCCTGATTAGGTTTTTTTTTTAAAAAATAAAAATTATGCTACCTAAGTCCAATAGGATGATTGTTTGTCAGGTTCCACATCTCAGCATCACGTGGGTAATGATGCTCCTCAATCTTTTTTCTCAAGGTCTACCTCATCCAACATGACTGTGGGAGGAAAAGCTTCGCTTCAGCCCAAAAGGACACCAGTGTCTCAAGAGGAGATTGACGCAATTTTGGTATGTAGCAGCTCCTCACTAGTTTATTGTGGGAATTTGAGTATCTAACGGTATAAGGGCCACCTTTTTATTGTTTCAGTCACCTCTATTCCATAGTCATTAACATAATGAGCCGCACCCTCAATCCTGTGATTCACTGATCTTACTTCACTTGTTAACAACATAGCTGGAGATAAAACAAAAAAGGATAGGAATTAAACTGAATGGGACATGGTTCATGCTTATAAGTTGCAATTAAAAATATTTAATGTCACTATTGTGGTGAATATAGTTATATTATATATCTCTATGAATATAGGGATTTATTATATATTTAGGGTTCAGGTAGTCATTTTCTGTCTTTTTTCATTTTTGCATCAGGAATCTCTTTATACTCTTTCCATTTGTGGCTTTTCCTGCTTCCCCCCCCCCCCCTTCTTCCTCCCCATTTTTTTTGGGTAAGATAAAGGAAAAAGAATACCCACAATAACGACAGCAAACTCGTTTTAACAGGTGTTGTTGATGAAAACTTCATGATACAATAAGTCTAACGTGTAATTTGATTCTTGCATTTTATCATTTGCATGTACTTATTGCATACTTTTTGGTAAATACTGCTTTTAATACTTTCTTCTTCTTCTTCGTTTCTGAATTGGCAGTATGGTGGGTGTCTCTAACTTTTAATGGAGCCCTGTGGGTGAGGAAGCCATTCAACAATTCTTTAGGTTTCAATTTCATCTTGGGCAAAGTTACAAGCCCACTTTCTAGAAAAAGATGTATTGTTCAGAGATTATGACGGGATGATCAACAGTTGAGGAGTTTAATTATTTGACTAAAACACAGATAGGGAGATGAAGGACTGCATAAGATCGATCATCCTGGAAATGCTTGACCAGAGATTTGTTTTCCTCCATTTGAGAAATTTCTTGATTTCCCGTAAGTTGTATTGAAGATGCCTGGAGTTGTAATACTATGTTCTAAACTGGGATTGCGTGATTAGAAGGTGTGCTTATATCACTAGGATTCAACCCAAAACTTTGGTGGCTGGGAAAAAATCAGTAGATTGGTGTGATTGGGTGGGTCGTGTGTTGGATCAAAATTGGCAAATCTTGCTTAGAATGGTGACCTTATATTGTGCAGTCGGATAGTCACAAAATCACAGTTACGCTGATTCAACAATATGGATCTTCCATGGCTTCCATTCATGAGTTTTTCACGGTATTTGCAACGCATGCCGAGTGTTACATGTGAACATATTTATTTTAAATAATTATTTTTTAATTTTAATTATTAATCTATTTTATTCTTTTTTGAATATTTAATTTGCCATATTTTAGGTATCTCTCCAGCCCTTTAAACATTTTTTTTTTGGTTATAATGGGGATTATTGTAAAATTATCATTTTTGAGTATTTATGCATCTAATTATATTCTAGATTTATTATATTTTTTGGTCAAAGAGATTGATTGGATGGACTTTTGTTTATATAATAAACTCAAATATATATATATATATAAAATATGTGCCTGAAGGCACGTTAAAATATAAAATTTGATCTTTTAAAAAATTAATCATATTATATTAAATAATATATATATTTTTTATTTATTTGATTACATCATTTAAAATTAATTTCTATCTAATGTTTTATTAAAAATAACATCAAATTTTTTCAAAATGTATAACTTTAATTTTTTTTTTCAACACGTGTACATTATCGGGTGTGGACAGTAATTATGTTAAATTACAAATTAATCAAATATTAAATAATTAATCATGTAAATGAATTAGGTGATGAGACGGTTTTTTTTTTTGGGGGTGGGGAAAATGTGTGAGATAAAAATTTCTAAGTGTTTTATTATATGGTTTGTAGAATTCAATTTGGTAACAACATATATATAATAATAGAATATATATTATATTTTAATTCTTTATAAAAAATAATAACATACATATAAAAGATTGCATGTAAATTAATAAATGATTTGAAAAAAAAATAGAAGTCAAATATTATAATAAAATAGTCTAACAGAGCTCATAATTCATATAGATTTAGAAAATAAAAAATTGAATGAAAATACATACGTGAGTATAATTGACTTTATAATAATAATTAAGGATAGAATAAAAAATTAAATATTTTTCACAGATGTTAAAATTTGTAAATAGTACATATAGATTAGTTATAACTTGTGTTTGAAGACACGATAGAACATAAAATTTGAGCTCCCAAAAATTGGTCTCACTTATTTGATTATACCATTCAAATTTTATTTTTACCTATTATTTTTTTACAAATATTGACAAAATTTTTTCAAAATACGTAATTTTATAAAATTTTCGCAATATATATATACTATCCTGTATTGATAATATTTGAAATAAAAATTATATTAAATTATAAATTAATCAAATATTAAATGATTGAACATGTAATATAAATTGATAATGTGAAGGTTTTGAAGAAAAAAATGTATAAGAGATAAAATCAACTTCATATATATTTGATTATATAGATATAAACATAAATAATGCTCGAGTATGCCGGAGAAACAAAGGCGATTTGTCTTTACTAAATATGAAAAGTGTTGAACCTGAAACTTTTAGATTATCCGATGATAGAGTTAGTCACCTCTTACTTAGTTTGGGAGTAAGTTAATCCATTGTTGCACATAAAAAAAAGAAAAGAAAATTTGCCCACCTTAAACTTGTAATCATCCAATTAAACTAAACCTTATATTCCAATCATGTTGGGTTTAATTATATGAGTCTATCATCACCATTTATTTCGGTCATGCGTTTATATCTTTTTTTATTATTTGATTCAATGTTAATTTAGATATATCCATATTTCTAATACTATTAAGATAAATTATATTATTTTTATAACGGATATCTCTATCAACCTCCGTTAAATATGATCAAATTATCTTAATATATCTTATCCTAAATTATTCTTAATTGAAATTACTACTACTATTTTCCTAATACGNAAGATAGAATAAAAAATTAAATATTTTTCACAAATGTTAAAATTTGTAAATAGTATATATAGATTAGTTATAACTTGTGTTTGAAGACACTATAGAACATAAAATTTGAGCTCCCAAAAATTGATCTCACTTATTTGATTATACCATTCAAATTTTATTTTTACCTATTATTTTTTTACAAATATTGACAAAATTTTCTTAAAATACGTAATTTTATAAAATTTTTGCAATATATATATACTATCCTGTATTGATAATTTTTGAAATAAAAATTATATTAAACTATAAATTAGTCAAATATTAAATGATTGAATATGTAATATAAATTGATAATGTGAAGGTTTTGAAGAAAAAAATGTATAGGAGATAAAGTCAACTTCATATATATTTGATTATATAGATATAAACATAAATAATGCTCGAGTATGCCGGAGAAACAAAGGCGATTTATCTTTAATAAATATGAAAAATGTTGAACCTGAAACCTTTAGATTATCCGATGACAAAGTTAGTCACCTCTTACTTAGTTTAGGAGTAAGTTAATCCATTGTTGCACATAAAAAAAAGAAAAGAAAAATTGCCCACCTTAAACTTGTAATCATCCAACTAAACTAAACCTAACCTAACCTTATATTCCAATCATATTGGGTTTAATTATATGAGTCTATCATCACCATTTATTTCGGTCATGCGTTTATATTTTTTTTTATTATTTTATCCAATGTTAATTTAAATCTATCCATATTTCTAATACTATTTAAGATAAATTATATTATTTTTATAACGGATATCTCTATCAACCTCCGTTAAATATGATCAAATTATCTTAATATATCTTATCCTAAATTATTCTTAATTGAAATTACTACTACTATTTTCCTAATACGTTCTATCCAATCAAATTGGAGCCTACCATAAACTTGTATTCCGTTATATAGCTCTAAGACCAACCAAATCAATTTCCTTAAAAGATAGAACAAACAATTTTTTAATTTTTTTTGAATGGATAGCACAAACGATCACAGCAAACAGACGAAACAGCAAGCGTGACGGCAAGACACACCCGTAGATACCAGACATCGTCAAGGTCATTCCGGTCATTTCATTCCCAATCATCTGCGATACCCCAATGCGAATCAAATTCTAGTCTCTCCCCCTGCAGAGCAGCGACAACAACAATATCAAACCTTCGTCTCCGATCTCTCTCTCTGTGGACATAAAATTTTCTAGATTCTCCTTCACATTCTTCCTCAAAAAACTCTCAATATCTGGCGGTTCACCCTATTTCCATATATATGTACATCTATAATTGTCGATCTCGCGGTTAGTGTTAATCGATCTGATCAGTCAAAGTCTCTTCAAGTTCAACCTTCTGGTTTTCGGTAACCTAACCGGACAGTAGTGTCAGTTTCTGATTAGTATTTCACCGGTGGTATGTTGTTATGATGGAATCTATGTGATTTTATTTTTTTTGTAGTTATAACCGAAAGTTCAAACTAGGGTTTTAATCGGAGTTTTGGGTTTTGTATTCTTTAATATTGGTGGTGCTCAATAATAGTTATGCCGCGAAGTTCAAGGCACAAATCGGATAAAGAAAGCAAGCACGGTTTGAAGGAGTCGAAGTATTGCGCGGACTCGGAGGAGGATGTGAAGATGAAGGAAAGGAATAATAGCAAGGAGGAGGATTTGGCTAGAGTTTCCAAGGATTCTGGCCGTTCCGCTTCCGGTGAGAAGCGGAAGCTTGGTAGAGAGGGTAAAGATCTGTCTGGTCACGGGAATGTCAACGGTGATGCTTCGGAAGAGTATGCGGCCTCAAAGCGTAGGAAAGAAAAGGCGGCTGATGGCAGTGGCGGTGGTGATAGGTGGAAGGGCGGTGGGGATGAGAAAGGCGAGGGTGGGGCTAAAGAGAAGGAATTGAAAGGGGAAAGTTCGAGAATTGATTTGGAGAAAGGTTTTAAGTCGAAGGAATCCAAGGTTTCAGGTGATTCAAAGAGTAAGAGCAGTAGGAGGCATGAGAGTGGTGGAGATAAGGAGGAGAATGTGGGTTCCACAATGGAGAAAGAGGAGAGTAAGAGTCGTACTAGATCTGATTCTAAGAGGAAGAGTGAAAAAGATTCTGGGCGGAAAGAGGGCGACCAGAATAAGGATATGAAGGAAGGCAAGGAAAAGGAACGTGGGTCGGGGAAGGAGAGGAAGGCTCAGGACTGTAAGCGTGATGTGGAAGTGTTTACTGGGAATGAGAAAGTAGCAAAGAAGCAAGGATCGCATTCCGCGGAGTTGGGCGAAGAAAGACAGAGCAAACGTAGTAGAGAAAATACTGGTAAGTTACTTCTTTGCTGTTGGTATAGGGATAGAAGCTTTTGTCTTATTTGGTCTGCCATTCCTGTGTTGTTTTTCGGTAATGGCAGACAGATGTATTAGTGTGACTTGTTGAAATGACTTTGACTTTTGAAAACATTCTGTAAGTATACACTTCTCTGCACAATCAAGGAACTTTTTGAACATGATGTTGCAAATATATATTGGGACAAAATGACTCCTAAACATGTTGGCGAAAATAAGGGCAACAGTTGATGGGTTCTTTTGAACTTTTTTTTTTTTTTTTGGGGGGGGGTTCTAGTTCAACAAGTAATGGACAGCCATTAGCATCATCTGGACTTGCCAAAGTACATTTACAAGTACCTGGTGTGTTTGGCTTCAACTGTCAAATGGAGACTCGGGGAGTGCTCATAGGACAGTACCTACTATAAGTTATTGTGGAAGGGCTTCTGTGAAGGGTGTACTTTGAGGGAAAAAGGTTTTAAAAGGGAAATGGAAGGAACTTTTTGGCATTTTTCCACTGTTATGAAGAATTTGATTAGATAATGGGCTTTGGCATATGACAATTTTGAGTTGTCTGGCAAATATCACAAATTCGGAGGATGAGATACGAAGATGATTCACAATAGATGCTATGTCTAGCCTAGTTTGAGAGCCATGAATGCTGAATGAGCTGTTTACAAGGAAAGTTTGGGAAGTGATAAATTTCTGTTGTATACGTTTAGGAAGGAGAGGTTAAAGAATCTAGGGAACCATGTTGAAGTTGTCATTGTCTGGTAGCTTCTTGGAAATTCTGTCCTATGAGGACCTATGTTGGATACTATGCAAGGCTAAGGGATGGAAATCAGATATTGCAGCCGTCATTTTTGTACCTTCTCTAGGGTTTCATTTGGATAGGGAATTTTGGAGTTGAACCCAAACGTTATAAGGTGGTTATGGTATCATGAATCATCATATTTTGTTGGCAATTGTTTGGCAGAGGTGGTCAGCGTGTTTAGTTAAGGTTGTTTTCTTGAACATTTTTGATCGATTCAATTGGAGTTTGGTTATCTAAAATTACATTTACAAGGTTTGGAGGTTTTTTAGTTCACTGAAATATTGTTTACGAAGAATCTGGTTCAATGAAGTAGAATTTAGTTATGATTTTTCTCATGAAATTTGATCTTTGGAGGGCGACAGCTTAATAAGATGTACGACAAAAAACTTATTTTTAAATGACTGGAAGAAGTTCCTATGCTCCAAGAGTAAGGAAGTTCCAAGTAAAAGTGGTTTATGAAGTTCAGAGAGAGTTCTGATGATAACTGTAAGCTCCTTTTGTATCTGTATTAGGATGGAGTGTCTTGTTTTTATAGAGAGACACTTTATAGTCTTTTATAGGTGATGCATGTTTATGTATTGGGCTACCGTTACTTCCCATATGCATTTGAGTTCATGAGTCTATCAATCTTATGAAAAGTAACATAGAATGTCTACAACATTCAGCTTCAAAAGGTTTGATGGACTACTTTTTTGATGTAAAGAATAGGTTGCTCTTGTGGATTTATCTCCTCTCTTTTGCTGGAATTCACCTTACACTATCGCTTTCTAGTTTGTCCTTTTTGATAAGATACCACTGATTATGCAATATTTTTCTTTTCTGGTTTATTGTTTTTGCAGTCTTGCCTCTACAAGATGAAGTACGAAATCCAGGGATAGAGAAAGAACTTGAGAAAAGGATACAGAAGAGAAGAGATGGCTCTAGTGATAAACATCAGGATGATCTAAAAGGAAGTGATGATAAACGATTATCTTCGAGAGCTGACCATGCCAAGGATGGAAGGTACAAGGATGGAACTTATGTAGATAAGTATCTGAAAGATGATGACAAAGATCATATACAAAGGGATGATAAGTATCAGGAAGATGGTGTGAGAGAGAGCCGACATAGGGATGTTAAACAGTGGGAAGATCGGAGGGATAGTAGACATAAGGAAGATAAGTATCGGGAAGGTGACGACAGAGAATATAGACACAGGGACGATAAGTATCATGAAGATAGTGAGAGAGACAACAGGCGCAGGGATGATAAGCATCGTGAAGATAGCAACAGGGAAGACAGCGGCAAGAAGGAGAACAGACTGCTGGATGATAAATATCGTGAAGATGGTGATATAGATAACAAACATAGGGACAAGAAGTATCGTGATGACAACGAGAGAGATAAGAGGCGCCGTGGTGATAGATATCGTGACGATGGTGAGAAAGATGATAGACACAGGGATGGTAAGTATAGGGAGGATGGCGACAGAGAAAATAGACATAAAAAAGAGAAGCGTCAAGAAGATGTTGACAGAGACAGTATACATAGGGATGGCAAGCAAGGAGATGACGCTGACATAGAGAAGAGACTCCGGGATGTAAAGTTCAGGGATGAACGCCTCTCAAGAGATCACACCAGTGATAAATCTGATTTTCATTCAAGGGATGAGACTAATACTGCTGATGTATATCGTAGGAAATCAAGTGTACGTGATGGTAGCCCAAGTTATGATGATCGAGTCACCGGGCACAAAGATGATCAGCGAAGGAGAAGAGCCAATGATAAAGAGGATCATGGTGATATGAGATCCCGAAGTGCCATAGAGCTTCGTTCTGATGCAGAAAAGAGATCAATGAGCAGTGCTAAAGTAGACTTGGTCACTGATAGAGGGAGGTCTAGCACACGGAATAATGATGTAGAAGTTGGTCTAAATTACAGCAGGCGGAGGAGTTCACCTAGCTCAAGTTCTCATGCGGGCTACAGGTATTTGTATTTCATTTTCCTTGATGTTTAAAGATCTGATAACTATTACTTCTATTGTTCAAATGAGGCAACTTGGTGCGGCCATAACTAACAGAATTGGTTGTATAAACATATGCGAGCAGTGTCACAGTTTTGGGTACTCCTCCCGTCTCCTTTAGGCATGAAATACTATCTTATGCTAGGTGGTGACATCTGTGTCCATGTCCTTACATAGGGTTGGGTTTGGAATTTTATTTATCCTACCAGTTTCAGTGGGAGATGATACCCCCAAAACAATTTGGAACTCCAAACAACTGCCAGGCTAGAAAATGGATCAGGAGCTGTTATTTGGAACCAATATGGTGTAGTTGAGAAAGTAATCGAGAAATATGGTGATGAAAGTAATGGTAAAAGATGTTTTGACAACATTAGCGGTAAAGTGAAAGTTTGTTGTGATTATGATAATGCTAAAAGAAATTTTGGAAACCATAACAGTGAAGCGGTTTGTCTAAAATCCAAAACTTTGGGGAAGCCGTATGCTCACTGATTATTGAAAATTGTCCTATAAATAACGCTGCAAATTGTATTTTTAGTTCTCCTTGAGGTCAATTTATTTGGTTAGAAACTTTAAAGGAAGTTTTGTTTGGAAGGAATTTTTGTATTTCCCTGGCAAGTTGAATTTTTGGGTAATACTTGGGAGACAAATTTACTAGATGTGAGAAAAGGTTTTAAATTTTGCTTGAGCAGCGAGAATGCACAACTTTTCTTCTGTTCAAGAGCAAGTATGTTGTTTCATAACAGAAATGTGGCTCCCCTCCCTTTTGCCAGGTATCTCATGCGTTTAAAGTGTATACTCAGGTTATGGATATTAGGAAAATGTTAGGTAGGCTGTTCTATAGCTGAATAAATCCTTATACCTGCATGAGGGTGTTTTTATCCATGTTTTTTTATTTGGTGGCTGTGGTGGTGCACATGGTTGTTCTATTACCTAAGGACTGATTATTATCAATGAGTTACATTATGGCATGAGCCTGTTCTGGTTTTTGGATGGGCATATTCACCACAAAACAATGGCAAGGTTTATCATATATGGAGGAGTGAGTCCTGGCTGTAAGTTTGAATGGTTGTGTTATTGGAGTGTTTGTTGAATAGGATGTGAACAAGCAGAAAAGGAAATAGGTTCGGTTTGGATTTGTCTTCTCCGGATGAACGGTTTAACCATGTTGGTGAAATAGGTTTCTTGTGTAAGTTCAATACTTGATTTAAAAATTTTTGGTGTATACCTTATTCACATAATAATCTTAGATATGTTTCACTGATTGTATGGTCTTGTCCAAGAACACATACTTTTAGTCCCTTCATTATTTTAATTAGAACTTCAATGTCAAACTTAGATGAGCTCCACTTCAATTTTATCTGTTTTATTTTTTCCTTTCATTTTGCTCCAGGCTTTCAAAGCAAGAAGAATCTAAGTATAGGGATTATGCTTATGAAGAGAGAGCTCGGCATAGTGTACCGTCTGGTAGAGAATATGCTACTGCTGCTGGAATAACTGATAAAATTTCATCATCTTGGTCAGTTGGGAAACCCATCCAGAAGGAAGACAGTCATTTTGGTGAGTTGTCAGGGGAAAGGCGTCTGAAATCGGATGCCCATGCTTCACCATTACAGATGGTGGATAAATCCCCATCATCGAGGAGTGCTGACCGCCGACACTTGGATAGATCTGATGTTAGGCGAAATCTTGATGTTGAAGAATTAGGGCAGAGGAGTGGTGGTTCCAAGGATACACGAGACTATTCTGGTAAAGAAGGCAGAGAAAGTCGCGAGTTGCCTATGGAGATATTTCCAGGAGATGAGGATGGAGACAATTTATCAGTTTCTTCACCTTTCTCTAGAACTGGACAGTTTTATGGCAATTCCAAGTCTCTTCTACATCCTCCTCCCTCGTACAGGACAGGGGTTGACAGTCCATTAGGTTTTGGTTCTTCCGAGGTTGACAACAGAGGCAAGTCAATCAATCGTCATAGGAGAATTGGAGATCCTAACTTGGGAAGAGTTCATGGAAACGCATGGAAAAATGTTCCCAACTGGCCTTCCCCGGTTGCAAATGGTTTCATGCCTTTCCAACATGGTCCACCTCCTGTTAGTTTTCATCCAGTGATGCAGCAGTTTCCTGCTCCACCAATGTTTGGTATTAGACCTTCAATGGAATTAAGCCACACTGGGGTTCCTTACCATATTCCTGATGCTGACAGATTTTCTGGCCATGGGCGTCCACTTGGATGGCGGAATCCCGTGGATGACTCCTGCCCTCCTCCCTTGCACGGATGGGATGCAAACAATGGTGTCTTTGGTGGTGAATCTCATATTTATGGAAGGTCAGATTGGGACCATAGTAGAACCCAAATGAGCAGTCGGGGTTGGGAAACAAGCGGAGACATGTGGAAGGGGCAGAACAGTGGTGCGAGTATGGAGTTGCCTTCTGCTTACCAGAATAAAGATCTTTCAGCTGTTGGACCAGCAGATGAGGTTTGGGCTAACCGGTCAGGTCAGCAAGCTCAGAATGAACAAAATCAACTCAATCTTCTGGCAGAGAGCATTGACATTGATCAGTCCACTGATGCTCTTGAAAGGAACACTCCTGAAGCTCCCAAGACTCTTTCTGAGGAGAGCCCTGACATTTCTAAGATGTCAAGAAAGGATGATAGCCATCTTTTCCTTGTTTATCTCTCCAAGCTTGACATCTCCACAGAACTGACTCAACCCGAGTTGTATAACCAGTGTTCAAGCTTAATGAATATGGATCTGAACACAGTATCTGATGAAGATAATTCTAATACGTTCTATATGCAGGTAAAGATGGCTATTTGTTCAAATATGTAGTTCATCTTTTTTTTTTTCCTCCTCTGATAAGAAACAAAAAAAAAAAAATGAAATTAATCTTATAATCTTCTTGATTGTTTTGGTCATATTGTCTTAACATAGTTCTAACGTTCTTCTTTGCTTTACANTAATCTTCATGATTGTTTTGGTCATATTGTCTTAACATAGTTCTAACGTTCTTCTTTGCTTTACAATGGCAGAAGGTCATAGAAGCCAAAGTAAGGATACCAACCAAAACTTCTAGCACTTCGCTGTTTTCCTCCATAAATGATTCTGTATTTCAGGTACATACATTCTGAGGTGCGCAAATAATTGAGTCAGTACAGTTCCATCCTGTAATAGATCTACTGTTGCTTGTAAATGATCATTATGTGTGTCACATGTGCTTGTAATCCTGTGGATGACTCCTGCCCTCCTCCCTTGCTTGTTAAAGAATTTTTTTGCAGAAAGATTATTCATTATGCATCATAACCTTGAACCAACAATGTTGTGTGTGAGACACTTGGAGGTTCCAAAGTTTATCTGATTGAAACTAATGCTTTGAAGCATGGCTGAAGTGCATTCTTATTGATGGTCTTAGGATTTACAATGGTCCTGCTTCAAAGTTGAAATGTGAGGATCCAGTTGTGCTATGTATATTTTGTTCCTTAAAAACACTATTTCAGGGATTAAATTAATTGCTTACCAGGGTTGGATTGCTTTTTTCACCACTCCATTAGGCAAAAAACAAAAAAAAAAAACATATGGAGTCATGAAAATTACTGGTTTGTTGCCCTTGTAAATGTCGCTAATTAGGAATTTCATTTTTGTTCATTGTTATGTAGGCCAAGAATTTCTGTGTTGTGGAACTTTTTTGTTTCATTTTTCTTTTATTCTTGCAAAAGATAATACTTTACTGTTTATGGACTAGGATTTTGCATAATTTGGTAATCATAATTGCGTTTGTTTTATTGCATTATTGTGATTGGCTCGCAGAAATCCATGTCCCTTTACAAGAGGCAGCGAAAAGAAACTAGAGCCGTAAATGGTGAGAAAATATCCTTTGCAAATGGTACTCCTACATCTGTTCAGGGAGGAGCAGCAGGTTCAAATGATGGTAAAGAAGAGGAGTTGGCTCTGGCTTGTGATCAGCAAGAGGCTGAGGGAGCACTTCCAAATTCTAGTAAGGGGGAAGCTGAGCAGACAATTAGTCTTCAGAAGCTAGAGGTGGTTTATGCAACTGCTTATCCGAAGCTTGATGAACCAATTTTAGCTGACACACTGGAGAAATCAGAAGAGCCTATTTCTAATTTGAACATGGTGAAAATGGAGGTGGATCCCAGAGGGGAACGATCTGATGCTCACTCGCATAATAAGATTGGAGATGTGATCAAGTCTATTGATTCCGGAAGCAATCATGCTGCAATTAACTGTGAGGATCAAATTTTTTTGGATACCAAGTGTGGTCCATTGCTTTTTTCTGACGTGTCCTCTGGGGCATGTGAGGCAGTGATGCCAGAGTCAATTGAGTCTGGGTTAGTAAATTTAAGTCGGATACATCATTCACCTGAAAGTACACATTGAAACAATTTATATTTCCTTGAGTTTTTGAGATGCCATTCATGCTTGAAATCCTGCATCCTATGATATAAGCCGTGCTTGCTGCTCATGTTAGTTAATCAATAAAAGGTCGTTGTTTTCAACCGCTTATGTGTTGCTTTTTCTGTTTCAAGTTTGGAAATATGGTCTTTGGGTTCCTGTGATAGGGATCTATAAGGCCAGAATTGTTTCTTATGCCTTTAGGGGAATTTATAAGGAATTCTGGCTTTTGCCGAGGTCCATCCTTTTGAGTATCAGGTACTTGCTATTGAAATTTCTCCTCTATCTACTTTATTATCATGCTTAAAAATTGTGCTTTAAGGAAGTTTCCTGTTTGCAGTGGCAATGGGTGATACGGCTTAGGTAATAGCATGGAGGTATTGGAAGATGTCCTCAGGCAGACTCGTCTCAGATTGGTATGAAAGTGCTTCTTACATGAAAGAATTCCTCAAATAGTTCAAATTATATTCCAAAATTCCTGAAAAATGGGGGGTTTTGAAAAACTATTTAATATTAACTTATTTTTTGGCTAAATGTTTTCTATATAAAATAAGATTTGGGAAGCATAAATATTATGAATACTAAATTTTTTTATCTCAAGTGATGTGACGATCTCTATCTATATACGCTAAAGAGTAAAACACAAGAATCATTTAATTTAAAGTAAATGGAAGTCTGCCTGGGCTCTCTAATTTTCATTGAAATCTTTGTTCTTTTTTTTATAGATTCTCTCAAGTCAGTGGGTCTAAAGTTTATGGACAAACTTGCAGGTTAGTGTCAATCTTGCTGGCGCGAGGGAGTTTGGTAAAAAACTTTTACCTCATTATTTAGACCCCAAGACGGGATTTTATTTACCAAAATACCATTGTTTATATGAAAGCGGGAGTTTAAAAAGTGCTTAAAATCATGCTTTCATTTAACAATAATCAACTAATAAATGAGTTGCAGAAAATAGTACACTGAAAGAGTAGTTACAAAGCCACTATAAATAGGTAAGTAAAAAGTAAAAATAAGGCCCGGTGAACGGGTGACGAACTGAATACAGTTTTATTTTGAATTCCTAACTTTTCCCGCATTGAGGCCCGGTGAAGAATATGATGAGTGTGTCCCTAGATGGACCGAGTTGGGTCATGGTTAATTGGCAATACGACATTTTGAAGACAGGTGGACCAGCTCACAAAAATTCATAAATAAATTTTTTAGCAAACAAGGATCATTATAAACCCTGGCTACAAATTCAAAACATGCAAATCCTAATTTGAACTTACAATAGTTAATTACTTGAGAAAAACTAAGCATAATGTCGTACAATTTGCATTTACCTATCCAACAATGTTATAAGGACCTAATTTTAAAAGTGAAAATTGTGACAGAGTCTTCCTCAAGAGATTAATAATGACTTATGTCTGTCAAAAAAATTTATTCGTTGATAAGTCTGTTTTTTATCTTAATAATAAGTAGTTAAATCTACTATTTTTTAAAAAACTTTAAAATATCTTTCATATAATGTTTCAATAGTATTAGATCTTAATTTTGTTTCCTAAATAGAAAACACTCAAATTTTTTACCTTTTAATTCTACCATTAATTCACGCTCATAAAATTTGACCATCAAATTTAAAATTTAAATTCATGATTCATATTATTCTAATTGTTTCCTAATAATTATGAGTTTTTTCTTCTCCACCATGAACGAAAATATTGTCATCGAAGCTCCAACCGCTCTTTCCGTCCATACATCTTCACCTCCATCGTGCACCTACTTTCCCCACCACCGTCAACAATAGTTACTCCCCCGAACGAAACCTTAACCAAAGCATTAATTCCTCCTCTTCCTACAGTAGCAGTAATAGTTGCAACTATTCTTCCACTCGACCTCTTAAAAACTCTCGCCACTTCTCACTTTCATCCCAATTTTCACTTCTTATAATGGATCGAGCATTCAATGATGTTGTTTCTAATTGGTTGTTTGTGTATTTAGTTGGTTGATCGACGAGGTTTTGATTTAGATCTCGATTTAGTTGGTTGTGTATTTTTGTGAAGAACATGACGTTGTACTAGTACAAATTTTTTTTTTCATGTTACTATTTTTGTTTTGTTCTGCTTGTGCATGTTACTATCTTTTTTCATTTTACTATTTTTTATTGAATATATTACTTTTTTTTTATAAGCATGTTACAATTAATATTGAATATTACTATTTTTCCAAAAATATCAATATTCAATATTATTATTTTTTGTTAAATATGTTATTATTATTTTTTTTCAAATATTAATATACAATGTTACTATTTTTTATTTTATAATGTTACTATATTTTTGTGTTTAAATGGTACTATTTTTTGTGTTTAAATTGTACTATTTTTTGTGTTTGAATGTTACCATTTTTTTATTTTTCATGTTAATATTAAATATTATTATTTTCTAAAATATCAATATTCAATGTTACTATTTTTTATTGAGTATATTTCTATTGTTATTTTTTCAAATATTGATATACAATATTACTATTTTTTATTTTTGAATGATACTATTTTTTGTATTTAAATGATATTATATATATATATATATGTATATGTATATGAGAGAAAAAAATGTTAATGCTAGGGGGCTGTTTAATAACACCACTTAAAGTTTAAAACTGAATACTTTAAACATTTAATAAATTAAACTCGTTTGATAACCTAAAGTTCATGTTACTTAATATTTTAAGCGCTTCTTAAAGAGAGGCTAAAATTTTAAGTAGCAAATCACCTACTTATCACTTAATGCTGAAAATGTTAGTCAATAAGAGATTTATCAATTTCTCAAAATTGACAAATATACTCTCACCACCATTGTGTCATCACCGCCACCACCACCAACACTATCACCACCACCATCACCATTATACCGCTGTCACCGCCACCATTGTTGTTACCACTACAACTACCACCATTGTACCGTCATCATAATCATCATCGCTGCCGTCACCACTACCATTGTGTCATTGCCACCATCATTACTATTGTGTCACTACCACCACCATCGCTGTGTCACCGCCACCACCACTATCACTCTCATTGTCACCACCATCATCACCATTATCACCACCTTTACTACTATTGTGTCACCACCACCACCACCACCGTATTTTCGCCATCACCATCATCGTTGCCGCCACTGCTACCATTGTGTCACCGCCACTACTACCATCACCATTGTGATGGTGGTGATAGGAATAAGGCAGTTGCGGACAAATAGTTAAATAAAAGAACAACATTAGAATAATAATAATTGTTAAACTTTAGCTCCTTATATTTGTTAAACAATGTGATTAAATTCAATACTTAAATTTCAGTTGATACTAAACAGTCTACAAATTAAAAAATTCAGCATTCAATTTTTAATGTTCAGTTTTTCAGTTTTATCAAACACCACTTTAATCAAATTCCTAAAATTTATGAGTTTTTAATTTTACTTCATTTTTAAAGAGAATGGATAGTCTGGTAAAATTGATAAAAAAAAAAGACTTTAGAACAAATAAATTTCCTTGGAGGATTTAAGTCTAAATAAGTCCATATAAGGGGACCGACCTCCAAATTTTTCATTTTAAAACCTATTCAGGGATCTAATTTAATATAATTGTTGGATTAATTTTGATTCTTAATGTTAGTAGAGCCCACTTCTAATCCAACGAATATATTAAATTAGGTTTCAATAACATTTTTCCTTACCTATCGGCTAGTTTAACTCTTTTTATGCCCACTAGCCAACTATCAGGTAACCAATGTTTATTGGCATTCAACTATGATATCGAAAAATAATTTTTTGTACTATACATTTATTTTTCTTTTGATAAAAATATTTTTTATATTTTTATTTTATTATTTTTTATTATTTAACTCTAATTGTAAATTTTCCAAATTAAAATCGACACATAACACTGTTCTGCATGTCTGTTGATACTTCGAATAAACAATAGTACCGACTAGGCAGATATAAAGCTTTACCATCGAGTAGAACGACTTTCCGTTGAGACGAACTTTCCCATAGCTCTCCTTAGGGCTATTCATGGGTCGGGCCGGGCTTGACTTGTGAATTTTTTTTTGGGCCGGCCTTGGGTAGTATAGGCCCAAGCCCATACTTAGGTGAGTGACGGGCCGGGTTGGGCTCGGGTAGGGGTAAACTACCCGCAGCCCAGCCGTCACCTATTGGGCGGGCTTTGCAGGTCTGTTTGGGCGGGGTTTGTTGGGCCTGTTGGAATCGAACTATTTTAAGTTATAGTGGTCATTTAATTATAAAAATTGGTTGAGCAAATTTAAAAAATTAAGTTTTAATAAGTAATTTAATGTAATATTGAACATATTCGTAGCATTGATAATCGATACAAATAAAATGACTTCTAGTATTACCAATAAACATAACTAAAGAAGATTTATTAAAACTAAAATATAAAAGAGAAGAAAATGAAAAGTAAGGGTTTAATAATATTATCTAAATTATATTGAAATAAATCTTATATTAAATAAGACTTTATTGCATTTATGCAATTTCATTTGAAAATTCAGAAACTTGTCATGAATTAATGAAAATAGATAAAAATAAATAATAATAAATTTAATTATTTTAACAATTCATTTTTATCTTTTAAAAGAAACAATATGAAAGGCTTTACAATGTGTAATATTAATGAAGTTTTATTAATATAAATTCTATATTAATAATGTTAGTATTGTCAGAGTCAAGTTGTCTAATTAAAAGTTTAACATCAATCTAGTCTTATTGAAATGAGTTCTAAATTAAATAAGACTAGTATTGTCTTTATATATTGTGTTTAGGGTTAAAGTAGTCAATCAAAAATTTTTCTAAATAATGTACTTTTATTAGTAGTATAGATATAGATATGTATATTATATATATGGTATGTGGGCTTTGGGCGAGCTTTGGGTATGTGGGCAAGTTATTGGGCCGGACTTCGATTTTTGGGCTAGGCTTCGGGCTGGGTAGTGGGTTTTGGGGTAAATCCAAGCCCTTTTTTAAAGGATATTGAGCTCGGACGGGCCAATTATCGGGTTTCGGGCCAAGTAACAGGATCCGTGGATAACCCGGCCCATGAACACCCCTCTCCTCCCTTTTTCTCTACAAAAAGTATCATCGTATAAGTCCGAACCTGCCCATTCTCTGTCCGGCTTGTGTTGTTCCCTTTTTGTTTAAATAATAATCTATTTCGTATAGGTTTGTTGCATAATTATCTATATATGAGAGGTAATCCATGCTTGGAAGTATGGTAAGTGAGAAGTGATGGATTTGGGAGAAGGAAATTCAATGTGAATGATTTTGAGAAGGATATTAGTGGCTGTTGGATAAGTCTATTTGAGACGGTCGAATAAGTTTATTAAAATATGCCCTGTTTTATATTATAAATTTTATGACCGCATATCCTAGTAGTAATTTGATCGATTTATAGAAGCTGCATTCTTAAGAATGAAGTATATAAACAAAATGTTGTAAGAAGCTTATATAAAAATCAATAATTTTTAGGACGAGTATTGAATTTAAAACTTAATTTTAGTAGATATCCATCATAAAACAAAATGATTATGTTATACTATTAAAAATTTAGATAAACTGCGCCATTTTAAAAAATAATAAGGGATCAATTAAAAAAAACGTAAAAGATGAGGTTCACTCTTTGACTCTTGATTGTACAAATAAAAATAGTATAGGACTTCATAATTTTTTTAGGTATAAAAAATAGAGATTATCGTAATTAATCTAACTTGAAGGATGTCAGTGTAAATATAATAGGGTCTAATTAAGAAAGTTGAAGATAGGCTCGGCCCAAGATTTTTCACCCCATACCCGGCGTGCCGGGTCTAAGGCTTTGACTAGTCAATGGTTTGGATTGGCCCTACCTATCAGGAATTTTGAAGTGCTCAGAGAGGCCGGTGCCTCTAAAAAATTTAATAGGATAAAAATATATTTTTTAAAATAATTATGATAGAAGTATATATACTAAAAAAAAAATCATAAAAGTTTTTTTACCACTACCGTAAATAGTGCATACTTAATTAATGTGAAACTTTCAAAATTAAAATATAAGATTTTTAAGATTTCTTTTGACATTTGTGTATCATTTGAATTTTAAAATTTCATACACACACACACACACCTAGTAATACAGTAACATCAAACAGTGTCACGCTCAACAAAAAAATAGTAATTTCAAACAGTGACACGCTCAACAAAAAAAGAGTATCATTNGCTTGGATTGGCCCTACCTATCAGGAATTTTGAAGTGCTCAGAGAGGCCGGTGCCTCTCAAAAAATTTAATAGGATAAAAATATATTTTTTAAAATAATTATGATAGAAGTATATATACTAAAAAAAAATCATAAAAGTCTTTTTATCATTACCGTAAATAGTGCATACTTAATTAATGTGAAACTTTCAAAATTAAAATATGAGACTTTTAAGATTTCTTTTGATATTTGTGTATCATTTGAATTTTAAAATTTCATACACACACACACAAGTAATACAGTAACATCAAACAGTGTCACGCTTAACAAAAAAATAGTAATTTCAAACAGTGACACGCTCAACAAAAAAAGAGTATCATTAAACAGTAACACACTCAACAAAAAAATATTAACATAAAACAGTAATACAAAATATTTTTGTTGAACATGTCACTATTTGATGTTATTCTTTTTTTGTTGAGTGTGTCACTGTATTACGTGTGTGTATATGAATTTTCAAAATTCAAATAATACACAAATATCAAAAGAAATCCTGAAAAGTCTTATATTCAAGTAGGTATGCACTATTTATAGTAAGAGTAAATATGGAATACATTTTAGAAAGAATTTGAAAATGTTTTAAAATGTGTACTTATTAACNTGTTTGATGTTATTCTTTTTTAGTTGAGCGTGTCACTGTTTGATGTCACTGTATTACGTGTGTGTATATGAATTTTCAAAATTCAAATAATACACAAATATCAAAAGAAATCCTGAAAGTCTTATATTAAAGTAGGTATGCACTATTTATAGTAAAAGTAAATATGAAATACATTTTAGAAAGAATTTGAAAATGTTTTAAAATGTGTACTTATTAACAACTATTTGATGAACAATATGACTTAAAGAAGGATAAGTTTAGAGATGGTACTTAAAGCCAAATAAGTTTTGAAAAAAGTACTCACATCCCATTATCTCAATTTTTAAGGCCCATGGCCCACTTGTGGGCCAATCTATTGGGCCAAAAATGGGCTAAATACAGGCACGACCTTATGGGTTGTGTCATTGGGCCTGAATTGGGTTTTTTATTAAAACAANACAATATGACTTAAAGAAGGATAAGTTTAGAGATGGTACTTAAAGCCAAATAAGTTTTGAAAAAAATACTCACATCCCATTATCTCAATTTTTAAGGCCCATGGCCCACCTGTGGGCCAATCTATTGGGCCAAAAATGGGCTAAATACGGGCACGACCTTATGGGTTGTGTCATTGGGCCTGAATTGGGTTTTTTATTAAAACAAATTTTTTTATATAAAAAAAATACAACAAAGACATCAAATTTTTATTTTTTTATGTAAAAATTACAAAAATATATCAATTACATGAAATTGGTATAAAAAAAAAATTATTTATATTGATTGAATTTAACAAATATTTATAAAGAGTTATAATGTTACATTACAAATTGATTGANTTATGTAAAAATTACAAAAGTATATCAATTACATGAAATTGGTATGAAAAAAAAATTTATTTATATTAATTGAATTTAACAAATATTTATAAAGAGTTATAATGTTACATTACAAATTGATTGATAGGTGAAACTATTTTGCATCATTACAAATTGAGGACATTTCAACTAAGTTGACCCCTACATAATTGTTAATTATTTGTAAATCTCAACCTTATAAATGTTACATATCAAATATCAAATAAATAATACAACCATGAAATTAAAGGAAACTTTATTTATTTTAAATTAAAGAAATGTCCTTAAGGGTGAAAATTTGTAATTTTTCAAAGATAATGGAACTTGTTAGCTCAACGGTTATATTGCAAGTATATTCTATTAGGCTAACGAACTTCTTAATAGGAAGGTCTGTCGGGCCCTCGACTCTATAAAATATAGTCCAGATCCTACCCGCGGGGCTAATGGGTTGCCTAAGCCTACCACGTGTACGAACCAGGTGGCTCGTTAACCTGTTGGGCTTACAGGGCGTGGGCAATCATTGGGCTTTGGATTTTTTGGCGAGGCTTAAGCCTCTATTTTTCCATTTCATTTAATTGGTTTATATTTGTTTAGAAACCCTTTATTTTTTCAATCTAATTGCCCTTTTGATTTTGGAAATAATATTATTTTTCTTTATCAATATCCTGATTCTTCTGCACACACATCTCCATTATATAATAGAGGATGGCTATAATTAAAATTCATTAAAAAAAAACGAAAATCTATTTATGGGAGAAACCTTTCCCGCACTAATATATTTATATTTTTAACGTCTAATCATTCAAATTAAAAGCATAAATTGCTATTTTTCTTTCAGGTTAATCACAAATTGTACGCTAAAAGATCTTTTGAATATCAATTTATACTCTTAAAGATCAAAAATTTTAATTTATATTTTTAAAATTATAAATTTGTATCAATGTATAGTTGAAACTAAAAACAGTTCAATTTGTTGTCTAAAAATAAATTGATAAATTACATCTAAATTCTCTCATATTTGTCACTTAATTACATGGACTCCCTCATATTTAAAATATTACAACTACACCCCTTAAGAACCCAATTATGACTAAAAGTGTTCTCCAATTAGGCATCTAAATAATTATGTTCAAATGATATATTTATTGGATATAAAGAACGTTATATAATACCAATATTCTGAAACATTATATAATACTTATGTTGTATCAAGTATTTAAAGGATAAGATTGATTTTGAACTTTAGAGTACAATGAACCCACAAAATAAATGATAGTATATAAATTTTAGTTGTTTATTAAGATGACTTCATTTTTATGAACGATTACATTAATGGATATTGATGACATGAGTCATGCTATATGTTATAAGTGCACAAAGGTCAGGGGGTTTATGTGTAATATTTTAAATGTGAGAGAATCTAAGTGACAAACCTGAGGGGTCTAGTATAATTTATTCATTTAATTTTAGATATCAGACTTTTGGCTATTCAGTTTAGGTTTGTATTGATATAAATTTATATATTTGAGGGTATAAATTAAATTTTTTGATATTTAAAGGTATTAATTGAGATATGAGAAATCTTGGGATATAATTTATAATTAATCCTTTTATTTTCTATAATTAATTGAACCCTATTTGAAGGGAGGGCGTAATTCAAAATTTAACCGTTTAATTGCTTTACTTGCAAACTAAACAGGCTTAACAACGGTCACTTTTTAAGTCGATTCTCTCACCAACACTCCCAGTAGTGTAAGTCACAGTCCCTGTCTCTCTCTCTGAAGCCAACGAAGCGAGACAGCCGCGGAACGCGGTACCCCATTACCATTCCTCCGATTAAACCCATACTCACCATCGCCGCCACCACCACCACCAAACCCATAACCTCCGCGGTCACCTCTCGGACCACCACCTCTCCGTTGGGCCCAGTGACATCGGTACCCATTACATTCCTCCGATTAAATCCATATTTTCCGCCGCCGCCACCACCACTACCAACCCATAACCACCGCTGCCACCTCTCGGACCACCACCCCTCTGTTGGTTCCAGTGACATCGATGGCCTTGGTTTTTTACTCTCACGAATAACCAAAAATTACACCTCTTGGCCTTCATAGAGAGTTCGAAAGCCATCGGATTTGATCTCCGATTGGTGGATAAATATATCGTAGGGTCTAATGAACCAATAGACCGCCTTGCCCAATGATCCAGGGATTTCTTCCGTCGTCATTGATCTCAAGAGAAACTGTTCTGCCGCCGTTGCCGAATTATTTATATCGAGGTTCTGCTCGCTCATCGTTCTTTATCTGTTGCTTGTTTGAAAAGTAAGCGGATTAAAGATTTCTGAAATATTTCTATTTTCTTGAAAATAAGAACTATGGTCTTGGTTATCTCTTATTCATAAGGAAAGTGCTGTTTTCTCATGCTTATCCTTTTCTTGCGGCGTCAACTCATCTTCACTAGGTAATGATGTTTGTTTATTTTGTTTCTTGAATTTCTTTTTTTCCGCTGATTTTTGTGTTACTTGAATTTCTTTCTTTCCGCTGATTATTTTGTTTCTTGAATTTCTTGCATCGTGAAGATGGCAACAGGGAAGACGGTGGCAAGAAGGAGAACAGACTGCTGGATGATAAATATCGTGAAGATGGTGACATAGATAGCAAACATAGGGACAATAAGTATCGTGATGGCAATGAGAGAGTTAAGAGGCGTTGTGGTGGTGATAGATATCGTGACGATGGTGAGAAAGATGATAGACACAGGGTTGGTAAGTATAGGGAAGATGGTGTTAGAGAAAATAGACATAAAAAAGAGATGCGTCGAGAAGACGTTGACAGAGAGAGTATACATAGGGATGTCAAGCAAGGAGCTGACATAGAGAAGAGACTCCGGGATGTAAAGTACAGGGATGAACGCCTCTCAAGAGATCACACCAGTGATAAATCTGATTTTCATTTGAGGGATGAGACTAATACTGCCGACTTAGGAAATCAAGTGGACGTGATGGTAGTCCAAGTTATGATGATCGAGTTACTGGACACAAAGATGATCAGGGAAGGAGAAGAGCCAATGATAAAGAGGATCATGGTGATATGAGATCCCGAAGTGCCATAGAGCTTCGTTCTGATGCAGAAAAGAGATCAATGAGCAATGCTAACGTAGCTAGTTAGTCTAAACTACAGCAGGGGGAGCAGTTCACCTAGTTCAAGTTCTCATGCGGGCTACAGGTATCTGTATTTCAAAATTCCTTGATGTTTAAAATTCTGATAACTGTTACTTCTGTTGTTCAAATGAGGCAACTTGATGTGGCCATAACTAACGTACCTGGATAGATAAACATATGCGAGCAGCGTCACAGTTTTGGATACTCCTCCCATCTTCTTTAGGCATGAAATACTATCTTATGCTAGGCGCTGGTATCTGTGGCCATGTCCTTACATTGGGTGGGGTTTGGAATTTTATTATCCTACCAGTTTCAGGGGGAGATAATACCCCCAAAACAATTTCGAACTCTGAACAACTGCCAGGCTAGAAAATGGATCAGGAGCTGTTATTTGGAACCAATATGATGTAGTTGAGAAAGTAATCGAGAAATACTATTGTGATGAAAGTAATGGTAAAAGATGTTTTGACAACATTAGCGATAAAGTCAAGGACGGTGGGAGGCATGGGCCCGGGTGGGCAAGTCTCCCTTCAAATTTTTTTTTTATTAGATAGGTATATATATTATATATTTGTATAATATATTATTTGTGCTCACCTAAAATTCAAGATAAAAAGGTTAGACTCACATTATTTATTTAAAAGAATTAAAAAATTAAGCCCATTTAAAACAAAAAAATTGAGTCCACCACTATTTATCAAAATTTATTAAAAAATTAAATCTTTGATCTATTACAATGTACCCAAACCTATTAAAAAAATTAAACTTTTGACCCAACATTAAAAATAAAATTTTTTGTCCTTGCGTTTTTTTGTCGTTCCTTGCACAATTGATGAGTTTAGTAGAGAGCATGGACGGAGCCAACATATACATAGGGGAGCACATGTTCACCCTCAATTTTTTTTTTATTTTTAACATTACCTATATATATTTCAAATATTTTTTTAATATTTTTAATTATGTCCATCCTATTTTTTTGACACATAAATTATTGTCCTATTTGTATTGATTGTAAAAAAAAAAAAAAGTT
>CAUOFW020001280.1:2199286-2229886 GCA_963454935.2 Ilex paraguariensis | reverse complement strand
ATTTTTTTTTTTTTTTTTATGATCTTGGATATTACTCTAATCAAAATCGATATCTTGGTGTTTGAATAGAACTTCCCCACATTTTCTGTTCCTTGGACTCCCAACTCAATTTCTCTCTGGCGCGAAGTAGACAGTTTTTCTTTCTCCCTCCCCCTAGAAATATATTTGTGCACATATATACACAAAAAAAGACATGCCTAAACAAATATACGGATTCTGACCTTATAGATCTCTCCCTCGCATTGATATATCTGTCCCTCACATTACGATAAGACATACCCAAAAATATCTCTCTCCCTCACGTTGATTCTGGTCTTACAAGTCTCATATATGATACACTGAGCCGTGGAATTATTCGGGATAAATCGAAGGAGTTGGAGCAGTTTTTTCAAGCAGAAAGAGTAATTACTCCTCTGCAGCCAATTACTTTCTTACATTATATTAAATTTTGATGTTATTTTAGATATTCCGTATTGATTGTAGTACATTAAGACGGTGAAGGAAAGGTCATGCTGTTGAACTTTGGGTGGCTTGCTAGGCCGCAATCTAAAGAGGTGTGAAGTTATCTTCAGGTGAGCTTGTTACTGGTGAATCTTATTTTGTAAAAAAACTTTTTACTCACTTATCTTCTCATATTTGTGTTGAGCCTTGGAAGTTCTTAATTATCCACCCTATGATCTCAATTATCAACTTAAGTCCTTTGCTTAAGATTTCTTATAGTTATCAAACTATACTTTGGATATGGATGACTGATGTGGATTGTTGTTAATAGTAATGGAAAAAGTTCCAGTGAAACAACTTCAGAGCTTTGGAAAGGGAGGACATACGTCCATACCTCGTAGGGCATACAGGTTCGTTTTCTTGCATGTCTACGTAACTATTTTTGTTGCATATATTTTAGTATACATGATAGTTTCTATTTAAAATTCTTAAGATTTATATTTCTACTAGTAATTGTCAATACAAGAAAAAAGTGTTTTGTCGAGAGTTAATTATCGGTGTGTGGGTAAAATGCTGGCAGATCCCGATATTGCCAATGTTTACTTAAATGACACAAACCTTGAAATAAATCTTCAAAAGAATTGCAATAAATGACATCGTTTTAATTTTGAGAATCCCTTCTCCAATTTCCCCCAAATCACTTCCTCGGTTTTCTTCTCTCTAAACTCTCGGTCGTCGATGAACTTCTACGACGAAGCTAAGTGATGTGAAGTGTGATCTTGTAGCCCTAAGGTTCTTTCTCCCTCTCTTTCAGTCTCTCAAACCACATACACATTGGTCATATTAGAACCCTGATCCCTACAATGGAATGTAACGAGCCAACATATTAGGTTTCACTTATATCTGTAGTTGTTCCCTCCTCCGTGGACCATAGTTTTTGTAATTAATCGAGTATTTTATTCAATCCATCGATTCATGTTTCTGTTTTTTTTGGTGCCCTAGCTCTTTATTTTTGGATTCAGCTTCAATCTTGGTTTCATGTTCGCAGGGTTCGATTGTTGTCTATATATATGTCTATCTATTTCTAGCTATATGATTGATCACCATATTGATATCAATTTGTCTTTGTTTATTGAAATTATGCAACTACTATATGTTATTCTTTTTGAAGTTCGAGCAAGGAGTAGTGGGGCCTGAAAAATTATTGTATCTATTTATGTCTCTTGGTTTTCTCAAAATTTTATCTGTATTTCACACAGAAATTTGGTTTCATAATTTGGTGAGTGCTTAGTTGTAGAATGTGTCGGTGAAGACCAAATTTTTTCTTAGTGACTCATATACTCTGTCATTCTATCATGTTACAGGGCTTAAGAAAATGAACGAAGTAGGCTTGTACATATAATCAGATTGCCCTGCAACAATTTAGGGCAAATGGTCTATATTCTCCCTAGGATAAATTTTCATAGAATAGTTCGCAAATCACTGCAGTTTGTGATATCGTGATTGCAATATTGGAACAGCAAAAGTTTAGATCATCTGGGTGGATGAGATTTAATAGTTGCAATGGAATTGAGCGCATTCTTACCACTTGTGTGATTGAAAGGTATAATATGATGATGCTCTGCCATGTGCCACAACTGAAAGCCCCCTGATGCTTATTGGGCTGCATGACTCCATAGTAATTTGTTATAAATACCTCTGTATCTTCAATACTAAATAGTACTCTGAAAGTGTGTAGCATTGTGATCAGACTCATAGGGACAAGATATATCCTCCCTAGTGATGTGGATTCAAAAATCATTGTCATTATCCAATGTAAATGTTATGCATGCATTATTATGATTTTCCTGTTAAGATTGATCTGATCAATTTTTATGTTTGTGTAGGTTGATGCAGCCATTGTTGCATTTAGACTGAAGCAATCTGTAGACTATCCTCCAATTTCCTCCACCAAAAGCTTCTTCTCAATTGTATTTCACCTGCTGCTAATTTAGTAGTATGCTTCTATATACCAACTGTCATGAAAAGGTTTGGCTCATGATAGTGCTAGCGTAGGCCGTAATTCTATTCTGGTTTCTTTGGGCCAATCAATGCACCTTAGTAGCAGTAAGATATTACAGGATTTTCTTTCTTTCATTTAGGTGGACACAAATTTTCAAGCTGTTAAACTTGTGTTCTTTTCTTTTTGTGCTTTACATCTTAAGAATTTGCATCTAAGACATGAATTAGCTTTGTATATAGTCCTAGGGTTGAGCCAACATCCTTATTGCAACTAACTATTGAGCATATTACGGTTCTTGGGATGAAGTTCCTTGTACGTCTGTTATCATACTTCTAGTCACAGGCTGATTTTTCCATTTACAGAATTTGTGGTGATAGTTATAGCCCTTTAAGTCGCTATCTTCCATTAGGGAACTGATAATATGCATCTGTCCTTATTGATTGGATTGAGATCAATTCCGCATTTAGTGGGAAGCGTAACATGTTGCGTAAGACGCTGCAGCGCATATGTACCTCCTCCGGCATTAACTAGTTTGATCTCTATCATCCTAGGCTTCTGGAAAAGGTCGACTGGATATAGACCTAAGCATTGTTATTATTTGCACAAAGTGGTTGCCCTCAGATTTGAGTCCATTACCTCAGTTGTTAGCTCAAGCATATTATTATTCGACTAGGCAATACCTCTACCTATCTTTAAAATATTCACAATTAATTAGAGCCAATGGAATGCTTTATGTTATTCTTGGTGCTTCAAAAACTTCTCTGGTAGGGAATCTCATGCAATTACATATTTAATGTTCCTATAATTAGTACTCATCTCTCTCTCTATCTCTGTAACGCCCCAAAACACACCCTGGATGACATTACATTCTAAAACCATTCATATCATGAGAGCACTAATATAATCCCTTAAGAAACAAGACTTCATTTGTCATCCACGAATATTTACAACATTATCCAAAAGAATAAGCCCAAGTCATGGCTATTACATCTCAAAAATTAATTAAGGAAGCGCAGCCGAATAAACAAAAGAAGCTAGACTACACAATGTTCCAAAAGAATGTCCTAGTCTAGTACAAAAGGAAAGGAGGTCGCTCTATGCGTCCACCTCGGGATCCACACTCCCGTCCAGTGGAGTCTCCCAAGTAGCGGGCTCCTCGACCCTTACGTCCTCCTCCTCAAGCGGGTAATCTGAAAAATGTTAGCAATAGGGGGTGAGCACGAAACTCTGTAGAAAAATTCTCCCAAACCCATACAAGGTTTAGAAAAACATTTAAAACGGTCGGTCTCAATTTTAACATAACATAGATACATAATTTGAAATAAAACAGTGACATTTAAAAAAGATCTCAAGTTTATTTAAAAATATTACTTAAATGAATAAATGAGCACCACATACAAATAATAACCATTAATTGCCATAACTAATTCCCAACAATTCTTTCGGTAGGTGGCATACTTTGTGGTAACTTCCACCCCCCTTTTAGGTCACCTTTGATTCTCAAGCATCCTTACCGGGAACCTCTTAAAAATGGATGAGCATCCTTACATGGAACCTCTCACCAATCACTACATTATTTCCCAAGCATCCTTACCGGTAACCTCTTGGGACGGGGTGAGCATCCTTACAAGGAACCTCTCACTTATGTGTATCATAAACAACCCAACCAAGCATACAATTCCAACATTTATCTCAATTTACAAGCATCCATCCAAAATTCCCAAAATATATCATATAACAATTCTACAACTAACTAAGAAAATACATGAGATCATAATAACATCATTTTTCTACCCAACACAAAGCACTAAGGTTTCGAAATTCATAATAAAGAAAGTATTTAGGAAGGAAATACATCACTCTCCCAAAAATTAGGGTTTTAAAACTAGAAAGGAGATTTCATGGGTATTAAACCCTACTTTGTTCAAAACATGTAATTCTTGTAAAAAGCCTAAGAGAGGATGATTCCATAGCATATATATATCATTGATAGCTAAAACATACATATATAAATACCTTAGCCTCAATGTAAGTGAATGAGATAAAACCCCTACCTTGAATCCTTAGCTTTGGAGTGAAGAACAAGGATATTTGATCTTGAATCACCCTTGAATTTCTTGTTTTTCCCTTCCTTTCTTCTTCTCTAATGCCCTCTAGGGTTTCAAGAGGTGTGGGGGTGTGAGAGGAGTGAAGGAAATGAGAGCAAATGAGATAAAAATGAGTTTAAAACATAGCAGCCCCGAAAAATACTGTTCACAGGCTGTTTTGGGTTTCTCCAAATTTACGGTTTTGTCACTAAGAATCTCTAATTTGATCCATATGACTACCCTACGGTTTTTCGACGTTTCGGATTCATTTTTAATGTTATTTTAACCTAAAAATATTTATTTTTATGATTTATCTCAACACCTAAGTCAACGTTACACCCGAAACACTAAAGTTTCTATTTTACCCATCCGAATCGGCTATTAATGAAGTTTTGCGATGTTTGCAAATAAAAGGTGATAAAGGGTGTTTCTTAAAGCCTTTTATACTTATTTGAAGCCTAAAAGTACTCATTATTCTTATATTTTGATTTAGGATGCAAATGGAGACATTAAATGCAAAACGAAGCTAATTGGACTATTTCGACATCATTTCGTTATCTGAGCATAACTCTCTCATCCAAGCTCCGATTGAGATGATTCAAGATGCTATGGAATGATACGAAAGAGCTCTAAAACTTTCATGTTTTGAGTTTTGAGAGATATTGACTGCATCACGGTCTAAATCGAGCTTGAAGTTGCACCAGTGCACTGTTCACAGCCTGTCTTCGTCCCTTTTCCATTTCCAATCCATTCCTAAGCCAACCAAATCCATCCCAAACCTCTCCAACACATATTTCTACACCAAACCTATTTAATACAAGTTCTAGGACCTAAAATTTCATATTTTCACTTATTAAAACCAAATTTCAACTATTATTTTCACTAACATTTTAAATCTCTACTTTTCCAATCTACCAAATTCAAACACACATCACTACATATATCCACATTTTTTTTTATCACAATTATTTACTATATATCTATATACATATATAAAAGAAAATGCGGGGTGTTACAATCTCTACTACGTTCCCAAATGTCTTCAAATTACTATATGTTTCGGAAATCTTGGAATTGGTAGGTGTAAAGATCTTGAGTCTTGACAACTCGCGTCATGCCCATCATACCTGAGTTATTGTCACTTCTGCTTTTTCATGAGGTAATTCATCACAATTCATGGGATTTGATAGCATTTTTCCTCATTATATAAGCACTGTCATGTATATTTCTTTATCTGCTTACATTGAATTAAGAATACCTGAATTGACTCCCCACTGATGATTCATGTATCATGACACGATTCCTCCAATAAGTCTGAACTCTGCAAAAAATTGGCTATGGTTGAAAATCACATTTTTCCTGTGAAAGCATCCTAAGATAGTTTATTCGAGTTACTTGCTCGCAGGTAGTCTCCAATATACCTTTCAATATAAGTACGGATGTTATTAAACAACTTCTTCCATTGGGTGACATATTCTCAAAAGTCATTCTCTTGCTCCAGGTTTGCACTTCTTACTTTCTGAAATAACTTCTTTGTTTCACAGAATTTCCATTTTTCCTCAGATGTTAATCTTTTGGATTTTAGTAGTGTGCTCAAAGTCAATAGCCCAATAGCTCCCCCTCTTGGGCATCTTGGTTGGATGCAAAAATAATTGTATTCCAACTCTTAAGTAGATTCTGTGGGTGTGTGCATTAACATTTATGTGACTAGGCAATTTTTATAAGCAAGAAGTTGATATATTGGCATGACCAAGGACTTCTACAGTAGAATTTCACAGACTAACATATTGGCATATTAACTGTATCTTTTTTTTTTTTGATCAGGCATATTAACTGTACCATTGTATTATAAACTCGATTCTTTAACAGGCCTGACATACTTCATTATAATGAGGGAATAATTTCAGCAGGAAGCAGCTTTGCGCTTCGTAGATTCATCCTTGAGGACATCTGAGTTCGACCCATCAATATTTTCATCAACTTTTACTCAGGTACCTCTCCAATATAAAACCTGTGTGAGAATCGGGAAAAGAACCACATTAGCTGGTTACCTTTTGCGGTTGTTTTACCGATTCTTACACAACTTTTCTTTTCTTTTTATTTTTTTTCAGATCCGGAGTACAAATTTAAAGTTCCAAGGACAAATGTTTTCCCTCAACCTAAAGTGCATGACTGATTCGTTTATCCATCAACACCAATAAATGCCTCATCGTCGGAATAGAATGTGTTTCCATACAAAATCATAGGCCATTGTAATCGAAAATCCAGACCGGCTCATAGAATAACTGGCGGTATTTAGCCCTTTGTTTCATTTAAAAAATTGAAAAGACCATGCCTCAGCTTATGTGGAATAAAATGCTAGCAAAAAAGGAAACTACAAATATGTTTGGGAATAGATTTGCATGTGATGGAGATAAGAATCTGTATACAGTAGGGCCTCTTCCACAGAACAATTTTGAGTTCACGGTGGTTCTTCAGGAATCCTTTCCAGAGCAGTATGTCCCTCCTTTATATTTTTCCAGTACTTAAGTTTGTTGCATATTTTCCAAGACTTATAGTATATTCTTCCTCGGTGGTAGTGGGAGTCCTCCTCACAATGGGAGCCCAGTGAGTCTGGTAAAAGGTCAAAGCATTCTTTACAAAAAAACTTTTAAAGTCAAGATCTGCTATGCTGCTGAAATACCTTTGAAGTCCATTTCTCTTTCCCTCCAAAGAGCTGATCCGGACAATGTTCAAGATGCGCTAAGGGTGCTTGATGTTATATTAAGACAGCAAGCACCTAATTGGTACTTGGAAATTTCTCCTTTCAAGGTGTCTTTTGAGGTTTCTAGTTTCTTCAATGCTGCTAACTTACATATTGTGTAATTGGATGTTGAATGCAGGGGTTCTCTTTTGGTAAGATAGTCATTCTTTCATGATGACTTAAGGAACTTTCACGGTGTTGGGGGTTCCGTTCCAGCTTTCGTTCAATTCATGGTGGTTTGTTACTTAATATGGGTATAATCATCATTTTTTTTGTTCTTCATCTCACTGCGCCAATGTGATTTTGCTTTCACTTTCTGGCCATTAATGTAGCTTTGATTTCTTTGGGCAGGTGTATCTACAAGTAAGATCCTGATGCCTGGACCTGTTACTGATTTTCTGCTAGCTAACCATAATGCACGTACGTGAACCTTGTTTCATTGACTGTGCAATGGTAAACTAACTATTTAATTGCACAGTGGATCTCATTTTTTTTCTTGGTTCATTATATAGTTAATATTTTGTGTCATGCACAGGCCAAAAGAATGCTAAAAAACTTAAGAAATAAGACAAGGCACAACAAGAAGGAGTTCAAGATCAAAGGTTTAAGTAACAAGCCTTGCAATCAGCTATTGTAAGTGTTTTTTTATTCCATAGAATTTCTACTTTTCATTGTATGCTGATCATTTATTTGTTTTACTTTTCCCTCCCAAGTTTTCCGCTGAAAGTGAAAATCAGTGATGGTGCCTATAATGGAGGACCGGCCTCGGAGATTACGGAATACGAGTATTTTTCCAAACATCAGAACATTGAGCTTACTTATTCTGCATATATGCATTGCCTTGATGTTGGTAAACCGAAACAGCCAAACTATCTGTCGCTGGAGGTGTGCATAATTCTCTCACTAGAATTTCTGGATTGGCCCAATTTTCTTTATGTATAATAACTCTGTGTCCTTCTCTAGAGCAGATGTTGATGTTGTTTTCTTTCCTAATATTCCAGGTCTGTTCTCTGGTGTTTCTTCAGCTTTATACAAAGGCGTGATCTTCAGTGCAAAGAGCATCTTCAGTTGAAAAGCTTCGCAAAAACCTCAAGAGAGAATAAGAGTTGTAAGTGATGTAAATCTTCTTCCACCTAAATGCAAGCTCTTGTTGTTTGTAATATTGCATTTTATTGATCATTAAGTTTGGCAGGCTATAGGAAACTACCGTTATGATGATTATCCCTCCTTGTTGCTTGCAGCATTTCAATTGAGAAACAGCTCACCCAAGGTGATGGTCGGGTCCTAGAGGCACCCAAGGTAGAGGTTGACTTTCTTGACCCGGTTTAGCAGTTTTCCTTACAATACAGATATGACTACACTGAACAATCAGATATGGATTGAGTGTGCTCTTAAAATCAAATTTTCTTTCAATCTGCAGTTGAAGATTTGTAACAGTGAAGATTGCTTCCCACGTAATGGACGGTGGAACTTCAAGAACAAGGTATTGCCTACACAATTTACAGTATAGAGTTGCTGCTGAATTTTTTTGCTCCAAGAACTGCTTTTGGATTTCTATAATTCAAGCAATGGATGCAAACCCGCTCATATCATTGTCTTCAGGTATCACCAATAGCTGCATTAAGTTTCAGCTGTACAGATTATTTTGGTGGTCTTCAGGTATCACCAAAAGCTCTTGAGAAAGTTGGTTGTTGTCAACAAAATTATTGTTTTAGATATTTAACAATACTGAGTATGTTGAGAAGTTATTGACAAATGTGGTAAGTCCATGTTTCTTAATAAAACTTGTTAGTTGATTTTTTGTTAAGGTCAAGGTACTATATAATAGTATTTGTAATTGAATAGATGAAATGTGCACATCCATCGACCAAAAAAGAAAGCAAAATTGTCGGACAATATCGGCCTTGAGATAAATTTTTAGTAGCAATTGTGTACTAATTTGTTATGATATAACAAGATGCTTGAATTCGTATGACTATTTTCTGCTTTAATTTCAGGTTTATTCGGAATAAGAAGTATTGCCAAACAAGTTTATTGGATGATTCCAGAATTAAATTGGAAAGATTGTCGGGGCTTGAACACTATGACACGCACCATGTGTTGCATCGCAATATTAAGGGGTCAAATCTTCTTATTAACTATGGAGGAGTTCTTAAGATTGGTGATTACGGGTTGGCTTCCTTCTTTGACCCTAAATCACAAGCAACCAAGGACCAGTCGGGTGGTTACTCTATGGTGCAGACCATCGGAGCTTCTTCTTGGGGCCACTTATTATCGTGTAGGCATGGACCTCTGGAGTGCTGGTTGCATTTTGGCAGAGTTATTGGTTGGGATGCCTATGCTGCTTGGCCGCACAGAGGTAGCTATGGAACTTACTGATTTTGTTTTTGCAAGTTATTCCTTTACATTACTCGAAAACTAGATCATGTTTTAGAGTGGTGGTTTAAATTTGTGACGTGTTAGATTGTTAAAGTCATAGTTAACTGTTGCACTTCTACTTAGCTGACGAGCATGCTAATTGGCAGAATGACAGTTTGGATTCCATATATGACCAAGAGGTTTATGATATATGGAAGTGCTGTGATTTGCTCATGACCTTAGGATCCATTTGTAGCCAGCCCCATAATTCCTTGCTAAACTCCTTGAATACCTCCCAACCTTCCAACACGAGAGAGGAGAGATTCCCCATCCGAATAATAGCCCCTATTTGGAGGATCATCTTTCGGCTCATGAAGAACCAAATCATCCCTCAACTTGCATTATTAGAACACAAAGCTTTGTGGGTGTTTCTAATAATCTCCTGAAACATTACTGGAGAAAAACTCTGTTCATTCAAATTACAAACGGGCAAGGGAGATGCAACTTCGCAATTATCTGGGAGAGAGTAATTCTCCTGATCAGTTTTTAAGTTTCATCCTCCATTTGCAAACTTTTCTCTACTGCTTTTTCCACAAAACTCTCCTTATTCAGAATAGTCACAGAACCTTCCTAAGCCTTTGCCTTTTGACTTGGAGATCTCATCTTTTCCGTACTCCTAGGCTCCACCAGAGTGAGGTTGTTACATACCCTCGGATTTTCCTTCAACTGCAAGTCTCTTGATTTATCTGTAACCCCTCCGTTTGGCCATGATTATGGCTAACCTCCTATTTATCCATTGATATACCACTTTTTTGGACTTTACTTGACTCGCCTTGAATTGTTTTCTGGCAGTGCGTTTTCCTTTGTCCAGCCCCAGGTTTCACTACACTCATATGGATCACCTCTTTGCCCTTCTTTTTATCCTTCCTTACAACAACCCATACAATACCCTTAGGAGAAAGCTCCTTCTGTTTACGACATTCTACCTACTCATGACCTTGCTTAAAGCAATTCCTACAATACTTACACCTTTTCTCATGTTGAATTTTTTGCCAGCCCATTTTATAACCCCCTTGATCCACACATGCACGGGCAGCACTAAGCCTTGTTAAATTCAAAGTGGCCTCATCTATAGCAAGAATCTTACCAAGAAATAATGCTATTTGGACTTAAAAATTTAATTTAATTTGTTGACATAATGATGTGGTTTCATAGGAATCATTGGATCAATACCAAGTTCCAATATTTGATGGAGCCTACAATCAATCCAAATGTCACAATTAATTAGGTCAAGAAATTATTTCAGTAAATTAGGTCCCAATAGTATTGCACATCTTACCAATTGGGCTTTAGAATAGAAGTAAGGCATTCTTTAGTAAACAGATTGATCGGTGGCGCTCGTAAAGAGAACTACATTGGAAGTTTGGAACAACTGTTGGTTCAATGCCGGAAGGAAAAACTAGTGACCACTTAAAGAACCTGATGAGATGGCCCCTCAATATATATAGCGTCCTTTAACCATGTTCGGACATATTCTTCAAATAAAGAAAAATGAATAGCAATATGCCTAGGATCAATATTTGTAACATAAAACTCTCCTTTAATCGCCCATTTCGAGTTTATGTACTCACGAATTACCCCCAAAGATGGCCGCCTCCCATAAGAACATTTGCCAATCAAAGTGTGTTGAAATGGAAGACAGGTAGATTGAATGTCCTCCTTGGTCCAATAAAGAGATCGCTCACTATTATTGAAAACTGGCTTTTTAATCGGAATCACAACCGGAGGAATGATTATAGAGAAGAATGGGCTGCGCAAGAGCTTGAGAAAATAGAGAAGAAAATGTTTTATTAGGTGGCTTTGTTGTATTCAAGTTAGGTGTGTCATTCTCATTCATTGAAAATTCTAGAGAGAAGTTGGAGCTTCTCTCTATAAAAACAAAAGATCTATTTCTCAACCCATGATCCAATCTGTTATAAGTCTCATTTATGAAACGGGTTAAAAATGGATTGGACCCATTTTGCACCCTAGCTGTTATGAACCCACCCGTAACCCGCCCAACTCCCTTTTTGCCACCTCTACTATTAAGGTTATAAATTATGGACGGTCATGAAAAGTTAAAAGTTATTTGAACAAAGTTTTTTCTTTGGTGGTTACATAATATATTAGACATTGTCTTTAAGGCCTTTCCAAATCCTAAGACTAACATTTTGGTTATTCATATTTTGTATTGGATTCTAGTGGCTCTAATAAAGCGAGTTAAATCATGAGAGGAAGATTACTTTGCCTCTTTGACATTGTCAATTATCTGTTGTGCCTGATGTGCATGTTGTCTATATTTTTTTATTAGGAAGAGAGTTGGAGTATGAAATTGGATGAATTACTAGGTCGGGTACTAATTTTGTAATTTGTAGGAAATATTTTAATTAATGCTACCAATGTTTCTATGTCTATGAAAATTATGATGCATGTTTTGTTGCGGGAACAAATTGTATTCATTTTTTTTTTTGTTGGGAGAGAGAGAGAGAGAGAGGGGAGTTGAAAACTTGAAATAAGATGGTATGAGGGACAAACATGTGAAAGAATATACTAATTTAATGTACAACTTCTTGATAAAACCTACAATTTATGCATGGAATTGTTTACATCTAGCAATTATGATCTTCATTGTATAGAGTTTGTAGTCACGTTGATTCTAGCCTTACAAATCTCATCCATGATACACTGAGCGGTGGAATTATTCAAGATATATAAAAGAACTTGGAGTAGTCTTATCATGCAGAAAGAGACTGTATATTGATCCATTTGGGGCATCTCTTTATGCAGAAAGAGATTGTTCATAATGCGCAGATTCTTGATTAGGTGTTTGGATTATTATCGAATGAATATCATATTTTTGAACTTTTTCAAAAATGCCAACTTTTGAATTGATATAACTGTGATCAGCTTAGTTAATGATCTCAAAGTTGAACTTAATGTTAATACGTATTTTTTAAGCTGAAATTTCTATTTTGTGAGTCGTTTTTCACTGCATTTTTGTGCTTGGGTTTGCCTACTGATCGTCATTCAAGGTATACTACTCCTCTGCAGTCAATTACTAACATTTTTTTGTTTTTAAAATTTTGATGTCTGTTTCGATATTCTCTATTGATTATAGTACATTAAGATGGTGGAGGAAAGGCTTAATGCAACAATCTAAGCAATTGTGAAGTTTCTTTCAGAGGAGCTTGTTACTGATGACCTAATTTTGCAAAAAAAAATAATTTCTTGCTTCTCATTTTTGTCTTGAACCTTGAAGTTCTTAAGTACCTTCCTTATGATCTCAATGATCAACTCAGGTCTTTAGCTTTAAGATTTCTTACAGTCATAAACTATGCTTTGGATATGAATGATTGATGTGGATTTGTCGTCAATAGTAATGCAAGTTCCAAAGAAACAACTTTAGGGGCTTTGGAAAGGGAGGACATATGCTCATACCTTTGTAGGGCATACAGGTTCGTTTTCTTTGCAAGTCTACGTGATTATTTCTTGACGACAGCTTGATGACAAGGAATGCTTTTGAAGCCGGAATATATGCTGAAAGTGTTCCAAAAGAACTTCTTTCAGCAACTGAAATTCTGGAACCATTATCATCCAGTTCCAGACTCATCAACAGGTATAGTCACATGATCATAGGCTGCTTTTGGGAGGTTTTAGTGTTGCTTCACTTTTGAGTATAGAATGCTTCGATGACATGCCCTTTGTACCTAACAACACAGGTAGTCCTGTTGAAGTGAATTCTACATATAAGGTCGTAGAATTCTCTACTGTCCATATGTCATGATTTGGTTCTCTGAATTTTGGGTGTTAAATATTTTTATATTTCATTGACTGCTGAATTCTTATCTTTTTTTGGCATTTAGTAGTTTGGGTTAATCTGGAGTTGAACATGGGGATATTGTGAGCAAGCTAAAGTTTGAGGTTGTGAAGAACGAAAAAGCTCAAGCCTAAATAAGCAAGCAATTGCTTGTCAACAACTCAAATTGAAGATTGAAGTTCAGTCTTTGATTCACTCAGCAACAAGATCGCATGCATTATGATCTCATGATTGCTTTGTGCTGTGCCATTAAAAGATAGAAGGGACTGCTTAACAAAGTTTCAGGTATAACGAATGAGACAATTTTTTAATTCGCTGTTGGAGTGCTAAAATATTGGGTTGTGCACTTTGCACGATGGCGCACTTGGCTATTGTGCATTTGTGTTCTAGGATTTTTTGTGGTTTGACTGTGATTGTGAGCTTTGCATCGTTTTACGTTTTTGGGATTCTAGAGAGCATATATAGATATTCATGAGCCGTTATAAAATCTTGGATACATGCTATTCACATGGACTTGTCTATATTCTTTAGCAAAACTTGGGTATTCATAATATACCTCGATTCAATCTAACCTTTTCATGGGAAAAGACAACTGACTGAGTAACATGAGTTCTATTCCACTTTAGATTCCTTGAGTTTTGAAAACAACATTACGTTGATCTAGATAGATAATTAATTCATGCTATGTGTATAAAGGAATAGATGCTCATGCTTTTATGATTATTATTTTCTTCAATATCAGGTTATTCATCAGAAAAGGTAGTACAACTAGAGAATGTTGTTGGGTTGATTTTATTTTAATAAAATTCCCCGCACTGCTCACGACCCAAAAAATTGTGATTGATTGATCGATATTTTAACATGATCCATGCACAAGCACAAACACGACTTGAGCATAACACAAGCAAACATATGCCAAGCATGCACTGTTTGATACACTCTCTCTCACACACACACACACACTAATACACAAACTCAAGCATGCATTGTTAACACACATTGACACATACATTATACATACTAATATATAAAAAAAATATATACATATTAATACACCAAAACACACAATGTTAATACGAGCACTCACCAAATCATAAGTGCTCCGCTCAACTCTAGCACATCTAGTGAACCTAAATGTGCAATAATGTGTGTTTCTTTGATGTTTTAGTGTATGAGTGTGTTTTTCTGTTGGTGTGTGTTTTTTTGTGTATTAGTATGTTTGTGTATGAACAGAGTGTGCATATGTATGTCTTTGTTTTAGTGTGTGTGTGTTTTTGGTGTATGTGTTAGTGTGTTTTTGTGCGTGCGTTTGTGTTTGTATAATTGTGTGTTTTATTATGTTTATTTTTTTATTGTATTAGTGAGTGTTAACACAGTGTGTCGGTGTGTATGTTTGAGTGTATTAGTTAGTGTGTGTGTCGTTGTATTGGTGTATATTTTGTTGTATGTTAGTGTGTGTGTGCATTTGTTTGGGTAATAGTGTGTGTTTTGGTATGTTAAGTGTCTATTTTTGGTGTATCACGTATTTTGGTGTATTAGTTTGTATGTTGTTTTGTGTATTAGTGTGTTTGTGTGTGAACAGAGTGTGCATATGTATGTCTTTGCTTTATAGTGTGTGTTTTTGGTGTATGTGTTAGTGTGTTTTTGTGCATGCGTTTGTGTTTGTATAATTGTGTGTTTTATTATGTTTATTTTTTTGTTGTATTAGCGAGTGTTAACATAGTGTGTCGGTGTGTATGTTTGGGTGTATTAGTGTATATTTTATTGTGTATTAGTGTGTACGTGCGTGCGTATTAGTGTGTGTATGCATTTGTTTGGGTAATAATGTGTGTTTTGGCATGTTAAGTGTCTATTTTTGGTGTATTAGTTGTGTTAACACATTTTGTGCACGTATTTTGGTATATTAGTTTGTGTGTGTTTAGATGTATTAATGTGTGGGTTTTGGTGCATTTTGTGCACGTATTTTTATTAGGAAGTATGTTTTAGGATGGTGTACTAGTAGTGTGTATGTTTTTTTTGTGTGTGTTTTGGTGTGATAGTGTTTGTATTTTTTTACGTACTATATATGTTTTTTGGTGTGTTTAATGTTTCTTAACAAAGTGTGTATTTTGGTTTGTTAATGTATATCTTTTTCATGTATTTGTGTGTGCTAACAGAGCATGTTTGTGTTTTGGTGATGGTGAGTTAGTGTGTGTGTAATATTGTGTTTTTGTGTGAGTGTGCTTGCATATTTAATTCTGGACTTATTGTTTGCTAAAGGTCTAGCGGAGAGGTAAATAAATCGTATTAATTTGGGGGAAGGGGGAGTTGGAGAGGGGGAGAGATAGAGAGTGTGTTTAGAATGTTGTGGAATTATCTAGGATAAATCAAAGGACGTCTACTGATCCACTTGGAGCAGTCTCATCATGCAGAAAGTGTTTAGAATGCCTAGGTTCTTGATCAGGTGTCTGGTTTGTCACTAATGTTACATTTTTGATCTTTTTCAAAAATTCGAACTTTTGAATTGATATAACTCTGACTTGCATAGTTCATGATCCCAAAGTTTGAACTTAATGTAACTCGACATTTTTTTAAGTTAAAATTTTTGTTTTCTGAGTTGCTTTTGTTTGCACTTTTTGTGTTTTGATTTGTTGGTCATCATTTAAGGTATATGACTCCTATGTTGCCAATTATTTTCTTACAATTTTTTGTTTTTAAAATTTTCATGCCATTTAACTGTTGTGTCACGAGGTTGGAGATTCCCTGTTGATTGAAGTACATTAAGATGGTGGATGAGAGGCCGACTTGTTGAAGTTTGGGAGACTTACAAGGCAGCAATCTAAGCAGTTATAAAGTTACCTTTAGGTGAGCTTTTTACAAGTGAACATTATTTTACTTGTTTTTAAGGTATGATTGGGTAAGCTTTTTCCTTGTCTTCTATTTTTGTCTTAAACCTTGAAATTCTTAAGTATCTTCCCTATGATCTTAATGATCAACCTAAGTCATTTGCTTAAGATTTCTTACAATTATCAAACTATTTTTAGATAGGAATGACTGACGTGGATTGTTGTCAATGGTAACGCAAGTTCTAGTGACAACTTTAGGACACTTTGGAAAGGGAGGAGATGTGTGTGTACCTTTGTAGGGCATACTGGTTTGTTTTCTTACATGTCTACTTGACTATTTCTTTTGCATATATTTTAGTGCATATGATAGTTTCTATTTAAATGCTTATGATTTATATTTTTCCTTAACAATTGTTTGTTCAGGAGGAAGGGGTGATAGGAATATGGTTGGTATTTCCTATAATTGGTTGGCAAGTTTCTTGGAAGTTGAATGGCAAAACTCAAAATGTTCTTAAAAGGAGTCTTCAAGGTTCATCTTTGATTATTTTTTTAAGGGTTACAACAACACTATTGTAGTTTATTTTGAGGGAAGTCACGTCCACAGTTGTTGGAATTTTTCGAAGCTCAATGTCATTGTGTAATGCCCACCTTATGAGCTTGTCTTAGTTTTTTGGACAAACAATAGTTTGCACCTCGAAAGATTAAAAAAGTCTCAATTTGCACCATCAAAGATTAATTGTTTTAAATTGCACCCTCAATGAAATTAATTAGTAACAATGTGACTAAAGCCATAACGCCTGTTGCGATTTCCGTCAGATTGACTTCATTTTGCCTTGAGTAGAGGTAGTCTTATTAGATGAGGTGATTGTATTATACAAAAGCATCTAGTTGTTGTTTCTTATGTCATTCTCTTCTTTCTTGGTTGTTTTCCCCAAGTTGGTTACTATCATTTCATTTATTTATTGTCAATAGGCATTTTCACAGTACACAAAACTCTCAACTTTGTTCCTGGAGCATGTGATATCGGTTCTTAATGAGAAACCACCACCCCTAAAGGTGATGTGAAGAAAGTAGAAAACTCTGCTACTATGTTGATAGTAGCATAGAGGATGACACCTTGCAGGCAGTTGTGGATGTCTTTATTAGGGGTGTCAAATGTGTTGGGTTAAACGGGTGATGGGTGAAAAACATGTAAATCCGTACACGACACACGTTTAATAAACAGGTAAAAAAGTGAAACACGAACACGAATTGTTTAATAAACGAGTAACACGACACGACTCGTTTAACACGTTTAGTTTTACGAGTCGGGTTGGGTTAGGTCAGATTAACATGATAAACCACCCATTTGACCTATTCACCTGTTTATCACTCGTTTAACCCATATAACACGGTAAACCACCCGTTTGACCCATTTACCTGTTTATTTAAAAATGTTATATAACTTTATAAAACTAACAAACTAACACAAAATAAATGTGATATTTAGAGATAACACATCATATTGCAAAGTACAAACTATAATCCAAAATAACCAAATTCCACCGACAATCATATTACAAATCATAAATACAATTCGAAATAACACAATTACACCAAATAACAATCATATTACAAAACTACAATCTGAAACAATAAATTCCATGATTCACAAAATCCCGTGAAAGAGATAAATCTCCACCTCCACGACAACGAGCAGATTTAGCAACCATATTCCCATGCCCCATACAAATTAAAATGAAATATTATATAACATTAATAATTAAATAGACTCATAATTAGATTAACATTATATTCAAATAACATTTTTCTTAGTTGAAATGATGAACTGAGATGAGCATTAATGAAAAACATATTTCGATGGACTCTCTCAATTTGAAACTTTTGTCAATTTCGATCAAGTTTGAATCCTTTAAATGCATCATAATACATCCCCTCATTATACAAACCCAGACATGAACACCTGCCCTTAGTTAGCACGCAACCATCAATTGATTCCAGTGAACTACTTTATAAGATAATGTAAAATTTTAGCCAACTTATACTCGGCTAGGAAAAAAATAAGATATAAAGACCAAGTTACCATATACTGGAATAGGGACGATCATCATCTCCTACATGTATATATACTAAAGTGGAGAATAAAGAACTGAGTGGAGTCCGTCCGGCCATCTAATACAAATCTAAATACATCTAACTTGTGAAGATTACACTGTGGTGTATGTGTGTTTTGGTAGTCAGGCTGTGTTGACAAATGAGCAAATGGAGGAGTTAGCATTAGCGTTGGAGAAAAGCAAAGAAATTTCTCTGGTCAGTGAAAATGGCAACAAAAGGACATGAAAAAACAGATCAATACGGTATGATCCCATCTAATTCAGATCTAATGGAGGAGTTAGCATTAGCGTTGGAGAAAAGCAAAGAAATTTCTCTGGTCAGTGAAAATGGCAACAAAAGGACATGAAAAAGCAGATCAATACGGTATGATCCCATCTAATTCAGATCTAAAATTCAACTAACACAGATTTGAAATACATCTAAAATTACATTGATACAGATCTAAAATCAACTAATACATATCTGAAATACATTTAATATACATCTAAAATCACACTGAAATACCGATCTAAAAAAGATTTTTCGTGGTCAGCGACTCAAGCTTGGAGATAGAGAGAGATAGCTCCTTTTGGTTTAGCGAGTTCCGTGGTCAGTGATAAAGTTTCAGCCGTTCAGTTTAGTTTAGCGTAGATGGAGAGAGCTCAGAGAGGAACAACACCTAAGCTTGGAGATAGAGAGAGAGAGAGAGAGAGAGCTCAGCCGTTCGGTGATGGAATTAGATTAGGATTTGGGAAAAATGACTTTATATATTTTTTGTGTAGTTGTCATTAAAAAAAAAATAGTTATTTTTTTTAAATAATTAATTTATTATAATATTAATTTTATTTTAACGGGTAAAGGGGTTATAAACGGGTTGACATGTCTCATCCAAACACGACTCGTTTATTAAACTTGTTAAACGGGTTGACCCGTTTATCACCTGAACCCATTAAGGTCTCACCCAAACCCGCTTAATCTGTGTCGGTTAATCGTGTTGTGTTGAATTTTGACAGACCTAGTCTTTACTGCTTTTTCAGGGACCTATTGATTTATTTTTGCATGTCATGACAATTATCCAACTAGACTAGCCAGGTTTCTACTTTATTAAGTCTTTGATGTAATTGCATGTTTCACATTGTTGCAAAAAAGCTGTTGAGCAAAGTTATGCTACTTTTCTTGCAACCTTAACACTTCATTTGGGAAGTTGTCAAGGTTTAGCTAGTTTTGGTTAGGAAGAACTAATGTTCATAGTATTTTTGCTTTGTGTGTGTATTGGCCGATATCGTGTTTCGGCCCTCTCGTACACATTTTGTTATTTCTCAGGAATAGGTCACTCCTCATGAATTAAACAGTTAGTGATCTTGAATATATAAGTGAAAAAAAGTATTAACGGTCATCTACCTCTCAAATCTGCCAAGATTATGTAATTGGGAGCCCGGACAATTCCACACACTTTCTCTCTATCATGGCCTCCTCAAATATAATACACTGTGCTTGAAAATACTTTTCAATACAAAAAATAAAACATTGATCGTGCAACGAATATATTTTAAATAACAATTTATTTACTTTCTTTTCTTTAATTACGTAATTTAAAATTAGAGTTGCAATCACCTTCACGTGGTGGCATAAAATTAAAATTTCCAAAATTTGGCAAGCACATCCTTTGATCTTATAATTTTAATATTTCATGCAGTGAAATGTGGAATTATCCCGGATAAATCGAAGGAATCCAACTAATCCGTTTAGAGCAGTCTCAAATTGCAAAAAGAGAGGACTTAGAGTGCTAGGTTCGTGATTTTGCGTTTTGTTTTGCAATAGAATGACTATTCCATTGTTTTGATCTTTGTCATGAATCCTAAATTATGAATTTTATGTAATGGTGGTCTACTTAGGTAATGGTCCCAAAGGTTGAACCTAATTTAACTTGGTACTTTTTATGAGTCTCTTTTGTGTGCATGTTTGTGCTTTAATTTTTCTACTAGTAATCATTCAAGGTGTCACGGGGTAATAACTCATTTTTTGCTTTTTCTCGCAACTAACACTACCCATGAAGGTGTTGCTATTGTAACCAGTCACACAAATACGAATATAGGGACACACACTCACACAAAGGCCACACACGAATTTACAGGGAAAATACTCTCAAACTTTATATTGATGCTCACAACAATTACAAGAAAACTAAAATCCGGCCAAGGACTCTCTGCTCCTACAGAATGTCCTGGCACCCCTATTTATATAGAGGCATCAGATGACACCCCCACCTACCTAGGGTCAGTTACACAATCATACCTAATTTCTAGTAAAACTATTTAGTCGGGTTGTTTCTTTGCTTGACAGCTGGCAGGCGATTCTCCATTCTAGCACCTAATGTGGTAACCACCCCTATCTGCTTGCCCATGACCTAGGTTTGACTTATCTACCCACAACTGCCTGTCTTTGACTAGGTCTTGTGCAGTAGCTTCTCCTCAATTGACTGGTTATATGCATGTGCCTGCCATGTGTCCAGAAATCAGAAACCAACCCTTGCCCACGAGTATGTACATGTCATACTCAGTCGGGTGGTCTCACGTTGCTACGGTCCCCATAATCTGTCGAATCCCTTAGGTGTCGCATTACCTTACTTCCAACTCATAACGTGTCTTAGTGTAAGGTGCCACCAAGACCGGTTATTCTATACTCAAGTCAATTAGGGTGTGACAAGTCACCCCCACTAGAAGTATCTAGCAACCTCGTTGTAAGGTTGTCATGGTACTGCTTGATTAGATCCTCAAATTGCCACAATATTGTCTCCTTCTCCCATGTTGCTTCTTTCGGTGCTTTCCATTCCACTTGACTAGGTAATGAGTCCTAATATTTTTCTTACTCATTTTCTTAGTTTTGTGGTCAAGGATGGATGCTGCCACCTCTGTGAACTATTTTCTGATTGTTGGAGGAGCTTGGGTCGAACAAATTTACAGGTAATCAGAAATTTGAACACCCCTAGTCATAGCACTGGATCAATCCTTTATGTCCAGACATTCGAGTGATATTTTTCCAAATCGGTGGGGGTTAATTCCAGTATTACTTTGTCACCAACATCGAACTCCACTGCCAGTCATTTCTCATCTGTCCATTTCGTCATCCTTTTCACTGCCTTATCCAAATAGTCTTTTACCTCCTTAGTCCTCTCCTAATGGGCCCAAGCAGAGTGATATGTTGCAGGACATCTCCCTTGAGACTTTTGTTTAGCCACCTCATGTGGAGTGAGAAGCTGTTGACTAGTTGCCAACTTGAATGGACTCATTCTGGGGGAGAAACTTTGCTGGAAGTTATAGCTAAATTGGGCGACATCAAGTAAGTCAACCCAATTTTGTTGGTTCGTTGTGACATATTGCCTTAGATACATACTCCTCCAACATTGTAGTCACCCATTCAGTTTGTTCGTCTATCTGTGGTTGATTGCTAGTGGAGAGATTGAGTTGTGTGCCCAATAGTTCGAACAAGGGCATCCAAAATCAGCCAGTGAATCTGGTGTCTCTGTCGTCTACAATATCAATTGGAAGACCCCAAAGCTTAACAATGTGTTTGAGGAACAGTTGCGCTGTAACTTCGGCAAAGCAAACTTTTGGAGCGGCAATGAACGTTGCATACTCCCAGAATCTGTCAACCACAACAAAAATCAAAGTAAAATTGTTCATCTTTGGCAACCCATTGGTGAAGTCTATGGAAACACTCTCCTAAGGCCTGCTTGGAATGGGGAAAGGCTCTAAGGTACCTGCCATTTTTCTCCTTTCTAGTTTGTTCTGCTGGCACACCAAACAAGTGTGCACACAGAGCTTAGCTTTCCGTTAATAGAGCAAGTGTCCATTCTTGCCCCGGATGTCCTAACCATAGAGTATCATGCATCTCTTTCAACAACAATTGTCGAAGTTCGAGTGGACTTCAGAACACAGGGCCTCCTTTCTTTGGCATAGAGGACACCTTCCTCTACCCAAAGCCGCTGAGTCACTCCTTCTTAGACTTGTTTTAGCAGCAAGCTTGTCACAGGATAATCCTCTTTTGGTCATGGATCATCTACACCATGTTCCCGGTAATCTAGCTTAGTGCAAATACCATCCCATCAGTAGTTGGGATCTGGCTAAGTGCATCAACAACTTGATTTGTATTGTTAGGAAAGGATCAAAATTTTGTTTTGGTGTATTGTTTCAGTCACCTAGAAAACAGAACATTTCGACGTCTTTCGAAAACGTTTCGAAAACATAATAAAAAAATAAAAAATTTAGAAACTATTTTTCTAAAACATTAATTGAAATATATCAAAATATCTTGAAATACCTTGAAACATTCCGAAACAATTATGTAAATGTATTAAAATATTATAATACATATCGAAATATTATGGAATACTTCAAAATATTAAAATTTCGATTCTATTACTATTTCGTTTCAATCTCCTTGAAAATAGAAACGTTTTGGACGTTTCGGACGTTTCGACCGTTTCAAAACAATATTTTGATCCTTGCTGTCAGGCTTATACTACAAAGTAAAATGGAACTAAGCAAGAAAGATCTGTCATCTTACTTGCTTCAGTGTCAGCTTCTTCATGGAATTGAAGCAACTGGCAGCTACATTGTCGGTCACAATCACGAAATGTTGCCCTAGCAGATAGTGCCTTCACGCATTGACATGACTATTGTCATCTCCTTCTCATGCACCGAGTACCGCCTCTCAGTATCATTTAGCTTCCTGCTTTTGTATGCCAGTAGATGGTCATTCTACACCAACACCCCTCAAAGAGCAAAATTTGATGCATTTGTATGATCTTCAAAGTGTAAATCAAAATTAGGAAGCCACAAAATTGGCCTAGTTGTCACCATCACCTTTAATTGATCGAATGCCTCCTGGCATTCATAGGACCAGTTCCAAGTTCTATCATTTCTCAAAAGATCAATTAGTACAACAACTTTCTTTGAGTAATTTTTCACAAACTTTCAATAGTAATTTGCCAAATCAAGGAATGAACGCAAATCTGTCACTTTTGTAGGGACATGCCAATTCACAATTGTCTCAATCTTCTTGGGGTTTATCTTTACTACATTTGCATAAATAATATGCCCCAGGAATGAAATCTCCTTCTGGGCAAACTCACACTTTTTAGGTTTCAAATACGGCTCCACCTCTCTCAACTTAGTCAAAGCAAACCTAAGATACTCAACATGCTCCTCTAAAGTTTTGCTATAAACAACTAGAAACTCGTATGAACCATACCTTGTCACACAAGTTGTCTTTGCCTTATCTCGTTCAATGATTTTGACTTGGTGATATCCAAGACGTAGATTCATCTTTTTGAAGTCACCTTCTCCAAACAAGTCATCAACGAGTGGGATTAAATAGTTATTTTTGATTTTCACCTCGTTAAGGGCTCGATAATTAATGCATAGTCGTAAGGAACGAATCTTCTTCTTTTGAAACAAGACAGGGGCTCCGTACGGAGCTTTTGAGGGTCTAATAAACCCAATCTTCGATAGGTAACATAGTTGCCTCTTTATCTCCACCAATTCTAATGGAGACATTCGATAAGGCGCCTAGGCGGGGGTTTTTGCCATTGGAATTAACTTGATGGCATGATCAATCTCTCGTCTTAATGATAATCTGGCTGACAATTCGTTGGGTTCCATCTCCTCGAATTTTATCAGCAACTATGGTAATGGTTCAGGAACTTGCAACGTTTTGGGCTTCTCATCTTCAATCAATACGGCCAAGTATGTTGCTTATCCTTTCGCATGCCATCTTTGACTTACAAGATGGACAACATTTCCCCAGGGGTCTTAGCTTTGATGAGGGGTACAAAGTAAGGACTAGGCATGTCCATCATGAATAACCCATGCAAGCGAGGCATCACAGACACCTTTGCTTTATTAAAGAATTCCAGCCTAAGGATCACATGGAACTTATTGAGAGAGATTGCCATAAAATCGCATTATCCTAGCCAATTACCAACTTTTAGTGGGACATCTCTTGCAACACCGCCTATTGGTTTTGCTTTTGATTTAACGACCTTGATTGCTAGAATCTTTTGTCAAGGCCAAACCAAGTTGTTGCATATCTCGATTATAAACAACATTGTGCGTCACACCTGTGTCAACCATTGCCTGGACATCAACTTTGTTAATTCGAATCTGCACAAACATCAATTCCCTCCAAGCTATAGGTTCCTTTTTGCGAATTGGATTAAGGAGCTGCAAGGGGTTGACTCACGTAGGCTCATCTGAATGTTTAACATCCTCAGTTATAAGGGCGCCGAGTTTCTCCATCTTGGGGCAATTTCTGGCACAAATAGGGGCCATTGTAAATGAAACAACCTGAGTCAGCACCTCCTTTTGACGGAGAGGGCTTGTCAGACCGCTTATTTGTGGAACTGGACTTCTTGGCTTTCTTCTTTTACTTGTTCTCCTTTTGGAACTTGGCCTTCCCGTTGGACTTCTTCTCAGAAGGGTTGGCTTGCGTTTGGTAATCCACCAATGCATCTGTCACAGATATAGCAGCGAGTAAATCCTTCACCCCTTGCCGACAAAGTTCAGCCTACGCCTAAGTCTAAAGCCCAAACAAAAAACAATGAACAGTTTGTCTTCCTCTGACATATTTTTTATGTCAAGCAGGAGGGATGAGAAATATATTCCCTCACTATGCTTGTGTGTCGAAGTTTTCTCAAAGCATCATGGGCCGGCCAAGCCGTGTTGCTTGAAAGGAATTACTCCCTCATATTAGTGGATAGTTCTTTCTAAATGTAGTGATTTGAGGGCAAGACTTGTCCACTAATTGTGTGCGCCACCATAACTTTGCATCACTAGACAGGTACATGTTGGTGAGATCTGTTTTTTCGGTATCCGGAGTGCGGATTGCCTTGAAGTAGTGGCCCATATTCCACAAGAAACTTGAAGTAGTGGCCCATATTCCACAAGAAATTTTCAAGTTCTTTGGCGTTACAACTGTTAGTGAACGACTTAGGGTCAGACACTTTGGCTTTCTACGTGGTTTTACTGCCAGAATCTGAAAGGGCATTTTGTAGTGCTTTCTTGAGTAGTGCTACATCTGTTTCGAGGGTATTTAAGTTATCCCCCAGTCCATTAGAAACCATGGCAAGAACATTAACAACTTCGTTCTTGGTTTGACTAAAGTGATCAACTTCAGTCTTTTGAAGTTTTTCTTGGGATGCTTGCATTTTTTTGAGCCGTTGGTACAGCAACTCAGGCTGCACAAAAAGGGCCATAGCATCACCAGAACATAGGGGACCAACCAATTCCTCCAAATGTGTCACCCTTTCCCTCAAATCAACATTCGTTCTGCTCGCCATGGATCGATCTTTCTTCCAAAATCAATGCTCTGATACCAAACTGTCATGGGGTAAATTACAAGGAAACTCAAATTCGGCCAAGGACTCTCTGTCCCGGCAGAATGTCCTGGCACACTTATTTATACAGAGGCATGGTAGATGACACCCCCATTTGCCTAATGTCAGTTACACAGTTATACCTAATTTCTAGCAAAATTCTATAGCCAAGCTGCTTCTCTGCTTGACAGCTGGTAGATGGTTTTCCCATTCCAACACCTGATGTGGTAGTTGCCCCTATCTATTTGCCCATGACCAGGTTGCGGCTTATCTACCCACAGCTGCCTGCCTTTGACCAGGTCTTTTGCAGCAGCTTCTCCTCAACTGACTAGTCATATGTGTGTGCCTTCCATGCGCCCAGAAATCAATAAACATCCCTTGCTCACGAACCAACAAGCATGCCAGGTTGAGCCCACGCCATGCAATTTGAAGCCATTCACCAACATTGCCTCAATTGAGCCCACCGCGCACTGCCATGCTCAGCCGGGTGGTCTCACACCACTATGATTCCCACAATCTATCAAACCCCTTAGCTGCATCACCTTGCTTATATGTTAGAAGTTTCAAACTTCGTGTTAATTGTGATGATAGGTTTGCAAACTTGATGAGTGATGGTTGTCGAGGAATAGAGGTTTTCCGAGATCACTGTCAAGTTTCAACAGCTGATATAGCTTCTTTTCAAAGAAGCACTTCCTCTTTATCTGATCCAACAATCGATAATTCTTCTAGGTATATCTTCTTGAAAGTATTGTAAAGTAAAAGAAGTAAAATACTGTGTACTCATTTTAGTGTAGGTTCCTTCTTCTACCTTAGCTTAAGTGGCATAGTCGTGTGTGGGCTCAAAGAAAATTAAAAAGTGCTGCGTCGATGTTGCACTTGTTTAGTCTGAAAGGGCTACCCTAGGGATATCTAGCACTGATGGTTCAGAACAAGTTGAGAAAAAAGTTTTGTTCAGCTCACCACTAGGAGAGAGCGATTTTAAGTTTTAATGAAAACTAAAGTGAGTATAACTTGCAGGTTGTTTTGACTGGTGCATAAGTAGAATCACTTCAATCAGAAGTTTCTGATTTAGAAGGGAGATAATCTTGTCTGAAAGCTCAGTAAGGAAATTTGTTATGCTTGGTTTCTGGCATTGAAATATGGTTGTCTTACTCTGTAAGCATATTATTTGTAGTCTTACTCCCCAACCAAAAAAAAAAACAAAAAAAAAGGAAAATTAAAATTAAATAAGAGGGCACAAGTATTTAGCATTCGTGCTGTGGCTTGGTACATAAATTATTTATGAATTCTTGAAACGACTCAAGTTGGGGTAAGGTTACATGATGAGTGTTAAAATCCAGTCATCAATTTTATCCTCATGCTAGTTTAGGTTTGGGTTAGATGAGGCAGTAATATTAGTGTCCGCCTTTGAGGCATCAAATTTAGAGTTTTGTTTCCACTATTACTCATCAGGGTCTTCATTTTGCTCCCAAAGGTATTTTAAAGTTTTTTATGAGTTACTAGTGGAGTTAGCAAGCAAGACATGGCTACGATATCAACAATCTTAGTTTTTGCAGCTTTTATGTGCTGTTCTGCATGACAAAAAATAGTTATTTACTCTCTGATTACTAAAGTTGCTATTAATAATGAAACTTGACTCCGTATTTGACAACGATTTCTGATAATTAGTTTGGGTGTATGCCAGAGAGTCAACAATGAAAGCTATATATTTATTTCAAAGACTATTGAATAGGTATAGAGAGAAAAATAAGGACCTTCATGTGATTTTTATAGACTTAGGGAAGGCATATAATAGAGTTCATTGAGAGATATTATGGGGGGTCCTACACAAGGAAAATATTACTATTAGGTATATATTGATGTTATTAAGGATATGTATGAAGATGCAGTGACTTTAGTGAGAACAATGGTGAGGAAGACTAATGAATTTTCAATGACTGTAGGTTTACATCATGGTTCTGTTTTAAGTCCATATTTTTTTGTATTGATTATGGATGAATTGACTAAGCATATTCAGAATGAGCTCCGGTGGTGTATGTTATTTGCGGACGATATTGTACTAGTTGATGATGAAAGTAAATATGGAATTAATAATAAATTAGAAATTTGGCGAGAATCACTAGAATCAAAAGGATTTAGGATAAGTAAGACTAAAACTGATTGAATGGAATGTAAATATTTAAGGTTTATTATTCATAGTGACAATGATGTTAAGCGTAGAATTAATGCAGGATGGACTAAATGGAGGAATGCATCCGGTGCGTTGTGTGAGACATATATCCCTTAAGGTAAAAAGAAATTTNTTAGCATTCGTGCTGTGGCTTGGTACATAAATTATTTATGAATTCTTGAAACGACTCAAGTTGGGGTAAGGTTACATGATGAGTGTTAAAATCCAGTCATCAATTTTATCCTCATGCTAGTTTAGGTTTGGGTTAGATGAGGCAGTAATATTAGTGTCCGCCTTTGAGGCATCAAATTTAGAGTTTTGTTTCCACTATTACTCATCAGGGTCTTCATTTTGCTCCCAAAGGTATTTTAAAGTTTTTTATGAGTTACTAGTGGAGTTAGCAAGCAAGACATGGCTACGATATCAACAATCTTAGTTTTTGCAGCTTTTATGTGCTGTTCTGCATGACAAAAAATAGTTATTTACTCTCTGATTACTAAAGTTGCTATTAATAATGAAACTTGACTCCGTATTTGACAACGATTTCTGATAATTAGTTTGGGTGTATGCCAGAGAGTCAACAATGAAAGCTATATATTTATTTCAAAGACTATTGAATAGGTATAGAGAGAAAAATAAGGACCTTCATGTGATTTTTATAGACTTAGGGAAGGCATATAATAGAGTTCATTGAGAGATATTATGGGGGGTCCTACACAAGGAAAATATTACTATTAGGTATATATTGATGTTATTAAGGATATGTATGAAGATGCAGTGACTTTAGTGAGAACAATGGTGAGGAAGACTAATGAATTTTCAATGACTGTAGGTTTACATCATGGTTCTGTTTTAAGTCCATATTTTTTTGTATTGATTATGGATGAATTGACTAAGCATATTCAGAATGAGCTCCGGTGGTGTATGTTATTTGCGGACGATATTGTACTAGTTGATGATGAAAGTAAATATGGAATTAATAATAAATTAGAAATTTGGCGAGAATCACTAGAATCAAAAGGATTTAGGATAAGTAAGACTAAAACTGATTGAATGGAATGTAAATATTTAAGGTTTATTATTCATAGTGACAATGATGTTAAGCGTAGAATTAATGCAGGATGGACTAAATGGAGGAATGCATCCGGTGCGTTGTGTGAGACATATATCCCTTAAGGTAAAAAGAAATTTTATAGCACGGCCATAAGACCTATTATGTTTTATGGTACTGAGTGTTGGACAACTAAGCAACAACATGTTCACAAATTGTAGGCTAAAAATGAGAATGTTAAGATCTGTGTGGTAAAATTAGCAAAAGATAAAATTAGGAACAAATATATCTGTGAAAAAATAGAGGTAGTACATATAAGAGATAAGTGGGAATCAACTTACTTAGTTTGGACATATTTATAGATGACCCACTATGACACCGGTTAGAAAGAATATAGTTATTGAAGGTAAACCGTAAACATAAGGGTAGAGGAAGATCAAAATTAATTTTGAATGAAATAGTAAAGAAAGATTTGATAACCTATAGTTTAACTGAAATAATTGCTCTTGATAGAGCTCAATTGCGAAACACGATTCATATAACCAACCCCAAAGACGTTGGGACAAGGTTTTGTTGAGTTGAGCATTGTCCTTGCAAGTTAGCCAAGTAACTTACATGTCTTTTTTCACAGTAAATTTTCCTATGGAACATAAAAATCTAAAATAGTAATGCTTGGCATTTTCTTTCTTAGAAAAAAATTATCCTTTTTATTTTTTCGTAAGACAAGTTGCATAAAGGTTGTCTAACTTCATACTGGAGTGTGTGTTGGGGTTTTGGTTGTTTTGGGGGGGTGGGGGGAGATTTAGCTGTATGTGCACATGCACTTGGTGTGTAAAGAATGCCTTTTTCTTTATTTTGGCTAGAAATTACGCCTTTGTTCAATCCATGTTCTTCGTATCAACAATAAAATTCTTTTGTTCTATTCAGGTTGGAGCACCTTGATGGCATTTTGCATTCTCCTTGTCTGTCAGGCTATTGGTACTTGCGGACTGTACTAACTCTTCCCCTCTAGTGTGTTTTCACTTTGTACTAGTTTTTAGACTACAATATGCTGTGTGCTTTATCTTTTTGATTGACAAATTTCCTGTCTCTTTCTTTGATGGATATGGGCAGCACTACCTGGAGAACAACCTCCTATTGACAACACTGAAGTTGATGACTGGCTTCCACGCCTTGTTGTTCTTAATGGATCATGCATCTTCTTGTATTTGTTGGCCACAGGTAACTGATCAAAATTTTAGTCTGCCAGTGTCACTGTTATTGCTCAATGGTTGTAGATAACATCTTGTGTTGGATCATGCCTGCTACTGAGTAGCATCGCCTGATTCTGCTACAGAAATTGTTTATTCCAAGTCACGGATACGTTAAATGTCCCACTTAAGTTGACGCCACGATTACTAAGACTTACTGTATTTTAGTTCTGAACTCCAGTTGAACTTATTGTTCCATTCAAATTCTTTTGTTTCTTTCTTTCCTAATCTCCTTTTAAGGTGGGCAGGATCACTTGATTTGATTGCCTATACACTAGGTGGTTCATACACTTGCATTAAAGGATGGTCTGTGTCTCGTGTGGTTTATTGGGGGGGGGGGGGGGGGGG
>CAUOFW020001280.1:2100208-2198733 GCA_963454935.2 Ilex paraguariensis | reverse complement strand
GGGGGGGGGGGGGGGGGGGGGGGGGGCGCATGTTTGTGTTCATTCAAATCATCGTACCAAACCATTTTTGCTGATGGACATTATTATTATTTATGCAAATACTTAATAGTCAGTATTTTGCAGATTTGAGTCCCCTACTATTTGATTTGCTTTTATATTTTAACTCGTCAAGGGCTGCGTTATGAGTACTCAAGTCTTTCTAAAATGCAGGTAGTTCATCATTGACTGTAGTACAGCTATTGAATTATACGTTTTAAATGTATTCTGTCTTGACATGTAATTTTGATGGTCCGGGTGGCAATTTACATTTTGCTGGAGTGATTTACTGGAAATTACTGGATATTGTGATAGTCTGGAGAGTCTATGTTAACGTTGATTGGAAAATTCTTTTTTTTTGCAGTTTTTGCAAAAAGTCTTTCTAATATTTTTTCTCTCTCCAACTGGATCGATAATGAAATATATATTGCATGGTAGAGAACTGCATTATAATTCTTTTATTTTTCAAACAACTCCATAGTTTTTCCTTCATTTTTTTGAAAAAGAAAGCCACAAGTTCCAGTGGATTGAATATCAAGAAAATTCTTCTTGGTCATTGTCAGATTCGTTTAGATTTGATGAGCCCAGATCGAAGCCCAATCCATGAAGTAAGCCTAGATGTGTTAAAAGGCAGGTTAGGTCCAGCTCATAGATTCAACCCAATCCAGAATTGAAGAAACCCAGAAGATTAGCGCGTGGGAGTAATTACCGGAATAATCACTACTCGAAGATCAAGACTATTTTTAATTGTCCCTATTCTTAGCTATAGATATCCTTCCTGAAAGACTAGTAATCTATCTCTTACGCCATTGTCTCAACTAAGACTCTGTGCTTATAAATTCTAAGTCCTCTCTTTACATACATGAGAGATACACAACTATCTCTTTTATAGTTATCTCACAACACGTAGAGCTTGTTCGTGCTCTCTCTCCCCTCAACTACTTTATCAGTAAAGTCTTTCAGTCACCGTTATTGCCTTTAAAGTGGAATAGGACACGCTGATCGAATAATTCTATATCTGTGTTGACCTATATTAACTACTCGATAGGTGGTGCATATTTGTGATTGTAAGCTGTAAATAGGTCCAGAATGTANTAGAATAGGACACGCTGATCGAATAATTCTATATCTGTGTTGACCTATATTAATTACTCGATAGGTGGTGCATATTTGTGATTGTAAGCTGTAAATAGGTCCAGAATGTAAAGCATTACTAAGAATGAGATAGTATGAAACTCAACAGCAATTTTTATGGAATCAATTCTTTGTTTTTTTGTTCATAACATTCTGGTGGATCGATAAGCAATTAAGTGTTATACTTACTCTGATGCAAATGAAGAAATAATCAACATTGTTCTTGTTGAGGCCTTTATGCAGTAGTTGTTAAATAGGCATTCAAACTCAGACAAAGTTGACAACATGATGGATGGCATTTAAATGTTATGGACCTTTTGGTTGTTATATGCTGCTGCGTTGGGTTCTGCTTGATTAATTTGTAGATTCTTGTTTATTGATTGGAAAGAACCAAAAAAAAGTTCAACACAACCTTCTCCAACATTAGAAAAATAATGTATTGCATGAAACTCTAGTCATTGGGAAATAAAAAGAGTCAGATATAAAGAGTATTATTCTATAAGTGGAAAGGTTATGTCCATGAATTTGTGATGTCCAAATTTCGTGAGATAAACCCAATGAAATATTAATACTCGGTTTGGTACGAATGATAAAAAATAGGAGGAATATATTTTTTATTTTTTTTGTGTTTGATAGGATAAATGAAAAATAAAATTTTTTTTTTTTTTGCTTGGTAAGATGGAAAAATATTTTTTTATTTTATATTAATTTAAAAAAAGTATAAATTCATATTTTATCATTGCATTTATATATGAAATTAATGTATATATCAAAGGATACATAAACAATAAGTTACATTTTAACACAAATAATTAATTTTTTATCCATTTTTCTTCTAATTTTGGAGGGATCGACTTTAGTGAATTAGAAAAAATTTCATTCATCAACTTTTTCATTCTTTTTATTATTTTTTTTTATCAAATATGATATTTTTTTATCTATCCTTCTTATTTTTCATCTTTTTAATTTTTTATTCTTCTATTTTTTTTATTGCACCAAACATAGCATAAATCTGATTAAATTGTTTTCATAATTTAAATTAGTGATGTCAAATCATGATAAAGTTACTTCCACACTCTATCCGTCAAATAATCCAAAAAAATTGAAATGAATGGTGGGGGTGCAAGTTACGGGTTGGACAGTTAACCCTAACTCAACCCTAAGTATATAATCTTCAACTATAACTCTAACTCTAACCCTATCTTGGGTTGAGAAACTCAACTTGAGCATTGTTCGAGTTTAATTCGGGTGGGTTCGGGTTGAATTCGGGTTAATGATTTCGAATTACTTTATGGACTGATTTTGTTACTTCAATTAAGTTTTTAATATAAAAATCATAATATTAAGAACGCAATGTTTGAGATAAATATAACTCTAAAATATACAAAATACAAATAAACACAACCAAAATTTTTACATAAATATAGAGTTCACTGTTCAAACATAGAGTTCACTGTTTAAACAAAATCTTTACACAACCAGAATCTTTGAGAAAAATTGAGAGTGAGTGAGGATCTGAGGGAGACGCACACTTGAGTTGAGATTAACTTTTGAATAAAATTATATTTATATAGTATTAATTCGGATTGAACCCAATGGCTCAATACTAGGTCCGTTCAAATTGAATTCGGGTTGAAATTTTTTGACTTAAGCCTAACCCAAGTATTAAAAATTCTAACTTAAACCTTAATTTTTTTGGGTTAACTTCAAGTTGAAATCGAGTTAATCCGTCCAAGTTACACTTCTATGGGATGGTGATTTAGGTAGGGAGAGAGAGAGAGAGAGAGAATAGGCAAAAATTGTGAGTCGTTGCTTTTGCAACGATCCATGTCTTATTTTCAAAACACACAGGCGTAGATTTGCAATATCCCCGATTTGTTTTATCACGTGATTCGGGGCGAAGAAGAGAGTCAGAAAACGACGTCGTGTTTCATCGGCAGTAACGACCGCTTGGTAGTTTGAACGGGATCAGATTGCAATCGTTCTCAGCCCAACAGTTCGGCTAAGTGTTGACCAAACAAACTGGTGAACAGCCCAGTACACACACCTCTCTCTCTCTCTCTCTCTCTCTCTCTCTCTCTTGTACGCTTGGAACTTATTCTCTTTCTCCGTTAACGGCCAAAGCTAAATAGTAGAGAGGTAGTCTCTTGTTGCACCTGATCGAAGATGAGCTCTCAGATTTGCAGATCTGCTTCTCGAGCTGCGAGGTCTATCCTCTCTGCTTCTAAGCACAGGTCTCATGTCTTTGCCGGTATATTTTCAGTCTCTATTCTCTCTGTTCTGTTAGATCTTTCTAGTTACTATATACTTTATTCGGTTTAGTTAATTTGATCTCAATTTCTTGCTATCAATTTTTTTCCTAAAAATTAATGTTAGATTATTTTCTGCATCTAATCTGATAGTATATTGTATATCAACATTCATCATGGTGTTGTCCTCTTCTTCAGCTAAGAGAATAAATCTGCACTTTGATCAGCGCAATTGTTGAGTTGTAGATGAACCGTGACCGTGTGTGCCGGCCGTTTTGCCTATATATTTTTCTATGGTGTAAATAAAACTAGTTTTTTCTGTTCATCTATTTACACAATCAGAAATATATATAATATATATGCATATGCACGTATGTATACATAAAAACACACACACACACACACATGTATGTATAATTCTGGGAATTGGTGCTCAGAACTTGTTTCTAATGGTTTCTATGACTTATATGTTATATTAAATGCATTGATTTCGAGTAGTATATTTTCCTTTGTCGTTCCCAAATAATTCCAAAGTCCATACATTCTTTTATATCTTCTATGCTCATTTCCTCATACGTATTTTTTTTCTCTTTTCGTAGACTGACCCTTCAGTCGTTAGTTTTTTTCTCTATAAAGCTGAACTATCAGAAATTGCATATGTTACAAATACATTTTCAAGTGTGTGTATTTCAAATATATACACACCTACTGTGTACTTGATGTGAATGTGAGAATGTATCTTTTGTTTACCACAAAGAATTGTTTAATTGCAGAAGGGAGAACTGCAGCTGCAGCAATGGCAGTGTCCTTCAGAAGAAAGGTGCCCTCTCTAGCTTCATATGGGAGGGCCAACTCTGGAAGTGAATCTGGAGGATGGATTTCTGGAGCCCTTGCCCTTCCTGCTACTGGTTTGTATAATGAAACTTCTTCTTAGTATGCCTTTCTACATTAGTTTCTTCCTTCCTCTATATTTTATGTCCTTTTACAATTTGAGTCTCCTACAACAAACAATAGTTTGTCACCATCATGACATGATGGAAAAACAAGGACTGTGCATTTACGAGCTCATTTGTCTTAGCATGAAGGATCTATCCTACATGTTCTATTGTTGTTTTCTGAAATTGAACTTCGGATTGTAAGCATGGAAGGTGTTTGTATGTATGATAGCCGCTGATACCACTTCCCATTTTGGTAGATGAAAGGGGATTCTTTGGGTTGAGAAGCCTTATTTTCTCTAGATGTGTATGTCTGTTTATGTGTGTAGACCGAAGACATTGCTATGCTAGTTTTGGTTATTTTTCCTTGATTAGTTTTGTCATGTACTTGTCAGCAAAATGTGCTCTCTCTTTTGTATAAGTCACACAATTTCCATATTGTTGAACAGTTTAACTCGCACCTTCTGTCTCATCACTGCCAGTGTTGCTAATCTTCCTAATGGGGTAAATAATAATGAGATGTCTTAGAAATAGAGGATTTAACGTTGTGGCATCCAAATCACTTGTTTGGGGGCTAATGATATTCATTTCTGCATCAGTGTGGTCATGTTCACATATGTGTTGTCCGTGCCAGTTAGCTTACAGTTCCTCTGTTTTCACTTCTGTTACAAACAAATTGATCAATATGATAGCCTTGGTTCTGTGAANTGCTGGTTTGTATAATGAAACCTTCTTAGTATGCCTTTCTACATTAGTTTCTTCCTTCCTCTGTATATTTTATGTCCTTTTACAATTTGAGTCTCCTACAACAAACAATAGTTCGTCACCATCATGACATGATGGAAAAACAAGGACTGTGCATTTACGAGCTCATTTGTCTTAGCATGAAGGATCTATCCTACATGTTCTATTGTTGTTTTCTGAAATTGAACTTCGGATTGTAAGCATGGAAGGTGTTTGTATGTATGATAGCCGCTGATACCACTTCCCATTTTGGTAGATGAAAGGGGATTCTTTGGGTTGAGAAGCCTTATTTTCTCTAGATGTGTATGTCTGTTTATGTGTGTAGACCGAAGACATTGCTATGCTAGTTTTGGTTATTTTTCCTTGATTAGTTTTGTCATGTACTTGTCAGCAAAATGTGCTCTCTCTTTTGTATAAGTCACACAATTTCCATATTGTTGAACAGTTTAACTCGCACCTTCTGTCTCATCACTGCCAGTGTTGCTAATCTTCCTAATGGGGTAAATAATAATGAGATGTCTTAGAAATAGAGGATTTAACGTTGTGGCATCCAAATCACTTGTTTGGGGGCTAATGATATTCATTTCTGCATCAGTGTGGTCATGTTCACATATGTGTTGTCCGTGCCAGTTAGCTTACAGTTCCTCTGTTTTCACTTCTGTTACAAACAAATTGATCAATATGATAGCCTTGGTTCTGTGAAATCTTTTGGGTGCATTATATTTCGATATTTCAAACTTCTTTTATCTTTGGATCCTCATTCCACCGCTGCCTTTTCTTTCTTTATAATGTAGCTTACATGCTTCAGGAGCAAGAGGCACATGCTGCAGAGGTACTCCAATTGCCATTTGCTTCTCTAATATTTTATTCTAGGACTTTTTGTTCTTTGCTCTGTGTGTGGGTGTTTCTCCTTCGTTCTTTTTGGCAGACTCATGGTGCATCTTCTCTTCTCTCTCCAGATGGAGCGCACTTTTATTGCTATCAAGCCTGATGGAGTTCAGAGAGGGCTGGTAAGATACCTTCGGCTTCTTTTGTGGCCTTTGGAAATTGCCCTTTGCACATAATAGGGCGATGAACTCTAAGATAATGCAGTCTCTTTCTGTTTATCTATCTCTATATTTCCTTCCAACCATGCCATTTAGATGTACNCTCTTCTCTCTCCAGATGGAGCGCACTTTTATTGCTATCAAGCCTGATGGAGTTCAGAGAGGGCTGGTAAGATACCTTTGGCTTCTTTTGTGGCCTTTGGAAATTGCCCTTTGCACATAATAGGGCGATGAACTCTAAGATAATGCATTCTCTTTCTGTTTATCTATCTCTATATTTCCTTCCAACCATGCCATTTAGATGTACTTCCATTTTGTGTATTAAATTATGTCCTCATTTTGTACAAGAAGGTCGCCTTTTTTCATGATTTGTGCGTGTATGCGTGTGGTTTGACCCTGCTCCCTTCGCTTGAGGAGTGGCATTTTTGTCTGATTTGAGATAAATTCCTTGTATTTCAGATTTCAGAAATCATATCTCGTTTTGAGAGGAAAGGTTTTAAGCTTGTCGCAATCAAAATTGTAGTTCCTTCGAAGGAATTTGCACAGAAGCATTATCATGATCTCAAGGACAGACCATTCTTTAATGGGCTGTGTGAATTCCTNTCTGTGTGTGTATGCGTGTGGTTTGATCCTGCTCCCTTTGCTTGAGGAGTGGCATTTTTGTCTGATTTGAGATAAATTCCTTGTATTTCAGATTTCAGAAATCATATCTCGTTTTGAGAGGAAAGGTTTTAAGCTTGTCGCAATCAAAATTGTAGTTCCTTCGAAGGAATTTGCACAGAAGCATTATCATGATCTCAAGGACAGACCATTCTTTAATGGGCTGTGTGAATTCCTTAGCTCTGCCCCTGTTGTTGCAATGGTTAGAATAACTGTCAACTCCCTCTAATATATCGACTTCAGCTTGTGGGAGCACCAAACTCAATCTGCTTCACTTTTTCAGGTTTGGGAAGGTGAAGGAGTGATAAAATATGGTCGGAAACTTATTGGAGCCACAGATCCACAGAAATCAGAACCTGGTACCATCAGAGGTGATCTGGCTGTTGTTGTTGGAAGGTATTATTTTAAACTTGAACAGTAATTTTTCAGTTTCTTACATTTACCGTCTCACACTTCCACAAATTGCATTTCTTGAGTTCCACCAAATCAGCAGTGCAATCTTTTACTCGATGAATCACGATAAATTGTGCAAGACTCTTACTTCAATGACTGCAACGTGAATGGCTTATCATAACATTTCATTTTATTTTCTGCATTGTAGAAATATCATTCATGGGAGTGATGGCCCTGAGACTGCCAAGGATGAAATTAACCTATGGTTCAAACCAGAAGAGCTGGTTAGTTACACAAGCAACGCGGAGAAGTGGATTTATGGAGTCAACTGATGACATTTTTCGTTCTAATAATTTCCCTACAATTAGATTCACATGAAGAGCAAGATTTGACTTGACGCATAATTATCAGAATAACTTCTTTTTTCTTTGGCTTAGGCTGAGGCACATCTTTTTTCTCCAAGCCACCGGCAAAACTTAATCACTGCAATAATTTAATTTGTCACTGTGATTAGTGNGCTTAGGCTGAGGCACAACTTTTTTCTCAAAGCCACCGGCAAAACTTAATCACTGCAATAATTTAATTTGTCACTGTGATTAGTGAATGCAGTCAGTGCATTTTTCATACTGTGTTTCCTTTTTCTGATATTGGAGAAGGATACCCCTTCAAATTGTAAAAGGCTATTTTTGGTTTTCAAGCTTCCTTATACTTCTGTGCCATCGGAACTTCGGGCTTAGATTCACTGTTTCTGCTGCACTTGAAGCTTCAGCTGTCTTCAAGCATGTTGAGATGATAAAACCTCTTGTTTTGAAAACCGCATTATAACCCCCGAGTAATCCACCACAACTTTTGCATTATCTCAACAAATAGTGGGGCTCACGCTCAATATAATAATTGTGAGTGATTAGGTTAACGTATTAGGTATAACCAAATATACTTCTCTCTCTCTCCACGGCAATCTATCTCACACCTCTATCGANGTTCAATATAATAATTGTGAGTGATTAGGTTAACGAATTAGGCATAACCAAATATACTTCTCTCTCTCTCCACGGCAATCTATCTCACACCTCTATCGAATCCATCATCCACCACCACCATTGAACCCATCCTTTTTTCTGTTGGTGCAAAGAGAGGGAAAGGGCAGAACCCCACCCCCACTGGCCACCATGTTCCCACCCTAACTTGATTGAAGAACTCTCATCCCCACTAATTTCCCCTCCTTGAATAAGAATCCTTGGAACCTCCTCACAGAACCCCCAAACCCTTTGGGAGCCCTTTGCAGTCAAATACACTATATCTATATTATTATTGTGTCGATTATAATACTAACTGGAAGGTGATATTATAGTCCAGTTCAAGCGTAGTAAGTTATAAAATTACTATTTACTCACCAAATAAACAAAAACATTAATAATTAGACATAATTGATGGTCTATTTGTTTAATATGTAATTAGTACTATGTATATTATTTATGTCTCATATTTAATTTTATATTTTATCCGCATATACGAAATTAGCTTATTTTTATTTTTAACAATAATATTATTTGAGTCTAATTTATTGTAATCATTATATTAATAACGAGGCTTAAAAAATATTAAGACTCACTCTTAGTTCAATTAGATTAATAAATTATACCCACATAATATTATTAATTTTTCAAATAAGACGAGACTCATTTCATTTAATGATAAACTTAATAGCATTATTATACTTATCAAATTACTCGTCAAATTTTATATGTAAGTGATTGAATTAGTGAGTTCCTCACAACCTTACTAAAGATTTAATGCATAGAATGTATCACAAAATGCATAATTTTACAGTAAACTTAAGTGGCCTGTGTTGAATTAATCACTAAAATACAATAATTTTTAAACAAAATTATCAAAATACGGTATTTTTAAATTTATTTATCAAAATATGGAACTTTTTGAAATCGAATTCAATAATTCCACTTTTATTAGAAACGGATTTAACAATTTCACTTTTGACCCCCCTTTTTAAAAAAAAAATAAATTAGGCACCGGTGAAAACGTGTTTAATAAACACGCTTTCTACACAACAATCTTCCCCTACGTTGCAGCCAACATCAATGGAAAGCAATAATTGTAAGAACTTGCCCTTCATCGAAATCAAGAACCAAATGCAAAACTNGAATCCATCATCCACCACCACCATTGAACCCATCCTTTTTTCTGTTGGTGCAAAGAGAGGGAAAGGGCAGAACCCCACCCCCACTGGCCACCATGTTCCCACCCTAACTTGATTGAAGAACTCTCATCCCCACTAATTTCCCCTCCTTGAATAAGAATCCTTGGAACCTCCTCACAGAACCCCCAAACCCTTTGGGAGCCCTTTGCAGTCAAATACACTATATCTATATTATTATTGTGTCGATTATAATATTAACTGGAAGGTGATATTATAGTCCAGTTCAAGCGTAGTAAGTTATAAAATTACTATTTACTCACCAAATAAACAAAAACATTAATAATTAGACATAATTGATGGTCTATTTGTTTAATATGTAATTAGTACTATGTATATTATTTATGTCTCATATTTAATTTTATATTTTATCCGCATATACGAAATTAGCTTATTTTTATTTTTAACAATAATATTATTTGAGTCTAATTTATTGTAATCATTATATTAATAATGAGGCTTAAAAAATATTAAGACTCACTCTTAGTTCAATTAGATTAATAAATTATACCCACATAATATTATTAATTTTTCAAATAAGACGAGACTCATTTCATTTAATGATAAACTTAATAGCATTATTATACTTATCAAATTACTCGTCAAATTTTATATGTAAGTGATTGAATTAGTGAGTTCCTCACAACCTTACTAAAGATTTAATGCATAGAATGTATCACAAAATGCATAATTTTACAGTAAACTTAAGTGGCCTGTGTTGAATTAATCACTAAAATACAATAATTTTTAAACAAAATTATCAAAATACGGTATTTTTAAATTTATTTATCAAAATATGGAACTTTTTGAAATCGAATTCAATAATTCCACTTTTATTAGAAACGGATTTAACAATTTCACTTTTGACCCCCCTTTTTAAAAAAAAAATAAATTAGGCACCGGTGAAAACGTGTTTAATAAACACGCTTTCTACACAACGATCTTCCCCTACGTTGCAGCCAACATCAATGGAAAGCAATAATTGTAAGAACTTGCCCTTCATCGAAATCAAGAACCAAATGCAAAACTCAGTGCATTTTCTCTTTTTCCGATTCTCGCCGTTCATATCACTCTTACCTTTGAACAATTTCTCTGATTTTCCCATCAAATTTTAGGGTTAGGGTCTTTTTTTTCTTGGGTTTTTTTTGTTTGGCGGCTTACCTGGAACGCTTTTCGACCGGTATCTGAAAGGTTTCTAAGCTCTGGAGTCTACTATAGTGATCAAGGCTCGGTTTTATGCTACTTTGTGCACACATGTATTTATGCTTTGGGTGATTAGTTGATTGATTTTATTTGTATTTTTGGTTGTGTTTTTGTGCTTCAGGGGGTGCTATATTTGATTGCTGAGAAAAATTTCTGGAGATTTGGACTCAAATGGATTGTGTTGTTGCCATGACGAGGGCAGAGAGCTTCCCACGAACAGTTCTCCACTCCAACACATTTGGCTCTGCAACTCAGTCCCTGACCCATCCCCTCTTTGATTTGTCCTCACAGAACACACTTTTCACAAAAAAACAAAGAAAGCGTGTTTAATAAACACGCTTTCATCAGTGTCCAAGTTTTTCTTGAAAAAAAGGGGGTTAAAATCTCAGTTATTGAACATGCTTTCTAATAAAAGTAAAATTATTAAATTCGCTTTATTGTTTAAAAATTATTATATTTTGGTGGTTAATTCAAAAAATAAGTGGCTAGTAATCCCAGTCATTAATGGGATCAAAAACTTCAATTCGATCCTCCATGACGTGGCACATTGCGTTTGGCTGCGTAGAAGTCTTAGCTGTCAAACGGTGACGCAGTTTCTACCTCAAATTCCGCGCAAGTAAAACAGCAAACGCCGCGGTGTTTACTGGCGGACTTAAAACCGCAAGATATTGTCATCAATTGATTCGGAATTGAAGTCCGCAAATCATAGGGTTCTCCTATATATACGGGTCTCCACCGTGGCTTATTTACTAGTTTTCTCGCCGTCGAGCAACCGAGCAACTTTCTCTGATCCCTCAAAATATTTCCTTTTCCTCGAAACCCTAACCCTAACCTCAGCTATAATCTGTTTCAATCCTCTTCCTGATCTGAAATTCATCCCTCCACACAGGTAAGATTGGATTTCATTCGATTCCTATATAATTACCGGTCTCTGTTTCCCGTTCTACATCTCAATATTCTACGTTGAAACGGTGTGTTTGTGTGTGGTTTCTGGTATAGTTTCTTCTTTTTGCACTGGTACAATTTTTTTCTCGAGGATTTGTTTGATTTGGTTACTACTTCCGTAACCCTACGGATTGTTATTAGACTATTTGTTGATTTTTTAGTTATAATCGTAGTTTTACGGCGACTTTCTGGTTGGTTGCCGAGAAATGTGGATGAGAAAAAAATTCCTGATTCGGTGGAGCATGTGTTGAATGGTTGTGGAAGCCCTAGCTTTTGTTACAAACCTGGGGTGATTTTCCGTTTGGTTGCTGAGAAAACTGGGGATGAAAAAGGGTGATATTAGTTGAATATTGTTGTTGTATTTTGGCTGGAGTAAGATGCAAAGCTGGCTTTTTGCTAAGCTTGATACATGTATAGAGCGTAGTCTGAGTATGTCTGTTTTATTGGATTCTATTAGTTATGCTGGTGTTTATTTTACCCATTTCTATTGTTTCCTTCAGATGGCAGCTAAACCACTAACCAGCGAGGCAATTGCTCTCACTGAGAAGAAAATGGACATGTCATTAGGTGTGTCGATAATTAAATTGCACATTCTGCTAACCTTGTGTTTGGTTTTTTTTTTTTTTTTTAATCTTTTTTAACTAAAATTTGTGCTGTGTGCTTCTAATCTCGACACAGATGATATCATCAAAATGTCCAAAATTAACACAACCAAAGCTAAGAAGCAGCGAGTTCCAGTAAGAAACTTCTTTATTTATTGTACGCCAGTCTATGTAGTTTCTATTCGTTCTAATGATGCTGTTTATGATATCTGGTCCTAATTTTTTTGGAATCTCTTGTAGAATAAAAGTCAAAAATTTATGAATAATGCTGGCCAAGATAAATCCAGAAAGTTGCGTCAGTTCATGGACTCAAGATCCTCTGTTCGACAGGTATGCTGCTAAATTTTGCTTGAATATATTTTGGTTGTTTCACTATGTAAATAATTTTCTGACCTACAGAGTCTTTGATTTTAATGCATTTGTTTGATTTTTAATTTGAGTGCAGGGTGTTCTTGCTCAGAGGAGGTCAAATTTCCAGGGTAACCAATTTCCATTGGCAACTGAGGCCGCAAGAAAGGCTACAGTTGCTCCTATCCGCAACAGGACATTTAATCAAAGTTGGGCCATGAATGTGAATAAGCCAAGGTATTTCATAAGGTGATTATGTATTATTATATGTTGATGGCCACATTAATCTTAACCAGCGGGTTATTGTTGGATGCTACTGATGATGATAATGGTAACGCATGGTGATGTGTAGTGATAAAAACTTCTGTTATTGATTTGTTGCAGGTAAACTGATGCTCTTCTCTAATGTTGATGGCTTAGCATATGCTCTGGTTATAATATTTTGACCGTGCTATTCGTGGAACTCATGTATTTGGTTGGGTGGGTTGTGGGTGGCAAGCTATAGACTTAGGAGATTTCCAAGTGTTTACTATTGCTTTCTTGCACTCAAAAAAGGGTTCCTGCAAATTTAAGCTCGATATCTGGCATATTCGGTTGGGTTACTGTTTGGTCATGAATACAACTTTTGTGCTCTGCTGTTTTGTTTCTTGTTTGGTTGGATGTTCATTGTTGAAGCATTAGAGGAAGAGTGAGTAGATCCTTTTCAGTTTTAAGGTGCTGAATGGGAAACAGTTAAATAAGTTTGATGAGTGGGAATTAACAGAATGCAAGGAAAGTTCTACGGGTGATGAATATAAGGTTTTGGGTAATGCTGTGGCATGAAAATCGATCTTGGGTAAAATTTTTGAAACCTGGAAACCAAATGGGGAGATTGGCTTCATTGACCTGGGCGAGGACTACTTCGTCCTCTAATTGACTGATGGGCAAGATTACAAAAAGGCTCTCACTGGGGGATCTTGGATGATAGCAAACCATTCTCACTGTGTGAGAGTGGACTCTTATTTTAGGTTGATCTTTGCAATGGTCTCGTAAACTGCCTGCTTGGATCTGTTTATTTGTGCCCTATTGATTACATAGACAGTGAAGTACTGCTCCAAATAAGGAAAATGCTTGGTAAAACCATTTCAAAATGATACGACAATTGAACTGGCTATGCGAGCTCATTTATCGAGAATCTACATTCAAATTGATCTTAGTGCTCTCTATATGACCTCAATTAGGATTGTCTAGCATCATTAAAATACACAGGGAAGTACATAAAAGTTGCTCTTCTCTTACCTAAACCTCTTCCAGTGTCTGCTTCTTGCGGCAAATAGGGCGTTAGTGATTTCCCTTTCCATTTTGGTGTAACCCAATATCTGGACCTGCTTTACAAAGTACTACTAAACCCATCGCTCCCCTTGTTCGTTGAGTATCATGTGACTACCCTGATTCTCCCCTTAGAATCACTCGTTTGAAGGTGTATCTTCCTGGAAGGGGTGAAGTTTTGAATCTATTAAGAATGTGGTGTTCAAAATATCTGGCAGCCTACTTGTTCAGCTTTAAACTTTCTTCCACGTGGACAATCTAGCCTAGAGGATCTGGCTTTACATTCTAATGGGAATGAACATGGTGCAGGATTGAAGGCTCTTCATCCCTTTCTTCACTTATGTTAGTGACTCAAGATTCCTTTAGAATACATTTTGTCCTATTTTCTGACACAAATTCTGCATATTCCTTTGCCGTTTTAAATTTGTTTTCCACCAAACAGATAGTCTTTATCTGCTTTCAAGCACCTTGACATGGAATTGGCACAATGACATCGTAGTTTGAAATGGGTCGTCTTGGCAACCGAACATGATTACAAGCTTTTCTATTTAACCCTCCATACTTGACTACCGTGTGCAAGCTGATTGATGTGGAAATTTTGGGGTCCAGGTGTACATATATAGCATAAATGTACATACTATTATTTTCAGGAGCCTCTTGTGGTTGATAGTTGCATTGATGGTTCTGTTGATTTTGTTTGAGTCGAGTTACATGTGGTTGCAATTTTTTATGTTCAAAGCCTGCCAAAGCTATCATGGCATATGCGGGGTGTAATTTCTTCTTCATGCCGAGTTGGAAGTTTTACACAAGAAGACTCCTGTAACTGGGTTTGTGAAGGAGATAGACCAAGTGGTTTTCGTTGGTTGTGCTGCTCCATAGGGTCTCTGCTGGCTGGTTGTGTGGTCCTCACTTCTTTGGTAGGAATTCTTTATAATGATCATACGCAACAGTCCTCCAATTGTACCTTACTTTGTGTGCAGGGTTGGGGCTCCACCAGGTCAGAGGAAGGCTGGAAATGGAGGTTTTGCCATGAAGGTATCATTATTTGTATTCTGCATTAACAGGCTGGAGTAATAGTTATACATTGATGTTCCTATGAAAGAAATGCCATATACATCTACTTAAGGTTTCTGGTAACCCATTGATTACACCCATGATATGTGATTTGAACTCTAGCCATTTTTGCGAGCTGCTAACAACAAAGTCTCGATTTCTTTCAAATGACTGAAAAAGTCATGAAGTGCTGGTTTTATGTAACAGTCTTTGGTGATGGTGACTTTTATGTGTTCCAAAATCATATTGGTTATCCGGTCTTAGAATAGTTTTGGGCTTGCTTGCGTCTGGTTCTCTTTCAGTCTGTTTAGTTGTTTCTTGATTGATGTTTTCAAGTGGAAGGTTTTTAGAGTTACAACTATGTGATTCAGGACAAAATTCACAAGGCTTGTATCCATGTGCAGCAGTCGCAGCAGCAGGTGAAGGTGGTGCCCAAGCAGAGACCTCAAACACTAGATTCACTTTTTGCAAACATGAAAGAACAGAGGGAGAACATGTCCTCTCAACTTCATAAAGCTGGAAGACAAAATGGAGGTGGTGGGCAGCGAAGGTGGCAGTGGGGAAGAGGTCGATTTGGCAATTGATACCAACTACAAATGCACAGCTAGATTGGGAAACTCAGTTTCATTCAAGTAAAAGATGTTTGTGCTTACCGTATGTTTGCATGTTAAACTACTGGGCGGACAGCCAATCTATGTACCTTGGATTCATTGTGAATGTGATTGAACCCGTTTCATCTCATTTTGCAACCACTGTTTTTCTTTTTCTTTTTCTTTTTTAATTCATTTGCATTTGTTCTGTATAGTTATTTTTGTCTATTGAATGGGACAAAGGAACTGACATTTGATCTTGCTGAATAGTATTTGCATTGTGGTTGGGCTTTTCTCTGAGGGTGTTTGAGAAAGGAGTATGGAAGATGCTTGTTTTGGTGCCTTAATTTTCTTGCTTGGTTAGACTATTGATCCATGAACTTGTGTATTTTAAGTTTGTGCTACTGTTATGTATCACAAAAAATCCATGCTCGAATTGGAAGGGGTAAAGCGATCAGCATTGGTGTAGTCCTTTATTTTTTAGCTATTTACTGCACTGATGTGGTGGATAGTTGGTTTACTCTTTTTTATGGTTTCTAAGCCATGGCAACTGGATCTTGTCATAGCAGTGGCGTTTGATGGTTGAACGAGTACCAGGGATTTCATACCATTCAACATTTGCTTTCACGTTGTTGCTTGGTGGTTCAGAAACAATAATGATCAAAGACGTAGGGAGGCAGGCAGGCTGTTCTTGGCAGACAGATTATTCTGTTACATAGACAAGGCTGGTAGCATAGTACCATAATAGCCTTCTCAGGGGTTGGACTTTGTTACTGAAAAATATTATTTTGGTACCAGAGCTCCATTCTTTATCCATTCGCAAAATGACACGGGCTGAAATCATCTTATGATTTTTGTACGGAGGTCTAAGTTTTGGGTTATTTGTAGCCAGAAATAATAAAATGATAGAAATTATTTTTTGGTTCCAAAATTTAATCCTTCTAACAATCAGGCAGGTCACTGTCCAGTTATTTGGGGCGTACAATACTATGACCAATCACTAGAACTCTATTTGACAGTTTTAACATCGATCTTAAATGACTTTATTTTGTTATAATTTAGCAGACTAAGTCGTAATTTCATCTATATGTCATTGTAACCTTGGAAAGATATCCAAATCTATCGTTCATCAAATGTGATTAATATGATGAACCTTGTTCTATATTTTTTTTATTTATTATATGGTGTTTAGACTTTTGTCGATTATATTTTCAAGTTCTGAGTCTGATAATTGTTATATATTCAAAATTTATTAATAAAGTAATTAAATAATTTAAATTCATCATCCTAACAACATGGGGGTGTAGCTCATATGGTAGAGCGCTCGCTTCGCATGCGAGAGGCACGGGGTTCGATTCCCCGCACCTCCATTATTGGAGCTTTTTTAACTCTTGTTTTCTCGGGCGTTATCATTCATGCCCCACAAATCGACGGCACGCTTCACACCATCATCACTCTCCTTTCCCTCCACATTATTTATTCCTAATCCAATCTTCATTGACGCCCAATCACGAATCATCTCTCTCTCTCTCAACACACACACACACACAGCTCTGATTCTGAAGCTCTCCTACAACATCGAAGTGACTATGATTCTTGCATTTGTGCTCTTCTTCATTGTCCAATTATTTCGGCTGCGATTGTGCTCGGAAATGCATAGTATATTGGATATACATATTACACACAGTCGTATGTACGGCATTGTATGAAACTAGAGCAATGTGTACGCAAACTGGATGAATTTCCAGTTTGCTAGACTTGAGTTTCGTGTGCACTGCGAATAACTCAACTTTGAATGCTATATTTGATGTTTCGATGCACTACATTTGCAATTTCTGATATTTTTTGCTTGAATTAATTCATCAAAATTTGATATGAGGACCAGTTGGTGGTGTAAGAGGTCCGTGCATGGAGCGGTGGAACTGCTCTGTATGTGTGTGTGTGGTGAAAAATGAAAAGTAGAACAAAAATCAAACTTAAATACACAGACAAGTATAGTACCAATAGAACATGTTTAGGCTGCTGATTGAGGGAATTGCCTAAAAAGGCAAATTGAAGTGATCTAGGGTTGAAACACAATGCACAATTTTCCATCTCTTGAGATATCGTTAATCATTTATAGCAATCACGAAAATTTCATTCATCTTCCAATATAGTTTCGCCTAAATTTTATTAGGAATTCTTGTCTAGAAATACGTTATTTATACTCGTCTTGGGCTATTATGGTGGCAGCTTCCTCAATTTTATCTCAGTATGAGATACTTCAATCTTGCATAAAAGATTTGAAAGAAGCGGCTGAAAATGATGTATCCTTCTTTAGAACTCATGAATTTTTGTGGTCTACTACTTCCCTAGTTAGTTGTTTTGATCTGAGTGGCCTGATAGTGGAAGTTTACATTGAAAGTTGATGGTGTTTTGCTATGTGCAGTGTTTGTCAGCGCTATCAACGCACATGAGACATGACGTAACTTCTGTGAAATCAATTCTCTCTATGTCATTTTAGCTCTTGAGATTTGAGTTTTTGATTACATGCATCAACTTAATCTATATTCCCTTATGCTTGAAGGATGTAAACAACGAACTAGAAATACATGCACATTCGAGAGCTTGATAGACATTGTTGAACTCTTTCTCCAATATAGAAGATCCACCGTTAACATGCCATCGATATTTTGTCTTCATAAGGTCTTCTGGTCGAGTCATCTCATGTGTTTCTTACCCCCACTCAGTCACTATGTTTGCCATATGTTCCCTTATTTGTTTCTCTCTTCATTTGAAACAGAGTTGCATGTGAGGGAGAGTGTTGAGAGCTTAATATATGCCGAGCTCATTATGTAATTATTTCAGCTTTCGGGGGCAAATGGTAGCCTAACTCATATTTTACAATATTTTTTCTTATTCCCTGTGACAAGTTCAAGAACATTCTGGGACTGACCTGTGAGGCAAATGGCATTATATTCCTNTCATTTCAGCTTTCGGGGGCAAATGGTAGCCTAACTCATATTTTACAATATTTTTTCTTATTCCCTGCGACAAGTTCAAGAACATTCTGGGACTGACCTGTGAGGCAAATGGCATTATATTCCTCTTTTCACTAGTTTTTGACACTTGATTACACGTGATGTTTCATTTCCAGAGGTTGGTTTTTGTTTCTTGTACAGGTTTGTATGTTGGTTCGTATGTGCTAATTGGAGTGAAAAATTTCTGCCTTGGGAGAACCTTTGTATCGGCAACACCTTGTGAGCATTTCTAGCACTCCATAATTCTATCACAGTTTTGAATTTATTAGAAAAAGGATAATGGTTAAAGGCAACTAGTCTCGAACAAACATATTTATTGTTTTTTAGTGTTAGGAGACGTAGAACCAAGAGCATGCGCAAAGGCTTGCAAAATTATCTCAAAAAACAGATGGAACTGATGGAAACCTTCGCAAGAATATACTCTGTGTAACAAATTACCAAAAGAAGAAATACAACACTTGCAAATATTTGAACTCCTCTGATCTTTATGTCATAACGTAATGCATGATGTTCAATGATCAACATTGGGGTAGGCGGTAGAGATGGACTCTGATGTTCTTGCTGTCGAAGTGGCTAGCAATGCTGTATGTGTCACTTTGTCCATATTTCTTCACTTGATTTGTTTTCTGTATGAAAAACTATCAGCTTATTGGGCAGCTCTTTTGAGATACCCTTGTTACTTTTATCTTAAATGGAACACGAATTGCCTTGCCTTCAACATTTCACTCAGCGGTTATTGAACTCAGTTATTCGTGTGTGCTGGAACAGATAGAGCAAGTCATAGAGCTTGAAACTCTTATAGAGGCATGCAGCATGCTCTCATTACTCAGAGCATTTCCATTGGCTTTTAGCATATGTGAGGAATTATAAATTAGCCTAATCATGATTGTTTAACCAATCAAGGAAAATGTGACTACAAAAGATGAAATGATTTTCAGTTCAACTCATTTTCAAGGGCTTTTCTAAACAAGGCTCGGTGACTTCTTAGGTAGTCTCCCTTCATTTTTCAAAATGGGAAGGATAATTTAGGTTGTATCTCCCAGATATGCAGGATCAATTCAAACACTAATAATTTATAAATTGATGCAGAGATGGGGTCTCCAAGGCTNGGAGTCTCCCTTCATTTTTCAAAATGGGAAGGATAATTTAGGTTGTATCTCCCAGATATGCAGAATCAATTCAAACACTAATAATTTATAAATTGATGCAGAGATGGGGTCTCCAAGGCTCTGAGCTGACGCAAATGACGTGGCAGAGAGACATCTTACTTCAGAACCCATGCCCACAAAATGGACAGTAGACTGATAATTGGTAATTTACCTGAGTCAGCATTATGTTTTTGATGGTTTATCATCTCTCTCTAATCGTACTTCTCTACTCCCAGCGATTTCCTTCATTGGATCAATAGAACATTTCTAATGACTGCTGCCCAATATTGTGTAATTCAGCGGCCTACATGAAGAAGAAATTCAATTATGCATGGGCATATGTAGCAAAGAATGATGTCTTCACATGGTAAGTGCAACTTTCTTTGTATAACATAAAGTATTCCTTAATTGATGGGATGTGTTACCATTAATGTTATATTCTAATATTTAGATAGTAAATTCATGTAGCATAACACTGTTGGTGTAAATAAACTTTGGATTAACTAATATACAAGTACGTAAGCATGGGTGAACTTGACATAAATTGTACATAATCCACATTTCAAATGAAAATTTGTTATAGATTTTCACGAGTTATTCGTAAACTTAAAAGTATAATTTGCGGGCATGAGTCATGAATTTGCTAATACAATATTCTACTTAGTGAATAGTAAATACACGACGAATATTTATCTTGGCTGTAAAGATTTGAATAACCAAAATTACTACTACTCTTTAGACAGATGAAATGGCTGAAGTTTTCATAATCCACACTAAACATGAAAAGCTTTATAGATTCTAGAAGAAAGTAACAATCGTGACAACTTTCTTTATTTAGTATAACTTTGCCTCAATTGATGGGATATGCGGCCATTAATTTTGTTATTGAGATAAACAATAAAAAATTATCCAGTGGCTTGATACCTTATCTTTATTTTGGTTAAAAAATTCAAGAACTGAAAAAAAAAAAATTGGATTCAAAAATCTCTAGGACAGAAGTACGTTTTGCTTTGTATTCGTAATTACACGTAAATGTAGATAGAGATTGGCCTTGTACCTCTTATAGGGTTCAAGTACTCGACAAGATAATTTTAGAACGTCATAAAATCATGGGAGTTGTTGGAACAACATTCAATTTTTGGCATGTCAATCCTGTTAAAACCAGCTAACTTGTGTTAATCTGTTTATAATTCTATTGCTCCGATTGATACGATAAAAAAATAGAAGAATGAAAAGTTGAAATGATAGATAAAACATCATATTTGATCAAGAAGAAAAAAAGGAATAATAGAAAAGTGAATATATTAGTTTTCCTTTAATTCATCAAAATCAATCCCTCCAAAATTATGAAGAAAATGGACGAAAAATTAATTATATGTGTTAAAATATATGTTATTTGTCTATATATCATTTGATGTATACATATATCATATTTATCAATTATATATTATGTATTTATATTTTTTCATCCTTCTATTTTTTATGAATATTAAACACTTTCTTTCTTTCTTTAGAGGATAGAAAGTGTATCAATCCTATTTTTCATATTTCTTACCAAACGGAGCATAACTAATTCGTCAATTCAGCAATCAATTCCCAGAAAAAAATAAGATAGTTATATCAAAGATAAAATAGCTTTTTGAATTTCTTGTATATGGTGCAACAGTGGAATAAAATTGTGATTCTATTAGCTTGGTTGAAAGAATAGTAGAAAGTAGAAACCCTAGGGTATTTTGACCGATAACAAGAACGAGTTATATATTCAGATGTTTTAAATTCGAATTTTGATAAGTTCTTAAGGTCAGACCATGAATGATTTATTTCTTATGAATACTCTAATCTCAGTGTAGAAAGTTTGTTTTTAATCAAATTGGAGAGGATATTAGTAAACATAAATGTAAAAAAAGAATGCATAGTAGAACTTTATTTACTTTTTTGAAAAACAGTATAACCAAATTTCTATAATTGTAGATATTTGGACCAAATTTATAAAATTCAACGAAAGTCATAACTGGGAAATGGACACAAATTGTTAAGGGTACTCTAAAGGCTGAATAGACCACAGAAAGTTCTATTTTTTTATGGTTTTACAACGAAAATGGATTGGCAAAATTTTCTGTACTTAGAATCTGTTATCGGAGACCACCGAGTGGGGTCCGGNAGAAGAAAAAAAGGAATAATAGAAAAGTGGATGTATTAGTTTTCCTTTAATTCATCAAAATCAATCCCTTCAAAATTATGAAGAAAATGAACGAAAAATTAATTATGTGTTAAAATATATGTTATTTGTCTATATATCATTTGATATATACATATATCATATTTATCAATTATATATTATGTATTTATATTTTTTCATCCTTCTATTTTTTATGAATATTAAACACTTTCTTTCTTTCTTTAGAGGATAGAAAGTGTATCAATTCTATTTTTCATCTTTCTTATCAAATGGAGCATAACTAATTCGTCAATTCAGCAATCAATTCCCAGAAAAAAATAAGATAGTTATATCAAAGATAAAATAGCTTTTTGAATTTCTTGTATATGGTGCAACAGTGGAATAAAATTGTGATTCTATTAGCTTGGTTGAAAGAATAGTAGAAAGTAGAAACCCTAGGGTATTTTGACCGATAACAAGAACGAGTTATATATTCAGATGTTTTAAATTCGAATTTTGATAAGTTCTTGAGGTCAGACCATGAATGATTTATTTCTTATGAATACTCTAATCTCAGTGTAGAAAGTTTGTTTTTAATCAAATTGGAGAGGATATTAGTAAACATAAATGTAAAAAAAGAATGCATAGTAGAACTTTATTTACTTTTTTGAAAAACAGTATAACCAAATTTCTATAATTGTAGATATTTGGACCAAATTTATAAAATTCAACGAAAGTCATAACTGGGAAATGGACACAAATTGTTAAGGGTACTCTAAAGGCTGAATAGACCACAGAAAGTTCTATTTTTTTATGGTTTTACAACGAAAATGGATTGGCAAAATTTTATGTACTTAGAATCTGTTATCGGAGACCACCGAGTGGGGTCCGGGGGAGTATCAACCCAATTTCAAAGTTCAAATTTTAGAATTTACATTACAATTTAATGGTTGATCGCTATATTATTTTAACTAACCTTATTCTTGAGAGGAATAACGGACATGTTTAATAGTCTCATGATCTCACCAATAAAAATCTATCGGAGTAGTTNAAGAACGAGTTATATATTCAGATGTTTTAAATTCGAATTTTGATAAGTTCTTGAGGTCAGACCATAAATGATTTATTTCTTATGAATACTCTAATCTCAGTATAGAAAGTTTGTTTTTAATCAAACTGGAGAGAATATTAGTAAACATAAATGTAAAAAAAGAATGAATAGTAGAACTTTATTTACTTTTTTGAAAAACAGTAGAACCAAATTTCTATAATTGTAGATATTTGGACCATATTTATAAAATTCAACGAAAGTCATAACTGGGAAAATGGACACAAATTGTTAAGGGTACTCTAAAGGCTGAATAGACCACAGAAAGTTCTATTTTTTTATGGTTTTACAACGAAAATGGATTGGCAAAATTTTCTGTACTTAGAATCTGTTATCGGAGACCACCGAGTGGGGTCCGGGGGAGTATCAACCCAATTTCAAAGTTCAAATTTTAGAATTTACATTACAATTTAATGGTTGATCGCTATATTATTTTAACTAACCTTATTCTTGAGAGGAATAACGGACATGTTTAATAGTCTCATGATCTCACCAATAAAAATCTATCGGAGTAGTTTTTGAGCTATTTTCTTTATTCCCACCATTTTTTTAACCAGCAAAAAAAAAAAAATTCTTATTGGACATATATATAGAGTTGATAACTGATAAAAGAATTGTGTCTTATTGAATTTTATAATATAATTTATTTGAATCATGTCACGTCAAAAATTACTAAACTCATATTGATAGTTTTGTCTCCAATTGCATGTCGGAGATTAGGGGTCACGTTCATATCCTTAATTATAATAGTAAATTAAACAAACAACCCTTAAGTTATATAGTATGTTAATTAAGCTATTAAACTTATTTATTTGTCAATTTAAGACATCAACTATATAATNTATGTACTTAGAATCTGTTATCGGAGAGCACCGAGTGGGGTCCGGGGGAGTATCAACCCAATTTCAAAGTTTAAATTTTAGAATTTACATTAAAATTTAATGGTTGACCGCTATATTATTTTAACTAACTTTATTCTTGAGAGGAGCAACGGACATGTTTAATAGTCTCATGATCTCACCAATAAAAATCTATCGGAGTAGTTTTTGAGCTATTTTCTTTATTCCCACCATTTTTTTAACCAGCAAAAAAAAAAAAATTCTTATTGGACATATATATAGAGTTGATAACTGATAAAAGAATCATATCCTTAATTATAATAGTAAATTAAACAAACAACCCTTAAGTTATATAGTAAGTTAATTAAGCTATTAAACTTATTTATTTGTCAATTTAAGACATCAACTATATAATTTAATTCAATGTAGTTTTTGAGTCTATATTTATTGTTAATTTAAACATAGAGTCCCACGTGCACTTCGGGTATATAGGTTTAACGATCTCAATTCTTAACTCACGTGAAGGTTTTCATTAAAACTAATAGTGAATTTAGATGGGGGAGTTATATGTATTAAATTAATATAAAAATTAATTTAAAGGCTTAATTGAAATAAATGACATAATTTGGGGGGTCATCATCTGTATAGTTATCTCTAATTAGTAATTGGTAAAGAAGTCAATTCATATATTATCGCGCCACGCCGCAGACAGAGGCCGGGGCTTGGGATTTCTCTACAAACAGGAGGAGAATTCCCTACAATGTCGGTTTAACCTTAACCACGTGGCCGACCTAGTCGTCTTCCCCGAAGAATTTTTTTAGAATTATTCTTGAAATCACCTGTACTTCCATATTTAGTCCTCGTATTCACGTGCATACAAAGAATCTCTGGTCAAAATGTCCTAAATCAAAAAGCGTCAAACCCAATTCTCCTCTCCTTCATTTACAGATCCAAGGTGGAGGAGGAGATTTGATTCTCATACACAGTTGAAACTATGGCGCAGAGTGTATTGGTGACAGGTGGTGCGGGGTACATTGGAAGCCACACCGTGCTTCAGCTATTATTGGGAGGATATAAACCCGTTTTGGTCGACAATCTCGATAACTCTTCCGATATTGCGATCAAGAGAGTCCAAGAACTCGCTGCTGAATATGGCCACAACCTTTCCTTTCATCAGGTTTGTTGCAAGTTTACTTCAATCGCACAGTACCTGTGTGTGATTTAAATTTATGTACTTGTACATATATATATACATAATCTATATGGGGGGATTAGAGGGGGATTGGATTGAAATTGCGAATGGGGTCCATTTATCCTTGGTTTGGGTAATTCGATTGGGATAGGATTTTCGTTGGGTTTCAAAACATCGGCCGTATGTTTTGAAGGCTACAATCTCATCTGCATGTGATAAAGAAATCCCTTCTGCTGTGACGGATTGTGAAATTGTGAAGTAGGATTACCTGTGTAAATTCTAAAATACCCTCTACAGTAAAATTGTAGAGTTTTTACCACCATTCCCTTCATTTTCCTGATCAGGCGGGTTATCAGACTGCCCAGNCTACAGTAAAATTGTAGGGTTTTTACCACCATTCCCTTCATTTTCCTGATCAGGCGGGTTATCAGACTGCCCAGCTCCATTATAATGGTCGATTCATCTCCTCATGAGGCGACTGCGATGGGCTAGTATCAGGCGGGGGAATGCTTTCCAGATGCTGGGTAGTATCAGGCGACTGCTCAGCTCCCTTAGTCCGTCTCTCTCTCTCTCTGTATTTCATGTTTGTCTTTTTCTCTCCCTGATGTAGAAGCCGAAGCATCTGGACCTATCTCCACAGTTTGCAAGTGAAGATGACCACTTTAAACAACTTCAAATCTAGTTAATGCGGCTGTGGTTTGATTTTTTTGCACTTTACCCCCGGTCATTATTTAAAATTTACCACATAACTCTGTTATAATTTTGAAGTAAAATAATACTGTTATAAATTCTCTCATAATTGCCAAAATGTAGCATGGAAGGTCATGATTTGAAAGTAAGTGTGGGAAAATATTCGGTCTAATGAAATGGTTTGGGTCACATTAAAAATAATAATTGTTCTGGGGAGTTGCGTGTCATTACAAATATTAAATTTTATGATTTTAATATTTTTGCTCATCCTTTCCTTTCCTTATACAAAAAATGTAAAAAAAATTAACGTATTAATTAAAACAACATAATTTAAATTGACATGATGTGTGCTAGTGCTTCATGCAATAATATTAAAATGCCCTACGATTTTGCATAATAAATTGCATTTTGGTCATTAAAAATATTAAATATGGTTCGGATTAATTTTGCTCTTTATTGAAAATTAACAATTAAGTTTATTATTAAACACACAAGTTCGGATTTTCAACAAATAAACAAATAACGACTTAGATTTGAGTTGTATCGATATGTTGTATTATTTTTGTGTTGGAAATAAATTTTTTTTCCATGATGCATATGATTTTTGTGATAAAAAGTGTACTGTACAAATTAAATGAAATAATTTTTACAAAATAAAAATATGCAATAGTGTATATAAATGCGTAATATATTTAATAATATTTTTGAATGTAAAATAGACAATACTAATGGATTGAATTTTTTTTTCATTCCATTCCAAACATGGTNTATATAAATGCGTAATATATTTAATAATATTTTTGGATGTAAAATAGACAATACTAATGGATTGAATTTTTTTTTCATTTCATTCCAAACATGGTGTAGAATTGGATCACATTGTTGTATACAAGAGTAAAATGGTCTTTTTACCATGACTTAGCTTCACATGTGAATGGGACCCACAAACCAAATAAAACCTATCCAAACATGAGATAGTATTAGAATCTCATATTTATAATCCTCCAATCCGGACTACTTTACATTAGATTGAATTGAGTTCGGATTCAAATCCAATCCAATCCAATCCTTNGGATTGGATCACATTGTTGTACACGAGTAAAATGGTCTTTTTACCATGACTTAGCTTCACATGTGAATGGGGCCCACAAACCAAATAAAACCTATCCAAACATGAGATAGTATTAGAATCTCATCTTTATAATCCTCCAATCCGGACTACTTTACATTAGATTGAATTGAGTTCGGATTCAAATCCAATCCAATCCAATCCTTTTATGGTGATCCAAGCACCACCTATGAGTTTCCATGGACTTGTGTTCTGATGAGAAACAGTGGGTCATCATCTATGTGTGCTTGATACAGTGTTTGATATCTCTTACTGATTGATATGATCTGATTGATATGATCCTGTCCTATTGATGGAAACAAATAAAGTTATTTTGGGATTATATGCTTACAAGAAGACAATTCTATGTATATAAAAAAAGTTAATGGTAACTAAAAAGTTTTAATTTCTTTGATTTTTTGCTAAAACCACGATTGTATCACTATTCTGAACCCTTCTCTAAGTAATCTGGGATTTAAAGTTTGTAATTTGGTTTATATACTTTCCATATACTCTATTATGTAACATACACATTTCTTTTAAATAAATGTAGCTTATATGTGGGTAGATTCTATATTAGGTGTGTCGATTGGTGGCTAGGTGGAAGAAAGCCTTAAACATTTTTTCAAGTTTCTGGATCCTTGTAAAGTTAGGTTTTTCTTTCACTTGGACCTTCTAGACTTGCCCTCCAATAGATTTTCATTAAGGGATTTAGATTGTACTCATTCCAATCACTAGACTCAAAGAGCCCGGTGTTGTTATTAATTGTAGAACATTAAGGCTTTCTGGGATGGACTTTCAAGAAATCTTTATGTTGGTGAATGTACCATAGTCACCCTACTATATAAATGCGTGGGAAATTGTGGCGCACTGGTCTGTGCTTGATAAGTTTGTTATTGAGAGAGAGAGATGGCTAGATGGATGGTTACATGTATGCGNGTCACCCTACTATATAAATGCGTGGGAAATTGTGGTGCACTGGTCTGTGCGTGATAAGTTTGTTATTGAGAGAGAGAGATGGCTAGATGGATGGTTACATGTATGCGAGGGTGAGAATCTGTATTTGCATTCTGTTATTTTGTGTTGCAAGGATTATATCTCAATCATGGTTCAAAGTAGCGGTATCGGCCATGAACTCGGAGGGTACTGATACACATCGGTCGCGGCGTCGCGGCGCGGTATCGGACGATACGCTCAAAATGCAAGATAGAAGCTCCAAAAAAATTTAAAAAAATTCTAAAAAAATAGACATTATCATTTATGCATCATATATCCACAATACATCTAAAAACACATTAAACATAATTAAAATGAAACATAAAATCACGAGCGAAAATAATTATCATTATCAATGTTCAATGTAGACATTTAGGAACATATTGAGCTGTAATCATTGCCACATTGAACGACGATGAGGTTCAAAATCGTCGTTATTGTCTCTAGGATAATACAAATTATGGTACTGTCTACCATAAGAATTAGAGTACAAGTGTGAATACAGGTCTGATTGGGTTGGTTGAATTGATTGACTAGATGACCCATAATCAGAGTAGTGTGACTGTGGAGGTTGTACTGGCTGGTTCCCATACTGATAGTACCCAAAACCACGATATTCACGGCCACTACTAGCAGAAGACTGATCATATCCATAAAAGTTGACACTATCCGATGTTGTGTTAGAAGATCCATCATGATGTCTCCTTGGAACACGATCATAGTAACCACCAGTACTAGTACTAGTAGATCTCTCAAGATGCGTAGGGCGATGGCCATAATGCCCAGCACTATTAGTACTAGTAGACCTCGAAAGCTGCGAAGGGATACCATATCCATATGATCCATGTGAATAGCTAGATTCTATACCACTACTTTGATGATGTCCGTAAGACATGTATCCTTCATATGATGTCAATCCCAAATTCTGCATATGATCGTCAATATCTTGTCGACTAAGTGAATGATGGTAGCGTCTATGGGAATAATCATCACCAATGGAAGAGTTTAAATTCCTTCGTTGTTTCATTGCCCCTGGTCTATATCCATGGTCTGTATCCTGTGTGGCATAGTAATTGTCTTGCCCCTGTGCCCATGACATACCGCCAGGTAGCTGAGTATCACTACCATCTCCAGTAGTCCCTCCACCATCACTCTTGTTGCTCTCATCTTTATCTCCACCATGATTACTAGCATCATCATCATCAGTACTACTACTATCACCACCACCACCACCATAAGTATCAGCAACATTATTATCATTATCATCATCAGAAGAAGAATCACTAGAACTAACAAAAATTCTCATAGCCTTTTTACCCTTATTAGTTGGCCTCGTATCTTTTTCAGATCTTCTGGTAGTGGCATAATTGCTAGNTTGTTGTCTACTGGTTTTATTATTTTAATTGATGTCTCTAACATATAATTATGTCGTATGCGCAGATTGATCTTCGGGATAAGCCTGCACTAGAGCAACTTTTTGCTTCAACAAAGTAAGGTTTACTGTGTTATATGATTTATTATATATTTAGGCAATGTATCACTGAATAGCTCCATTGAAAGAAACAAATCCAGACTTGTTAGTCCATTAAGTGCGTCAGTGCGTGTACCAACCATTTCCCACTGTTTATTACTTGGTATGACAAATAAATGATGTATGAAATCCAATTATATGGGCGTAACTAACATGAAAAAGATATGTTTTCCCCAAAAAAGAGAAAATAAATTCGTGTATGCACTATGTAAGTCTTTCTTTGCATGAGTCCCACTTGCTTGACTTTATACCCTCTGATTTCTTCTGTTCCTGGCCACCTGGTTTGCACACAGGTTCAATGCTGTCATCCATTTTGCTGGATTGAAAGCAGTTGGTGAAAGTGTGGAGAAACCCTTTATGTATTATAACAATAACATCATTGGTACCATTACATTGTTGGAAGTCATGGCTGCCCATGGATGTAAAAGGGTACATCCCTTATGCATACTTCATACTATGTAGCTCGTTTGAATCAGTACTTAGGAAATGTGTTATTGGGGTTAATCTCAAGCTTATGGTTTCCTCTCTGAATCCCCTCATTTTAATCTTTGCCATCCAGCTGCTGATTGATTGGAGGGAGAAAATAATAATTGCAATTTATGGAGAAATTTTAGGATTTCATGTCTTTTAGACGCATATTATGTAGATTATCAGGTTGTGTGTAGCAGACATACATGCTTTTCGTACAACTTAATTTTGAAGTTGTTCATGTCAATACATACTTTAAATGCTTCATCTTCAACCTGATTTATTATGGTTGAATTGCTAGCCTGCATAACAAAAAAAATTGTGTGGAAATCAGAAGCGCAGCTGCTTTGCCCCTGCCCAAGGTTAATTTTGATATAAATACCTGAACTCTTCATCACAAGGTTTCTTAATCGTGTGTATGCCTTTGATGCATGACTCTATGGCTGTTTAGATAAGACTGTTGGTTAAAGCTCAAATGGTTGCATTAATAAAGTTTACGAATCCATTTAATTCTCTCGTCATTTTAATCAGTATTCCTGCCAAATGGTTGTGTTTTTAGCTTCTAGATTTTCCATTAAGCGGTCCTTTTTTCTTGCAATCCTTATATTATGAGATGTTGGGATTTGATGCCTCATAAATTTGAATGTTTAAACATTTCAGCTCGTTTTTTCATCATCGGCTACTGTTTATGGTTGGCCAAACGAGGTTCCATGCACAGAGGAGTTTCCCCTATCTGCTGCAAATCCATATGGGCGAACCAAGGTATATTTAAGTCTTCAACTCATGCATGTTTTTATCATAAAACTGGGCCAGACTAAAGAAACATGTGTAATGTTGCATTTCGAAGAACAAAGAGGTTTTAGTATTTTCAGTTGGAACTTGTAGCATGTGTTTGTCTTTTGCGGTTCCATCATATGACTTATTTTCAGTATATCTGATATAATATTACCTTATAATCTTTGTTCCTTTCAGCTTTTTATTGAAGAGATATGTCGTGATATCTATCGTTCAGACTCCGAGTGGAAAATCATATTGCTGCGGTACTTCAATCCAGTGGGTGCACATCCAAGTGGCTATATAGGAGAGGATCCTCGTGGTATCCCAAACAATCTCATGCCCTTTGTGCAGCAAGTTGCCGTTGGAAGGCGGCCTTCATTGAATGTTTTTGGGACTGACTACTCAACAAAGGATGGTACAGGGGTATGCCTTTTGCACTGTGGTTCCTGATTTCTATGTGTAGTGTTTAGTGTGATGCTGTATGTATGTGTAGGTCCCTTCATTTTCAGCATTTTATTTTGGCGAATCTCTACTTGTGCTACCCCAATCTAGGTCTCTACGGTAGCTGGCTCTGCCTATATCCTCTAGGCTGGATAGCTTGTTTAATACAGATTTCAATATTTAACTGCTTGTATTCTTGATCTTTCTGATTCATTGTGATTTTGCTATGTCTCAATCCTGCTCCCACCCCCAATTCCCCACCCCTTCCTTGAAAAAATAAATAAAAGACACTAAACGATGCAAATTTAATATTTTTTCATTGCTGAAAAATTGGTAACATTTAAATTCTATGTATTCTTTTGTGCCCTGTTTTTTGAATCTGTTCATTCAAGTTGGATTATCAACAGAAGTGTCATAGACTTAATAGTGTAGATCAAATGTTAGACATGAAAGTTCATCCAGGATTTTACTGGTTTTGGGTTCATCCTATCTTTGGAATGTCTAAGTGATCAATAGCATGGTGAAATATAAATTGTGATGAAAATATATGAAAACATCATATACTTTACATGAAGAATACAGATGAATTTTGATTCCTATGGTGCATGTAAAGCTTTTTGAAAAAATTGAAGTTTTGTTATTATCTAAATATATCCTCATGTATTGTTTCTAAAATGTCTTCTGCAGTTAATTGAANCATTTTGAAAAAATTGAAGTTTTGTTATCTAAATATATCCTCATGTATTGTTTCTAAAATGTCTTCTGCAGTTAATTGAAGTTTTATCTTGATGGTGCATATTTTTTTCCACTGCTCAGGTGCGTAATTACATCCATGTCGTGGATTTAGCAGATGGGCATATTGCTGCATTGAACAAGCTATCTAATCCTTCTATAGGTATGTTCTCTTAGATTAATATCTTCATTCTTTCTGGTGTCTTTTTCATGGACAAACCTGTTCCCACTAGTCTATTGATGCTATTACATAATTAAATTTATGTACTTCAGAGGATCATGGGATATACCTACCCTCCTATTGTTTTAAGGCTCTTTCTCCTTGGGCATGTGAGGTAGTCCACAGAACCTGGGTATAAAGTTACTTTTGGTGTTAGGGTTGATCTGAGACCCGTGTGTACTAATTTCGAAGCCTCCTAATAACTCGGCTACACTGTGCTGGTACTCATGACATTAAATTTGAAGATGTCACTTGAGCAGTTCTTGAATTGTGTAGCTAAGAACATAACTTCTGTTGGATTAAGTACTGGGTTAAATTGTTCTATTACTCTGCTTTCTCTATAACTAATTGCTAGAGTTTAACAATTTGAAGTCTATCGAAACATGTAAGCATAGGCTGTGAAGTATACTACTTGGGAACTGGGAAAGGAACATCATTTTTGAAAATGGTAGCAGCATTTGAGATTCTGTTGGATTTAAGTAATGGGTTAAATTGTTCTATTACTCTGCTTTCTCTATATCTAATTGCTAGAGTTTAACAATTTGAAGTCTATTGAAATATGTAAGGATAGGCTGTGAAGTATACAACTTGGGAACTGGGAAAGGAACATCAGTTTTGGAAATGGTAGCAGCTTTTGAGAAGGCATCTGGAAAGGTATTAATTGTCGAAGGTTGTAGTTAAGTTTTTTGATTTTACAAATTTGGAATTGTATTACCTTTCTTTACTTGCAATTTTTGAATCTGCTCCAAGACCTGAGTTTTATGTTGAGTTTTGCTCACATCTACATGTTTATCTATGAATGCTCATATGTATGAATGTTTATATGTTCTCTCCGTATTAATGATGAGTAATAATGCTAGCCTGAATAAATTGTTCAGATCAGTCACCTAATTAATATTTAATCTAATTAATATTTAATCCATCAAATTAACATTCAATTTCATCAATTAAATCTTCAATTTATTAAATTAACATTCAAATTCAACTAGTTACATTAAATTAATCAAATTAACTTTTAATTTCATTAAATTAATTACTCTAAATTAACTTTCTAAATTAAACAATAAAGATTCAATTTAATAACATATAATTTTATCTAATAAGCATTCAAAAAGTTAATATTAAATTAATCAAATTAATGNCATCTCAGGAAATGTTTGGTTTGAAATTTAGTAGTATACCGATTCAATCCTCATGAGTCCAATTTCATATTCAAACCAGGGTTTTTAAATGGAGTTTCTGCGAATTCTTCTTGAAAGTTTTACAGTGTTTGGCAAAGAGATGTTGTTATTTTGAAATTCCAAAGTTTGATGAGAAATATGGTACTTGTAGAAACCAGACCGAAGTGAGACTAGGCACTTTTGTGCCATCTTTTTTGAATAAGGTGTCCACCAATACCAATGAAGCTTTGTATAATCCTATAAAACTTTCTTAATTTGTTAGCAGAATCCTATAATTGGATATGTGGACATTCTTAATTGGTGCAATACTTTTGGAAGAATCTTAGGTCCCCTTTATGTTTCTTAAAGCTTTGTAGTATGCAGATAAGACTCCTGCAATCTTCCATCCTGGTTGAGGATTATATTCCTTCCAAAAGGATGTTCAAATGAAAGGAAAAAGAAATAATGGTCTTCTATGGAATGTGTAGTCTTTTCTCTTCTAGTTGGGCACTGATTGTTCTCAGCTTGCCTAATTTATTTTTTGTTCTTTATTATTCCAGAAAATTCCCCTTGTGATGGCTGGTCGGCGACCTGGTGATTCTGAGATTGTATATGCATCAACAGAAAAAGCAGAACGTGAATTGAACTGGAGGTTTGTGTTGACTACCATGCAAATCAGTGTGCATCTATTTATATGTTTTCGAATTACTTTTAATAAACAGTTAGCAGTGCTGGTGGTACCCGATTTTTCTTATATCACTAGATTTCTTTGTAAAAAATGACTAGACTACTTTGTAAAAATGAGAACCAAGATATGACAAAGCCGTCATTCAAAGTGCCATGAGTAATCAGGCACAGGACTCTGAAAATTGGTAGTCTAAATATTGTCTCATATTTTTCTGCCACTTCAGTTCGAATACTTTATAGCATATGGTGTGTATGCAGAGCAAGCTACGGGATTGAGGAGATGTGCCGAGATCAGTGGAACTGGGCCAGCAAGAACCCTTATGGCTATGGATCTCCAGACTCTACTGCTTGACTCATAGCTCTGTGATTGTCTACTCTCCAAATTGCATTACTGTTGTGGTCGTGTATGATTCTGCAGTTCTTATACCGTCTGCCTGTGCACCACCAGTCCTGGGGAAGGATTTGAATTTGGGGTTGCAGAAGTAGTAACAGGGTTATAAAATTGTTTAAAACGGAACTAAACAGTAAAAATGCACTTTAGTCGCAACTTCTTATTTATGTGGCTAGTGTCTCAGTGAATCAAAGCATATATCAGTGGAAACTTTCTCATAGTTAATGATGCTTGTGTTTTGGTTGTGCTGTGCCCTTACTTTGATTAGATGAGAATGATGGTATGCTCTGCCATTCTTGGCACCAGAAGGTGGTTCATGGTTAAGGCTTCGTTATGGACCTGCAGCGATGATGTCCCGAACCTTGCACAATAGCTGTGGCACCAACTGGCCGTGGAGCGGCCGCCAGGATATGAGCCAGGTTGCGATTTGTAATTTGATATTTAGCAGTCATGAAGCTTATATGAATTTGATATTTTAATTTTAATATAAAATTTGCTGGATGTAAATATTGTTGACAAATGATGTGATTGTACCTGCATGGCTTGTCATGCACGAAGAAAATATTAGCAAGCGGTGATATTATGTCATTATTGATACGTGATGTCATCGTTAAATAACAAATTAACATATTAGTAAATAAATTTTACTTAATTTAGTAATTATCATGTATGAAAATAATTATTAAGTAAAGTTTACTTTGTCGAATCGTAAGTCTATTATTACCGCAAACTAACAAATATTCAGAAAAAAAAATAGTTTTCTCTCTAGCAAGAGGGTCACGGACATGAATAAAAATATTCGGTAATCATCAAGTATGCAGCAGCACTCTCAGGTGACGTTCAAATTTAATAGAAAGTCATCACACCAGTTATTTGTCAGATAATATAATATTAATTAATTTTTTAAAAATTGACATCACAAAGAATAATAACTAATTAAATATGTATAATATTTTACATAAAATAGTACTGTTACTGTTATATGGTGAAGGGGAATATTATGCTTACCAAAAAAATATATCAAATTTTTCACCTTAAATAAGGTCGTACAGTCTCCGTCGTTGAATATTAATAAGACTTACTTATTTGATAATAAAAAAATTATATAACGTCAATGGGAATGAAAATTTAATAAAAAATTTAGTAAGCATATCCTTATTTCAAGGGTCCTACTAGGGTACCGAGAGTAACTTTTCGGTATAGTACCGAAAAAACAAAATTTATCGTAGATGTATAATGAAGAACTTTCAACAGTTGATGAAGTCTATCACTTTTTACTGGCTATCCACTAAGTCTTACAAATTCATAAAAATAAAAAAAAACTCATATAAGAATGAAGAAAAAAATGGAGTTGCAGAGTTATTTTTATCCCTATGAACCATTCTAGAGATTATAAATTATTTAGTAGGTTGAGATTATAGTAATCTTATTTTTAATAAAAAAAAAATACACTAAAAACTTTTTTTAGAATAAAATTAGAGGAGTAAGGTTCCAATTGGGTAATTGAGGTTTGGTTAGTAAGAATATCATATTAAGTATGCAAGGTTACCACTTTTTTTTGGTAAGATTACCATTTTTAGGAAAGATTATCACTCTTGAGAGTAAGATTACACTGTTGAGATAAGAGTATCAATTTTTTAGTTAATATTACTATTTTTTTGATTAAGATTATCACTTTTTTTTTTATTAAGATTACATTATTGAGGTACGAGTACTATTTTTTTGGTTAACATTATAATTTTTTTTTTGTTAAGATTACCACTTTTTCAGTTAAGATTACCACTTTTTTGGTTAACATTACACTGTTGAGGTAAGAGTACTATTTTTTTCTTGTTAATATTACTATTTTTTTGGTTAAGATTACAACGTTTTTTTTGTTCAGATAACTACTTTTTTGGTTAATATTACTATTTTTTTTTTGGTTAAGATTATAATTTTGTGGTAAGATTATAGTAATCTTATTTTATACACTAAAAACTTTTTTTAGAATAAAATTAGAGGAGTAAGGTTCCAATTGGGTAATTGGGGTTTGGTTAGTAAGAATATCATATTAAGTATGCAAGGTTACCACTTTTTTTTTGGTAAGATTACCATTTTTAGGAAAGATTATCACTCTTGAGAGTAAGATTACATTGTTGAGATAAGAGTATCAATTTTTTAGTTAACATTACTATTTTTTTGATTAAGATTATCACTTTCTTTTTTATTAAGATTACATTATTGAGGTACGAGTACTATTTTTTTGGTTAACATTATAATTTTTTTTTTGTTAAGATTACCACTTTTTCAGTTAAAATTACAACTTTTTTGGTTAACATTACACTGTTGAGGTAAGAGTACTATTTTTTTCTTGTTAATATTACTATTTTTTTGGTTATTCATTACAACGTTTTTTTTGTTCAGATAACTACTTTGTTGGTTAATATTACTATTTTTTTTTGGTTAAGATTATAATTTTGAGGTAAGAGTACCACCTTTTTTTTTAACATTACCATTTTTTTTTGGTTAAAATTACTATTTTTTTTAGTTAACAGTACAACTTTTTTTATTAACATTATCATTTTTTTAGATAAGATTGTCACTATTTTTTTTGTAAGATTACCATTTTTTAAGAAAGATTATCACTTTTTAAGAGTAAAATTATTGCTAATGAGGTAAGAATATCACTTTTTGGTTAACATTACCACTTTTTTTTTGTTAGAATACAACTCTTTTTTTTTTTTTTTGTGTAAGAATACAACTTTTTTAAGTGTAATTAACACTATATAAATTACTATCTATTAGTCTAATTAACACTTTTCGAGGTAGTTAAGAATACCATTTTTTGGAGTAAGGTTACAATTAGTTTGGCTAATATTACCCTAAAATAAGGTTAGCATTTGTTTTGATCAAGAATATCATTTTCCTTATAAGGTTACCATTTGTTTTGGTAAAATTACCACTTTTTATAGTTACCGGTTGTTTAGGGAAGGTTACAATTTTTTTTGGATAAAATTACTAAATTTTTGTAGCTGAGGTTACCACTTTTTTAATATAATTACAATTTTTTGCGATCAAATACCAATTAAGAACACTTAGACCGATCAAGTGTTAGGTAGCGATCAAGAACACTGAAACCAATCAAGTGTTGGGTAGCGAGCAAGACTAGCGATCGAACAACTAATCTAAGACTTATCAAGCTTGCACTGCAATCAAGTAGCGATCGGATCTAATCATGACCGATCAAGAACACCGAACTAATCACGACCGATAAAATAGCGATCTGAGACCAATCTGTCGAAGACTATTGATCAAGAGTGGGATCAAGACTACCGATCAAGATCCTGGCAGTAGCAATCAAAATTATCATCTAAAGTATTTAATTAACATGTAATTAACAAATTAATATTACATTAACACATTGATTCATCAAATTAACATTAAAATTCAACTTAATTAATATTAAACTTATTCAATTTATATCCAAAATCATACAATTAACATCCAATAAAAAATCACTTTATTAAACTAACATTCAATTTTCATCCAATTTATATTTAATTTATCAAATTAACTTTCACCTACCATTCAAACCCAACAAATTAATATTCATATACATTCAATTAACACTTAATTCAACAAATTAACATCTGAAATAATCCAATAAAATTCAATTCATCAAATCTATACTAATAAGTTAATATTAAATTTTAATTTCATCTAATTAATATTTAATCCATCAAATTAACATTCAATTTCATCAATTAAATCTTCAATTTATTAAATTAACATTCAAATTCAACTAGTTACATTAAATTAATCAAATTAACTTTTAATTTCATTAAATTAATTACTCTAAATTAACTTTCTAAATTAAACAATAAAGATTCAATTTAATAACATATAATTTTATCTAATTAATATTCAATTCATCAAATTAACACCGAATTAACATTCAATTTTATCTAATAGGCATTCAAAAAGTTAATATTAAATTAATCAAATTAACGTCAAATTAATATTGAATTCATTTAATTTATATTCAAATTCGTGCAATTAATCCTCAATTAATCAAATTAACATTTAAAATTATTTAAAAAATATTTAATTTATCAAATCAATTTTTTAAAAATATATTCAATTTTAATTGACTCGAATTAAAACTATTTGGAGTTGAGGAGTTCGATTTGGGGGAATAAGAGAAGAAGGAGTTGATCCCTATTTGACCGGATGTAGCGATCTGGATCGGTCTTGTAGCGATGTAGGGACCGGTCATGGTTGGTTGGAGCAATCAAGTTAGCGATCATGTGTGGATTGGTCGTGGTTGGTTGTAGGAATCAAGTTAGCGATCATGTCCAAAATAAATTTCACTTATATCCCTAAATTATCATTCTTTTTTAATTTTTCTCTCGTATTTTTTATATTATACCCTCAACTATGTAATTAGTTTCACATTACCCTAGATTTTTTTAACTAATTTAATTTAACACCAAGAGGTGTTAATTTAACATCCAAATATGATAACTTTGTTGTAATTTATTTAGTAGTGAAAAACTTTGTTATATTTAATTTATTAAATTAACACCAAATTAATATTTAATTTATCAAATTAAGATTCACTTCCACCTATTAAGCATTCAACTCATCAAATTAACATTTATATTCATCTAATTCACACTCAAATTAACATCTGAAACAATCTAATAAAGATTCAATTGATCAAATCAATACGAAATTAACATAAAATTTCATCTAATTAAAATTTAATCCATCAAATTAACACCAACTTAAAATTCAATTTCATCGATTAAATATTCAATTTATTAAATTAATTTTCAAATTCAACGAGTTACATTAAATTAATCAANTAAGCATTCAAAAAGTTAATATTAAATTAATCAAATTAATGTCAAATTAATATTGAATTCATTTAATTTATATTCAAATTCGTGCAATTAACCCTCAATTAATCAAATTAACATCTAAAATTATTTTAAAAATATTTAATTTATCAAATCAATTTTTTAAAAATATACTCAATTTTAATTGACTCGAATTAAAACTATTTGGAGTTGAGGAGTTCGATTTGGGGGAATAAGAGAAGAAGGAGTTGATCCCTATTTGACCGGATGTAGCGATCTGGATCGGTCTTGTAGCGATGTAGGGACCGGTCATGGTTGGTTGGAGCAATCAAGTTAGCGATCATGTAGGGATCTAATGTGGATTGGTCGTGGTTGGTTGTAGGAATCAAGTTAGCGATCATGTCCAAAATAAATTTCACTTATATCCCTAAATTATCATTCTTTTTCAATTTTTCTCTCGTATTTTTTATATTATACCCTCAACTATGTAATTAGTTTCACATTACCCTAGATTTTTTTAACTAATTTAATTTAACACCAAGAGGTGTTAATTTAACATCCAAATATGATAACTTTGTTGTAATTTATTTAGTAGTGAAAAACTTTGTTATATTTAATTTATTAAATTAATACCAAATTAATATTTAATTTATCAAATTAAGATTCACTTCCACCTATTAAGCATTCAACTCATCAAATTAACATTTATATTTATCCAATTAACACTCAAATTAACATCTGAAACAATCTAATAAAGATTCAATTGATCAAATCAATACGAAAGTAACATAAAATTTCATCTAATTAAAATTTAATCCATCAAATTAACACCAACTTAAAATTCAATTTCATCGATTAAATATTCAATTTATTAAATTAATTTTCAAATTCAACGAGTTACATTAAATTAATCAAATTAACTTTCAATTTCATTCAATTAATACTCAATTCATTGAATTAAAATTTTAAATTAAACAATAAAGATTCAATTTATCAAATTAACACCAAAGTAACATACAATTTCATCTCATTAATATTCAATTCATCAATTTAACACAAAATTGACATTCAATTTTACCTAATAGGCATTTAATTCATTAAAATAACATTCAAATTCAACTAGGAAACATTAAATTAATCACATTAATGTCAAATTAACATTCATTCTATCTAATTTATATTCAAATTTCTCCAATCAACACTCATTTAATCAAATTAATGTCTAAAACTATTTAATAAATATTCAATTTACCAAATCCACACCAAAGCAACGTGCAATTTCATCCGATTAAAATTTAATTTATCAAATTAACATTCAATTCATCAAATTAATATTCAATTCATCAGATTAACATNTGGTTGGAGCAATCAAGTTAGCGATCATGTAGGGATCTAATGTGGATTGGTCGTGGTTGGTTGTAGGAATCAAGTTAGCGATCATGTCCAAAATAAATTTCACTTATATCCCTAAATTATCATTCTTTTTCAATTTTTCTCTCGTATTTTTTATATTATACCCTCAACTATGTAATTAGTTTCACATTACCCTAGATTTTTTTAACTAATTTAATTTAACANGGTAACATACAATTCCATCTAATTAATATTCAAATTCATCAATTTAACATCAAATTAACATTTAATTTTCATCCAATTAATATTTAATTTTATCTAATAAACATGTAGTTCATTAAATTAACAATCAAATTCAGCAAGTTAACAATAAATTACTCAAATTAATATTGAATTCATCTAATTTATATTCAAATTCGTCCAATTAATTCTCAATTAATCAAATTAACATTTAAAATTATTTAAAAAATATTCNTAGTGAAAAACTTTGTTATATTTAATTTATTAAATTAATACCAAATTAATATTTAATTTATCAAATTAAGATTCACTTCCACCTATTAAGCATTCAACTCATCAAATTAACATTTATATTTATCCAATTAACACTCAAATTAACATCTGAAACAATCTAATAAAGATTCAATTGATCAAATCAATACGAAAGTAACATAAAATTTCATCTAATTAAAATTTAATCCATCAAATTAACACCAACTTAAAATTCAATTTCATCGATTAAATATTCAATTTATTAAATTAATATTCAAATTCAACGAGTTACATTAAATTAATCAAATTAACTTTCAATTTCATTCAATTAATACTCAATTCATTGAATTAAAATTTTAAATTAAAAAATAAAGATTCAATTTATCAAATTAACACCAAAGTAACATACAATTTCATCTCATTAATATTCAATTCATCAATTTAACACAAAATTGACATTCAATTTTACCTAATAGGCATTTAATTCATTAAAATAACATTCAAATTCAACTAGAAAACATTAAATTAATCACATTAAGGTCAAATTAACATTCATTCTATCTAATTTATATTCAAATTTCTCCAATCAACACTCATTTAATCAAATTAATGTCTAAAATTATTTAATAAATATTCAATTTACCAAATCCACACCAAAGCAACGTGCAATTTCATCCGATTAAAATTTAATTTATCAAATTAACATTCAATTCATCAAATTAATATTCAATTCATCAGATTAACATCAAATGAACATTCAATTTCATCTAATTAACATTTATTTTTTTTAATAAACATTTAAATTTAAATAGGTATTAATAAATTAATCAAATAAACTCTCAATTTCATTCAATTAATATTTAATTCATTAAATTAACATTCCAAATCAAACAATAAAGATTTAATTTATCAAATTAACACCAAGTTAACATACAATTCCATCTAATTAATATTCAAATTCATCAATTTAACACCAAATTAACATTTAATTTTCATCCAATTAATATTCAATTTTATCTAATAAACATGTAGTTCATTAAATTAACAATCAAATTCAACAAGTTAACAATAAATTACTCAAATTAATATTGAATTCATCTAATTTATATTCAAATTTGTCCAATTAATTCTCAATTAATCAAATTAACATTTAAAATTATTTAAAAAATATTCAATTTATCAAATCAATTTTTAAAAAATATTCAATTTTATTTGACTTGAATTATAATTCATAAAAAAAATAATACAGACAAAAAAAATTAAATATCTAACTCGACATCACATGTAAACGGTTTGTCCAATAATCTGGATCCATATCAATTGGCAATAGGCCAATAATATACCGACATATGGATGAATGAAATTTTAACACAATACTAACCCATTTCCCGCCCAAATTCATTCCTCTTGGTTCTTCCAAACGTTTAGCTGCTGCAAATAGTTGGGTTACTGCTTCACTTTTTTTCGCCTTTCTTCTTTTTTGCTTCATTTCAGTTCCTCGTTCAAGTTTTCTAAAATGGTGATAACCTCCTCCTCTTCTCTAATATTTCAATCTCAGTTCATAATATTTATAATGTAAGTTCTATTTAATCCTAGTTTGTATAAGTTCTATTGTTTAGCAAAAAAAATGAAACTATTTTTATGGTTAATGGTGAATTTTTTATTTCAGGGGGAAGAAGAGTTCAAGTAAATCTAATCGACCAACAAGCTCATGAGTTTTTTATTAGTGAGAGATTTGTATAATCTAAATACTAAACCAATTTTATTGATCTTATTTGTATACCATTGATGATGTTATTTCTCCATTATAGCAAAAATTGTTTGAAGACAATGAAAGGAAAGGAAAATAAAAAAATTGGTCATGGGGTAAGGGATATTAGGTAATTCTCTACTGTGGAAGGGATATGTTGCATACGTGTATGTATAATCATTCCATTCACTCATTCAGTTCATGAAACAACTTGGACTACAATGGAAGATTGTGAGAAAGAAAAATATACAAAGATGACAAAGTCATCAAAAAAAAGAAAAAGAGTTTTGCAAAAAGAATTCTACACCAAAAGAAAAGGTAAATCATAATACTAAATTTTTTGTATAACATGTGTTTATTTTGTGTGTTGTATAATGACAAATGTTTGATGGTACAATTGAGAACCAGTTGTTCACCGGGAATGATGGTGAAAGCAATAGAGAGGTTTAGCGATGAACAAAAATATGGGGTTGAAGAGATTAGTTTCGGAGGTTTGTTAAGCCTCAAATGCAAAATATTAAGGAGAGATTTGTGTGAATGGTGGTTGAACACTTTTAACCCTAATTCATGTGTGTTGAATATTCATGAAAAATCCTTAAAGTTCTCTCCTAAGCATGTAGAATCATATTGGGGTTGAGATATGAGGGGACAGATATGGAGACGAATGGCCCTTATGAAAGAATAAAGGGAATATGTAATTCCATGTTCACTGGAATGAAAGATATTCAATGAACTATTTGAATAAGAAATTGGATGAAATGAATGTGGATTCAAAAGACTTCTGGCGTATCTTTATCTTATTTATACTTGGATGTTTATTGTGTCCTACAACAAAGACCTCAATTAGTAGCTCACTCCTCCATTCTATGGTGGAGGTTGGTTCTTTAGGAGCGAAGAACTGGGCTAAGTTGGTGTTTGATACCCTGATTGAGGGGGTAAAAAAAATATAAGACATATGGACAAAATAACATTAGTGGTTGTCCATTAGTTCTCAAGGTAATGTATTGAGTACCTGAAAGATCTTGTGCTTAGTATTATTGTTTTTGTTTTAAATCAAGAATAGTTGCTTGTTGTTGGTTATTCTAATTGAAAGTAGTTGCTTGTTATAGATTTTTTTATCTTCAACACTTGACACCCACAGTGGTTTCCTTTGTGCCAATCAAATGTCAATCCATTCCCCGCATTGGAGCATGGAGTGATTTAGAAATAAAAAATGATGTGATTATCTTTAAAAAGTTGACAAATGTGAAAGAGGTATCTATTGTTATTATTTGTTAATCAGTGATGTGTATGTATATCAATTTCAATTTGATTATTAGAGTGTTAGAGTTATGATTGAGAGTTATTTATGTATGTTGTAGGTTTCAGTTGTAGGAGTAGCCCCCTCAATNCCTATGAAAGAATAAAGGGAATCTGTAATTCCATGTTCACTGGAATGAAAGATATTCAATGAACTATTTGAATAAGAAATTGGATAAAATGAATGTGGATTCAAAAGACTTTTGGCGTATTTTTATCTTATTTATACTTGGATGTTTATTGTGTCCTACAACAAAGACCTCAATTAGTAGCTCATTCCTCCATTATATGGTGGAGGTTGGTTCTTTGGGAACGAAGAACTGGGCTAAGTTGGTGTTTGATGCCCTGATTGAGGGGGTAAAAAAAATATAAGACATATGGACAAAATAACATTAGTGGTTGTCTATTAGTTCTCAAGGTAATGTATTGAGTACCTGAAAGATCTTGTGCTTAGTATTATTGTTTTTGTTTTAAATCAAGAATAGTTGTTTGTTGTTGGTTATTCTAATTGAAAGTAGTTGCTTGTTATAGATTTTTTTATCTTCAACACTTGACACCCACAGTGGTTTCCTTTGTGCCAATCAAATGTCAATCCATTCCCCGCATTGGAGCATGGAGTGATTTAGAAATAAAAAATGATGTGATTATCTTTAAAAAGTTGACAAATGTGAAAGAGGTATCTATTGTTATTATTTGTTAATCAGTGATGTGTATGTATATCAATTTCAATTTGATTATTAGAGTGTTAGAGTTATGATTGAGAGTTATTTATGTATGTTGTAGGTTTCAGTTGTAGGAGTAGCCCCCTCAATGCACAGCCACATGTTCCACTCATTGTGCAACCATCTATTCCATGCAAAATTAAAGATAATCCTCACATAGGGCAGACAGGTGATAGTCTATTCAAAATATGTGTAATGATGTTAACTTATATAAGTGACTGTGNACCTATCTCATGCAAAATTAAAGAGAATCCTAACATAGGGCAGACAGGTGATAGTTTATTCAAAATATGTGTAATGATGTTGGTTTATATAAGTGACTGTGAGTATTTCTAATTATAATTGTGTATATGATGATTTGATATTATTTTTTTCAGTCATGGGAAGATCTCATGTCACTAGGTATTTTTTTTGCTTTTGAGAATAGCTAGGTAATTTTCAAAACACTAAAAATTTTCAATGTTCATGTTGTGCTTAGTTAGACTTTGTTAATGTAATTGATCAAGTGTTATATGTACATATTGATTTTTACCGTCAAGCGATTGATTTTGAAGTAGATTAATGTGGATTTGCTTGAAAATAGTGAAATTTGAGACTTTAATAAGTTTGAGGTTATTTAAATCCTATGTCATGTATTGGTTTTATAGTTTGTTAATGTGGTTCTACTTGATTATTTAAATCTTATGTCATGTATTGGTTTTAAAATTGATTAATGTGGGTCTACTTGGATCAATTTAAGTATAGGATAATGGCAGTGACGATGGCGGTGGCGATGGCGGTGGTTGCTCTAGGTGTGGAGTTGGCGGTTACTGGTGGCTAATTTGGGGTTCGATTTGGATTCTTGTTAGGGTTTTGGGTATGAAAATTCAATTTTTTGAAATCGATTTGGGGATATAGTGTTTTTGGTACAAAATTTTGGAGTTGAGAAGTTTGATTTGGGGGAATAAGGAAAGAAGGAGTTGATCGTTATGATTGGTCTATAACGAACTAATCAGGATCGGTGTAGCGATAATATAGTGATATGGTTGTAGCGATCAAGTTTCTCCAAAATAAATTTCACTTTTACGCTAAATTATCATCCTTTTTCAATTTTTTCCTCATAATTTTTATATTACTCTTTCAACTATGTAATTAGTTTCATATTACCCCAAATTTTTTTANACAAATATGAAAGAGGTATCTATTGTTATTATTTGTTAATCAGTGATGTGTATGTATATCAATTTCAATTTGATTATTAGAGTGTTAGAGTTATGATTGAGAGTTATTTATGTATGTTGTAGGTTTCAGTTGTAGGAGTAGCCCCCTCAATGCACAGCCACATGTTCCACTCATTGTGCAACCATCTATTCCATGCAAAATTAAAGATAATCCTCACATAGGGCAGACAGGTGATAGTCTATTCAAAATATGTGTAATGATGTTAACTTATATAAGTGACTGTGAGTATTTCTAATTATAATTGTGTATATGATGATTTGATATTATTTTTTTCAGTCATGGGAAGATCTCATGTCACTAGGTATTTTTTTTGCTTTTGAGAATAGCTAGGTAATTTTCAAAACACTAAAAATTTTCAATGTTCATGTTGTGCTTAGTTAGACTTTGTTAATGTAATTGATCAAGTGTTATATGTACATATTGATTTTTACCGTCAAGCGATTGATTTTGAAGTAGATTAATGTGGATTTGCTTGAAAATAGTGAAATTTGAGACTTTAATAAGTTTGAGGTTATTTAAATCCTATGTCATGTATTGGTTTTATAGTTTGTTAATGTGGTTCTACTTGATTATTTAAATCTTATGTCATGTATTGGTTTTAAAATTGATTAATGTGGGTCTACTTGGATCAATTTAAGTATAGGATAATGGCAGTGACAATGGCGGTGGCGGCGGCAGTGGCGATGGTTGCTCTAAGTGTGGAGTTGGCGGTTACAGTAGCTCTGGTGGCTAATTTGGGGTTCGATTTGGATTCTTGTTAGGGTTTTGGGTATGAAAAATCAATTTTTTGAAATCGATTTGGGGTTATAGTGTTTTTGGTACAGAATTTTGGAGTTGAGGAGTTTGATTTGGGGGAATAAGGAAAGAAGAAGGAGTTGATCGTTATGACTGGTCTATAACGAACTAATCAGGATCGGTGTAGCGATCATATAGTGATATGGTTGTAGCGATCAAGTTTCTCCAAAATAAATTTCACTTTTACGCTAAATTATCATCCTTTTTCAATTTTTCCCTCATAATTTTTATATTACTCTTTCAACTATGTAATTAGTTTCATATTACCCCAAATTTTTTTATCTAATTTAATTTAACACCAAAAGTGTTAACTTAACACCTAAATATTATAATTTTGTTGTAATTTATTTAGTGGTGAAAAAGTTTGTGGTAACAATTTTAATTTAACCCAAAATATAACCCCAAAAAATAACAATTTTACCCAAAAAATTTGTTCATACCCTTACTCTAACATTTTAATACCAAAAAAATGTGCTAAACTTTAGTTATTATTTAGCCTAAAATAGTTGTGAATTTATTTTGATATCCTAATCTTAACCTTCTAATATTTTTAACTTAATTTAAAATAGTAAATTTAATGTCACTCAATAACCTCAAATATTAGAATTTTTTTCTAATATTTTTATTTCAGGTTTAAATATAATAAATAATTATCATTTTTTAAAATTAATTTTAATTTTTAATATCACTTATTTTTAAATATATATCAATTTCACCGATTATGAGTTTTGGGGTGCAGAAGTGACAAACATAAATGCCTTAAAAAAAAATAATAAAGTGGGTATTGCAGCCAGGGCCGAGTCTTTAAAGATCTGAATTTTTCTCTGACGCTGTTGCAGAAAGTCAAAAAAGAACCATACTCGGATCCCAAGGGAGCGTAGGTGAATTATGAGCCATGCGGGCCTCAAAAGTCGTCGGTCTATAGTATCCTGTGATCCCCACGTACTAATGTCTAAAAGGAATGATATATACATCAAATTTATATATTAAATTAATAAAAATTATTAATTTTCAGTTAAAAAAATTAATAAAAATCACTCATCTATAATCTCCGTTTATTTAAATTATATAACATTTTCCATGTCAAAATTCACCGGCCTGAAAACCCGAGCGCAATAAGAATTATCCTATGCCACTAATGTCTCATCTTACTCTATTCTATATGAACATGTTCATTATTATGATATCTAAAGACTAACATTTTTTTTATATATATTTTGATTAATTTTTTTTTAAATTCGATCAAAGATAAATTAATTACTCTAAAATTAAAAAAAAATTATTCATTATTTAACCCTAAGAAATTATCAATATCTTAACTTAAAATGTCAAAATTTAACATATTTATCGCATCTTATTTTCTAACACTTATCCGCATGTTCGGAACTACACATGAACTTAGTCATTAGAAAACTCAAAGACAGATCAGAAATCCATTAAGAAGTCAGCTTACCAAGATCCAAGGAAAAATATTATACACAACAAAAAAAAAAATTAAAGATCCCGTTACAAAATTTTACCTTTTTTTTTTTTTTAACATTCTACACTTCATTTGCAGAATTGGGATGAAAAATTAAACACCCAAATCACCAAAATTTTAAAAAAAAAAAAAAAAAAAAGACTAGCAGTGAAAGCCTAACACAGATCCATCACTTACAGCAATGGCCACTCTACAATCAGCTCTAGCTTCCACGTGATGCGTGAAGAAATGCAACACTCTTACCCGACCCGCCATCTGCGTCCTGGACTCGATCTCCATTGTGGGCCCGACTCGAAACCCACTAAGCCCATCGGTAATCGTAGGGCCCACATTCTCCGGCTGGGCTGCCGATAACGGGAAAGACTGAACTGAGAACGTGGCAGCCATGTACTGGGTCCGACCCGAATCGATCTTGCCGGCCGGGATAAACATGAAGCCCACTTGATTGCCGGCGTAGAGTAACTGCAGTGAGCTGTCGTAGTGTGTGAACACGGCTTTGTTGGGGTTCTTAACGGAGCCGTACTGAGAGAACGTGAAGCTGACGGTACCGTTAGCGATGGAGAACGTGGGAAGCTGGATGGCGCTAACGGTGATCTCGGGGTTTTTGGGTTTAAATACAGCGAAGTAGACGATCAGAATTACAATAACCACAAATATCAAGAAGATTGTTGCCACAATGCATGAAGCTAGGTTTGTGCGGCCACTTGGTGGTTTTTGTGGCTTTCCCATGTCTGATCTATATCTCTTTGTATCAGTGTCTCAGTTTTAGAGAGAGAAAGTGGAAAGGGTGTTTGGATGTAGTGTGTGTGTGTGAGAGAGAGAGAAAGTATATGCATGTGGGAAAGTTGGAGAGGACGGAAAGCGAAAGGAGTGTGAGTGTGCCTTGACTGTTTTTAGGGATAAAAATGTGAAAGGAAAGGAAGGGTAAGACTTTACTTTGTTTACTTTGCATGTGTAAGTTTTGTCTTAACAAGGTTTTTTTTCTGTATTTGGATCTACAAATTGGACCTTTACGTTAATTAATAAAGGCATTTGATGACCACCGAATGGAATCATGGACCCTTGGATTGAACAAGTTTGTTGAAACTGCTGTAGGAACCATTTACTTGAAATGAAAAACAGAGTATATTTGAACTAATAGCTACACAATTTCAAGAGTCTCCCTCACAGAACATGATGAGTCCAAAATCAACGGGTACAAACCAAAATTAACGTTACAGATCAATTTTGGTACAACACTTCAGCTTTACATAGCCTTTTATGCTAAGCTGTGATTTTATGACTTACATAGTTTCTTAGTAGTGAAATGATTGAAATACCATGAGAGTTGGAAGTTAAAAGATACCCCACAAGACACAGATCAAGAAAATTATAAATTTTAAGAGATAGTTGAAATGGTAACAGATTCAAAAGTCTTGAATTCAAATTTTAACAACTCTTTAGAACAAAATCATGAGGAATTTATTTCTCATAAATATCCTAGTTACGTGAATGTCGGACCGAAGAAGAGATAAGTCAAAATGCACATAAAGAAAAAAAACCAAAAAAAGTAAAAGCAGAAGAAAACTATGATAACAAAGCTTGGAAACCAGGACAGGCGGAAAAAGAAAAAAAAAAAAAAAAAAAAAGGAGGCACACATAAGCGAGGGGAGGGGACACATGGTGAACACTTTTCCTCTGTGCTCCAATGGTGATGAGAAGTCAAAGGACATCAAAATGATAAAGTATCCAGAAAAATGCATCCAGGTGATTATTGTGGGATTTAAAGAAGGTCAGATGTAGATGTACGTAGTCTTGTCGCACATCGTGTTTTAACTCGGACCCTTTATGACGCCAAAGTCAACACTATAAATGAGAAATTATCTATAAACCATTATTCGGATACTCACCACGCGTAAGATAACAAGTTCACATACTTCATCTGTTTTTGTTCCAATCAAATATAGATTCAAGATGAGCATCACTGATCATGTATTTGACCACAATGATGTAAACAACATTGATATATCTGATTCAAAAGCTAGGCTGCAATTAGTAATTTAAACCCACAGTATTAAACATTGAGGAATGCCCTTTTCAAAAGTTGGACGACAAATGGACTATGGACTTGATCCTATTTATAGGCAGTGCTTCATTGGCACCCGTTTGTGTCTTTGCTGTGTCTAGAAGTGCAATTATTACATGCCAAGATCTCCAACAGGAATGTTTCGAGATGAGTTCAGCACCTAAAAGTCCAAGTTCATACCACCTGGTGATCTCTGTAGTAAGCTAGTTCCGAATCTAGGACTTGGGTGGTCAGCACAAAGCTTGGAAATGCTATAGTTAATTCCCTGGAATAAGGGAATCAAGTTGAAATCATTATCATATATGAAACTGAGGTAGCGTACTGAAAGTCACGACTCCATAGAGATTAGTTGCAACTCAATTGGGGTCAATTTATAACTCGAAAAAGTCAGTTATGGCTCAAACACGTTGGGACGACTCAGAAATGTTACATCATTCCTAACGATTCTGTTTTGTAGTAATTTATCTGATTGAGTCATAACATCACCCAATTGGGTGGTAACTTTCGCTCTTATATCGAAAAGAAATAATTTGGTGTCGTAGTCTTTTCGTATTTCATAACAAGACAACTAGAATCAGGGGCACAATGCTATAGCCATCTCATTAATTTCTAAAGCAACAATCAATGATGTGGAACTACTAACCAAAGATGAAGCATACCACAGAAGCAGAAAACAAAATGCATAAGTTCTAAGTGAAATTCACAACTCACTTTAGATATGGAAGAGTCATGTTCTTTATAAGAGATGGATTCCTTGCCACCAATTCCTTCCACTCTTCTTGATCAATCCTTCCATCTCCTTTTAGATCTACCTCTAGGATTGTCTATAGAGTTATGAGGACAATTTAGTTGATGATGGAACAAGATAAACACATAAACAATCGAGATTGATCATTCATCACCTTATCCACTATGGCTTCAACAACATCATTGGAAAGCGGTAAATCTGATTCTGTTAGAAAAGCCAAAACCATCTCCTTCAACTGCAGCATTGAATAATTTACATTAAAGGGGTTAATAAGCATGCATCTACATAGAAAAGGAGAAAGTGATAGAGGTTTAAGGAAAAGGCCAGCTAGAAAAAAGAGGCACTCACCTCATCACGCTCTATGTAGCCAGTGTGCCTCAGATCGAACATTCTAAATAAAACTGCAAGAAGGTTATTTCCCAAGTTAGCAGTAACAGATATAAAAAGGTAGTGCCATGGTCAACATCATCTTTTGAAGACAATATATCATCGGTTAGAAAGACAATACATGATCATTTAGTCACGAGAAAAAACATTCCTTCACTATCTACAGATTAGTAGAACAGCAAAGATATACGAACACAAGAAACTTCATAATGAACTTACATTCGATTTTATCTGCTTCAGGAGCATTTGGATGGAAGATGTTTAACGATCGAACAAATTCTCCAAATTCAATGACCCCATTATGCTTAAGATCAAACAAATCAAACAACTGCAATAACATGAAAAAATGCAATGGATCTTCAAATTTTGGAGGACTAGATCAAAATGTTTGTTAATGGAATGGTGAGGACTATAACTAGCAACACCACCTTGGTGACTTGAAAAATTCCTTGTGTGCACATCTCTGACCGGATGAACTATTCACGATTCAAGATTATCGATTTATGCTTTGAACAAACTTTGACAATAGTCCCGAAACATTTCAATCCATGTAGTACTTGGTAAATTTGTTGATTTGGTGCTGCTATACCCTCTTAAACTGTTAAAGTTTCTTAAACCTAATAGTTAAATAAATGGAGCAGTAATACACACTCTGTCTGCAAAGAGACTCTGCATACTGCTGTTGTCGAAAAGTGCAAGCTGGAACTCTTCCTATTCATGAAATAAAACAGAGGTAACTCTTCAGAAAAATATAAACATGTCTGAAACAATCATCAAGATAAAAGCCTAAAAACAGTGTTTATTGTCTATTAAAACAAAGGTCTAAAAACAAACTCAGTGGAAAGAAATAAGAATGTACCCGTTGAATAAGACCATCATCAATTATGGAACTGCTTAATATTTCATACAAACTGTACAAAGCTTCTACTTCATTCACAGTAACTGCCAACAAAACAGAAGAGATTAGGCTTTGACGTGTAACAGATTATAATTCCACAGAGCCCTTATAGCTGGGAAGTGATGTTAATCTGTAAGTGGACATGCAATTCTATGCAAAGGCATCTTAAGGTATTGCCAGCTTACAAAGTAAGGAAATCTGTTCTCACATTTTAAGGCAACTGCAATCGATGGCAAGATCAATAAGTTGTTTAGCATGTTTCAGTAACCAACGACTTCAGCAGAGAGAAGTGCATTGACCCGAGCTGAAACCGCAATAGGTGAAGGTGAATGCTCAAAAGAACATGGGTAGGGAAGGGAGAAAACTCTATGGCTTACGATTCTATAAACAAAGGCCCCCAAATAAAGATAAATGGCAAACAAGGATCAGCCTAATTGACCCAGTAAGTTGAGTTCTTAGTCCTTGCGTTGATGCATTGTAATTGCCCTTCCTCATAACTATAAACTACTGAACTCCCTAAACTATTTAAGTTATTACTAGCAACAGTTGTTCTGATAAGATCACTTAAACAATTTAAGTTATTTCTTTCTTTGATTCGGTCTATGTCTATATATCTTGCTAACTTCCGAAACAGATTAAATGAAAGGAAAATGTCTGATTGGGAAGTGGTTAACTTCAGAAACAGATTAATATATCTTGCTAACTGTATGTTCTCTACTCACAAGCCGTCTCAGAAGCAAGAATGGCATGCTCCTTGGTCCCAGGTGCTGGATGTCCAGCTTTCTTCAAGCAAAAGCAGCTCACAAGAGAATGCATACTCGAATGCAAAATCTGAGTCTGGAGATAATAAACCACTGATGCTATTAATGTGCATGCAACTGGCAGTATCTAAGGAGAAGAAGAAAATTAAGACTAAAAACAATCTGCGTATCCTGATTCAGATCAAAATATATAACAATCTCTCAATTCAGTTAAAAGTATCGTCTCTTTCGTCAATTGGTTATATTCTGAAAATTTTCGTATACTCATCCTTAGCCACTCATTAAATGTGGCAATTAGAAGATACAAAAAGATTGAATGAAAATTTTCAAGAGACACCACGATAGCACTTTTGGGAGTTCTAAAGCTTATAAGTGGAGGGGCAACACAATTCAACAAATATAAAAACTTTCCAGAGAAAGCTTAAAATGAATCTTGTTTCATCTGGAGATTTCTCAGAACAGTTAATATTCAGCACCATTGGTATTAAAAAAGAAATAATAATTGCTGCTGCAACACACACTATTCTATATAGCTCCCATCAAGGGACAGGAAAATAAGATGTAGAATTTCTATATGCTGCTATAAAATAAGAAAGTGCACCCTCAACATATAGGAAGGCCAATTTTCACAAATCTGATTATTAGACTCCCTACTTCCTATAACTGAAAGATAAAGCTACATTCAAAACACCTTCTATAATAACCCCACCCCCCTAAAAAAAAAAAAAAAAAAAAAACGCACACACCCCCAAAATAAAAGGAATTTCCTTAAAAAAAAAAATCCCCAAATTAGTTTCTGTTAAAGCAGAGAGGGTATATATAGGGAAAAAATAGAATGCACAATAGGATCCAGAGTTATTAAATTAGTAATATTTCTAAAAGAGCAATATTATTTAGTGATGTAATTTGATAACCTTATTTTTCCAATGAATCCCGCTATTAGTTGGGACCTACTATAAATTCAATGGGTGTGATCTCACCGAATAAAGCCGTACAAACAGCATTTCCCTTTCTAAAATTTCTGTAGCATATTTCCCGGGAACCTATATTCTATGGATTTAGAAGTCAAAGATATACAAGTCTTGGAAATTTTAGTGGAAATCAACTGTTTCAATAGTGATCCGTTGCAACTTATCAGAATCATGTTCTAAAACCAAGTTGCACACTAAAGATTAAGACTCCAAAACATAAAGGAAGAGGAAGAACAATTTACACTCCCACCCTTCCCCCTCTTACTAATAATACTAAACCTTGGATGCATGATCATAACTACTATATCAAGAAATGGATGAACAGAGCTTTATGGAAATTCAATAAAGTTATAATAAACCTACTACCAAACAACTTGCTATGACCTTCAACAAACCTCCACCTTTCATACCTTATGAAGTTAACCTTAGCATACTCTTATACTGGATGCACAAATTAGATATATACCCAGGAGAGAGAGAGAGAGAGAGTGTAACTGACCTGTTTGCTATGGTGGTGGCGGTGGTGGTGGTGGTGGCGGTGGTGGTGGTTTAGAATAAAAGTTGACGTTTAAAAGGATTCTTTTCTTCTTATGCTGGTTTTCTTACATCCGTTGATGGGGATGGGGAAGACTACGCTGTCTATATCACGTTCATGGCCTTCCACTATATATTATAAGAAAATCTCATGTCAAGATCAGAACTCCGCTTCTATTTTATTTTAGGATTAATCGTAAATTGTACCTAAAAAATGGTTCGAATTTTAATTTGTACTCTCCAAGATCAAAAATTTTAATTTACACTCTCAAAGATAAAAATTTATATCAATGTACACCCCCAAAGATTAAAAATCTCAATTTATACCTTCAAAAATATAAATTTGTATCAATGTGTACCTAAAATTAAATTAATAAATTATACTTAGATCCCCTCATACTTGTCACTTAATCATTTGAACCCCTTTATATTTAAAATATTACTCCTATATCTCATGACGTTTATACACGTGTAACACGTAACTCTTTTTCATTGATATCTGTTAAGATAACTGTTAAAAATTATGATTCTATCTTAATAAAAAATTATAATTTTATATTACCTTTTATTTTGTGGGTCCAATATATTCTAAAGTTCAAAATCAAATTTACTATTTGAATATCTAATACCATTCAAATTATAATTTCAATGGTAATATGAAATAAAATGTAGTATAAAATTATAATTTTTTATTAGAATAAAATCATATTTTTTAACATATTTTTTAAAAGTATATTAACATATATTAATGAAAAGGAGTTACGTGTTACACGTGTACAAACGTCCTGAAATGTAAGAATAATATTTTAAATGTGAATGGGTTCAAATGATTAAATGACAAGCACGAGGGGATCTAGATATAATTTATCAATTTAGTTTTAGGTGTACATTGATACAAATTTCTATCTTTGATGGTGCAAATTGAAATTTTTTATCTTTGTGTTACACATTGATACAAATTTATATTTTTGAAGGTGTAAATTGATATTTTTTATCTTTGAGGTGCACATTGATACAAATTTTTATCTTTGAAGGTATAAATTAAAATTTTTAATCTTTGAAATCTAAATTGAGATTTGAACTATCTTTCGGACTACAATTTCCAATCAACCCTTTATTTTAACTGCACTTCTGCTTCTAGTAGTTTTTTTTTGTTCAATTAGCTATTTCGTGTAAAGTATGTTTTTTTATTATAATTAAAAGATTTAAATTTAAAATATAAATCATAAATAAACTGTCGAATCTAACAATTTAAAAAGAAAAAGAAAAAGAAAACGGACCAAGTAATAACACCTGGGCCGGCTCTCATGGAACCAAGCTACCAATCCTACAATAGCAACCCATAAATTTGGGCCTTAGCTGGACCAGGTTTAGTTGGGCCTTATAATTGTCCGCACGGCTCAAAAGGTAACACAACTTCAAAACGATTCATTTGACAATCCTAATGATTATCTACTATTTTTTTTTCCTGAAATGCATAGTAACCAATTAACTTTAGCATAATGCTATACTGACAACAAATATGAATAAAAATAAAGATTAAATATTATGGTGTTGGCACAATAATGTTTTTAATCTCACTTTTACACATTTAAGTTGAATTTTGGTCACTGCAGGAGCACCTCACCCTTGATTCCCTATTTTTTATGCTGTTTTTTTTTTTTTGTGGTAAGTAAAAAAATTACAGTCTATTCTTGAAGGTTTAAAATTTTATTTTCTCTATATCTACTATCTACTGACGAGCCCAAATCCAACTGTGTCAGTCCCAATAAATTAACTTAGCCCAAACTAGCTACCAGCCTAAGTTCGATTCACCAGTCTGACCCACTCCAAGATCCAAGGAGTCCATGAATAAAAGAGCACGTGGAGAGAGATTATCGAGATGAATACACAAGAATTAATTGTACTTACCTTTTATAACTATCCTCCCCGAAGAATTAGTACTCTCATAACCAGATCTGCATGTTCCCTTCAGACTAGGAGAAAACTTCATTCATCACCCTGAATGACACCTACTGCTACAGGGTGATGTCTTTCGGACTCAAGAATGCGGAAGCCACATATCTGCGTCTCGTGAACAAGATGTTCGAGGCTCAGATTGGAAAGACTACAGAATTCTACGTAGACGACATGTTGGTAAAGAGTATGGTTCCGGTGGACCATGTGACACACCTCTAGGAATCCTTTTGATGTACTAAGAGCCTATAGGATGAAGCTGAATCCTGAAAAATGCACATTTGGCGTCAGTTCAAAAAAATTCTTAGGCTTCATGGTCAACAAAAGGAACAATGAAGCCAACCCATACAAGATTAGAGTCATCTTGGAGATGAAGTCCCCAGCTTCGATAAAGGAGGTCCAATGCCTTAACGGGAGGGTAGCAGCCCACAACAGGTTTGTCTCTAAATCAGTAGATAAATGTTTATCTTTCTTTAAAATCCTCCGCAGGTCTTTCCAGTGGGGACCAGATGTAGAGGAGACCTTCCAGAAGCTCAAAGCCTACCTCGTCACACCATTTTTGCTCTCCCATATTATATCAGGAGAGACCATGTATATATACCTCTCCTCTTCACCCTCTGCCGTGAGCTCTGTCCTCATCAAGGAGGATGCAGGCATCTGGAAGCCTATGTACTATGCAAGCAAGGCATACCGAGGGGCAGAGGTAAGGTACTCGAAGCTTGAAAAGTTGGTTCTCACACTTGTCACTGATGTCAGGCATCTACGCCACTACTTTCAGAGTCACACCATCATNAATTTTATTTTCTCTATATCTACTATCTACTGACGAGCCCAAATCCAACTGTGTCAGTCCCAATAAATTAACTTAGCCCAAACTAGCTACCAGCCTAAGTTCGATTCACCAGTCTGACCCACTCCAAGATCCAAGGAGTCCATGAATAAAAGAGCACGTGGAGAGAGATTATCGAGATGAATACACAAGAATTAATTGTACTTACCTTTTATAACTATCCTCCCCGAAGAATTAGTACTCTCATAACCAGATCTGCATGTTCCCTTCAGACTAGGAGAAAACTTCATTCATCACCCTGAATGACACCTACTGCTACAGGGTGATGTCTTTCGGACTCAAGAATGCGGAAGCCACATATCTGCGTCTCGTGAACAAGATGTTCGAGGCTCAGATTGGAAAGACTACAGAATTCTACGTAGACGACATGTTGGTAAAGAGTATGGTTCCGGTGGACCATGTGACACACCTCTAGGAATCCTTTTGATGTACTAAGAGCCTATAGGATGAAGCTGAATCCTGAAAAATGCACATTTGGCGTCAGTTCAAAAAAATTCTTAGGCTTCATGGTCAACAAAAGGAACAATGAAGCCAACCCATACAAGATTAGAGTCATCTTGGAGATGAAGTCCCCAGCTTCGATAAAGGAGGTCCAATGCCTTAACGGGAGGGTAGCAGCCCACAACAGGTTTGTCTCTAAATCAGTAGATAAATGTTTATCTTTCTTTAAAATCCTCCGCAGGTCTTTCCAGTGGGGACCAGATGTAGAGGAGACCTTCCAGAAGCTCAAAGCCTACCTCGTCACACCATTTTTGCTCTCCCATATTATATCAGGAGAGACCATGTATATATACCTCTCCTCTTCACCCTCTGCCGTGAGCTCTGTCCTCATCAAGGAGGATGCAGGCATCTGGAAGCCTATGTACTATGCAAGCAAGGCATACCGAGGGGCAGAGGTAAGGTACTCGAAGCTTGAAAAGTTGGTTCTCACACTTGTCACTGATGTCAGGCATCTACGCCACTACTTTCAGAGTCACACCATCATGGTTGTTACAGATCAACCACTTAAAAGAATTCTGAAAAAGCCTGATGTGTCCGACCAACTACTCAAATGGGTCGTCAAGTTAAGTGAGTTCGAAGTGAGATACTAGTCAAGGGTGGCCATCAAAACACAAACACTTGCGGACTTTGTGGTTGAGTCTACACTGCCACCAGAGTCTAGGGATTCTACGCTATCATGGGAGTCCTGAGGGCATACCCCACCACAGGAGTCTCGGGAGGAAGTATCACGCGCCCCGGCGCCCGTCTGCTCAATACATACTGTCTCCACACACCATAAGGTTAGCCTAGACACTACCCCGAAGAGGGCTTGACGCCTCAAAGATAGCTCTACAGGTCCCGAGAGACCACGCTCCGAGACTAGAGCCACCCGACTCCCTTGTGTCTACTCCACCTGACCCTCTGCACCCACGTTATTGTCTATTGTACCAGGTTGGAGACTTTATATGGATGGGTCCTTTACTAGTGAGGGCAACAGCGCGAGACTAGTGCTAATCAGCCCCTATTACACTCGGTTGAAGTACGTCGTGTCCCTCCACTTTGATACATCAAACAATCAAGCGGAATATGAAGCCCTCATATCAGGGTTGAAAGCTTGTGTTGGAGATGGAGGCCCTCTACCTGGCAGCCTACAGTGACTCCTAGTTGATAGTCAACCAAGTAAATTGAGACTTTAATGCAAAGGATGAAAGGATGCAAGAATACCTGTCAATGGCCCAGACTTTGATAAAAAGGTTTACCTACTTCCAAATCCACCATATGCCCCAAGAGGAGAACGTCATGTCAGACACCCTCGCTAAATTCGCATCTGTCAACATACTCATGAGACCGGTACTGATAGACCACCAGTTTGAGCCAAGCACTTTCAAAACAAAGGAGGACGGTGTTAAGTACACATCATTGGAAGCCAACTGGATGACTCTCATCCGAACCTATTTAGAGGATGACACTTTCCCGAATAACCCAGTGAAAGCCAGAAAGTTAAGAATAAGAGCATCCAGGTATATTATCTTGTAAAACACCTCTCTACAAGAAGATTTATTCCCTACCACTACACCGTTGTCTTACCCCCCGGGGAAGCTGATTATGTAATGAGGGAAATTCACGAGGAGATATGTGAAAATCACTCAGGAGGGCGTGCATCGGCGCACCAAGCAGTTAGGCAAGACTATTATTGGCCTACCATGATCATAGACGCTTGCGAGTTTGTCAAGAGATATGACAAATGCCAGCGTTTTGTGACTGTGCCCAGACAGCCACCTGAAGAGCTCACCACCATTCAAAGCCTGTGGCCCTTCTCCATGTGGAGGATCGAAATCCTAGGTCCTCTACCCGTGAGTCAGGGCCAGTGCAAGTTCTTAATGATAGTCATTGACTACTTTACTAAGTAGGCAGAAGTCAAGACCTTGGCCAAGATAACAGACAAAAAGGTGAAAGACTTCATATGGAAGAGTATAGTTTGCCGTTTTAGGATACCTCACGCCATTGTGAGTGACAATGTCAAGCAGTTTGACAACAAACTTCTTAACAGTTTCTGTGCTGACCTACAGATCAAGCAGCCCCGCTCATCCATAAGCAAACAAACAAGTAGAGGTCACTGTCAGGACTATCCTCCATAATTTGAAAATCAGATTGGAAAGTGCAAATAGACGATGGGTAAACGAACTCCCAAGAGTGCTATGGGCTTACCGAACGACACCAAGAAGCCCCACGGCAAGACCCTTTTTCCCTAGCCGACGGGACAGAGGCGATCATAGCCACTGAGATAGGAGTACACTCCCTTAGGGTCCAGCACCATGATCGTACCAGTAATGAAGAAGGTCTCTGTATCAACCTCGATTTGGTAGAGGAGGAGAGGGAGATAATCATGCTCAGGAATGTAAAGTACAAGTGTCATATGACCAAGTACTACAATTCGAGAATGACGTCTCACTCCTTCTTGCCCGGGGACCTAGTTCTCAAAAAAGTCATCCTGTCTACCAAAAACTCCCAGAAAGGAAAACTAAGACCAAACTGGGAAGAACCTTACATGGTCACTGAAGTTGTAAGACCGGGCACTTACAGAATTTAGAATTTCAAGTGAAAAATTCTGATCCATCTGTGAAACGTAGAGCACCTAAAGAAATATTATTAGTAGCCGGGGGCAGGGCAGTGAGTGTATAAGTCAATAATCATTATTTAGATTATCTATATTTGTTTTGGCCAATTTCCCTTAATATTTTACTTCGGATTATGAAATAAATTTTTGTAATATTTTTTCAAAAAGTTGTATATCATAGAAGTTCATGAAGCTTTCACAAAAGATAAAACATAACCTAGCAACAAAAACATAGATACAACTCTTAATTGCACTCACTGCTTCCTCTCCCATCATCGCTCGTATCTTCGTCGTCAGTCCCTGGAGCCTCATAAGTGAAGAAGCCAGAAAAATTATAAGCGAGAAAAGTTGTTGAAACCTTTCCCCTGAGCTCCTCATAGCCATTAATAAAGGCGTCTGCCACGGCCCTCTCAACAACATCCCTCTTCTTCTCCATCTCCATGGAGTAAGCCTCTGTCCTAGTAACTTTGTCAAGAGCTGCTTGATGGTCATCCTCTGATACAGCAGCCCTCTCACGAGACACTCACAACTCTGTCTCTGCAACCTTTCTGTTAACCTCCAGTTGGTCGGCCCTCTTGCGAGACGCCTCAAGCTCGATCTCAAGTAGGGCAGCTCTCTCATGTGCTAGCCTCGACTGCTCCTCGGCATCCTCTTGTGTCTGCCGCTTGTGCCCCAACTGTTTTTCAACAAATTTTCATGTCTGCCCTTTCGTTGCCTGACCATCAAGTGCCTCCCTAATCTTCAATGTACTTGAAAACAAGTAAGAAAAAATAACAGCCACCTACAAGCATTCAAAATGTGGAATATGAAGGAACGAAGTCAGTACGAAACTAAAGAAGAATGAAGGGCATACCAAGGCAAAGCCCTCTATGGCAGCATAAACAATACCCTCTAGGCCTCAAGAGGCAACCTCCTAGATCTCAGCATGAGTCATAAACCCCCAAACCCGTTCTTTGGCCAGTTTCATGTCCTACAACATGGATACTGAACTACTACTCAAAGCAGGACGACTAGGTAAAGCCTCTGTCCAAGTAGGAGACCACATCGGGGCCTCAATCCCCACAATCGTATTAGGACTATCTCTGAGGGGTGAAATAATAGTAACAGGGAAAAACGGGGGGCATCATCGGTTCTGCCTCTTGGGGACTAGCCTAACCGATAAGCCTCAACTGAGAAACACCACCCTGGAAGCATAAACAGCCTCCACCACTACTCTATCAATGGAGGTACCTGTAGAATCAATGTGAAATAAAAAGCCTACTACGATGTAACCATAAAAAGCTTATTGAAAAGATTAAATATCTTTCCAATTCGACCTGGGAGTAGCCTTGAAATGACATGACACAGACATATTTCCTAAGAACTCTTTGAGTGGATGGTTGCGTACCATCTTGAGTCTACCCTCTTGCTCCACGAATAATGTCGGTGGAGCTACAAAGAAGCCAATCGCACAGTAAGAGCAGATATGTGACAACAAGAAGTAAAATCAAAAGTGGAGTCCTTACCTAGCTTGGTCTTGGGGATAGTGTCTCATCTCGAAAGCACCAAGTCACGATCACTCTCGGTGCCCCACTCGCCTCCAACAAAGAAGAACTTAGACCTCCAACTATGGCAGTTCGAAGGATGCCCAATGATGACCTTTCCAGTGTCTTGAGTAACCTCCCTCATGATGCGCCCGTCAAAATGGGTGCCTAGCAACAAACAGGACCAAGATGTTGTCAAAATCAATGTCAAGACAATCAGTTTCAACTCAACAAGGACTCTCTAGCAATCCGAGATGTATCCAGCTACGCGCATTTTGACTGGATTTTGGGGATCAACATGCCCAGTTGGGTCGTAGGGTTCCACCCACCCGGTTAGGTGGCAAGGGCTCAGGGGCAGCGCCCCCAAAACCTAAACGGTTTTCTAAATTTCATACTAGAGGTATGTCATGCAAACTGTAAAGAAAGTTCATAATGTATACCACAAAAGTTCAGAAGAATATCTTACTCGTTTGAAGAACAAGTGCGCCCAAGACTTTGTCGACACCACTTGGAGCAGAGACCATAGCGCATTGGGTGCCGCCCAGCACTCCCTTTCTCTTAATGGTGCCACCCAACACCTCATTTCTCCTCTCACTGTCGAAGCCATCGCCCCAAGACCCTAAGGAACCATCGGCGCCACTAAAATGGCCTCCACCGCTACTTGGCGCAGCCTGGCATGCCATTAGCACTGCCCAGCGCGTGACAGTCATCGCCCAGCTCCCCTGGGGCACCTCCAGCAACTGGGTCACCACTAAGGTGTTGTCCATCACATGCTCCGCTGCCTCCTGCCCAACTCTCACCTCCAATGGCGCTGCCCAACACATTGGCGTTGCTACCTCAAGTGCGGTGGGTGCCTCCCACTAATACTCTCTCCCTCTTGTGGTCATCGCCCAACAATTGATTGGCGTTGCCAAGTAGCTTGCTTGCACTACCCCAATAGCCCGCTGGCTCCGCCTAAGGACCTCCTTGCATGGGTCTCTCTATCTCCCTCGGTATTTTCTGATTTGTCATTGATATCTTCTTCGCCTGATCCACTTTGGCTCCCCACATCTCTCCATTGACATACTTCCCCACTAAAGCACTCTAGATGAAAATCCTTCTCAATAAATCTCTCCTAATCTTCAATTGAGGTTCCAAATACCTAAAGAAAAAGAGTTGCAAAGAGGAAAGGGTGAAGTGGTTTTTATAAATAATAGCCCCTTGAAGCCCTAAAGGAAAAAGAAAAGAAGGATTCTTTGGACATGAACTTCTTTTTAGCTTGGGATGAAGGGTGTTCAGTGGTGAAATGAGGAAGCCGAAGAAGCTATATTGTGGAGAACAAGAAATGAAAGCTCATTCATGCCCTCAAAATCATTGACACAACAATAATTTGGGGCGTGAGAGCAAATAACAAGCCCAAATCCAACTGGGTCATGCCCAATAAGTCAAGTTAGCCCAAACCAGTTATCAGGCAGCCCAAGTCCGGTTCACCACTCCGACTCAATCCAAGATTCAAGGAGCCAATGAAGAAAAGAGCACATGGGAGAGAGATCATCGGGATGGATATACAAGAATTAGTTGTACTTACCTTTTGTAATTATCCTCTCCGCAGAATTAGTACTCTCACACTCACGTCACCGCCTCACCATACCTACAAATTATAAGCTCTCTCTACACGGAGAGACATCTCACCACACCTCTCTACATACACATAGCTTCTCTCTCTTATCTATTGTATCTCTCCTAGAGCTAACTACTGCTCTCTCCTTTATTCATCCATCTTCATTAATAAAGACCCTCCGCTCACCGTTGTCGTTTTCTAGAGTATAATAGGTCACTCAGATCAAATTACTACATATATGTGTGTTGACTCAATATTACATTACTGTCATTGATTGCTTTATTTATTGTCAATTAATTATACCTTATCACTCACTCGACTGTTAATCTTGCACGAGACAATTTTGTGCATCATCATCAACTATATTTATACTACTAATAAAAGTACCTTAAGTAAAAAAATTTTGATTCTTTATTTTACCCTTATAAAGAATTTTAATTACTACATTATCTTTCCATAGTAAAATATTTAAATTACAATCACGTCCTTATATATTTAAATCTTCAATTTACCCTCTAACATTTTTTTTACTTCTTTATTATCTTTGTATAAATATCAATATCTATAAAAAAAAATTAATTAACTACGTTACTCTTAAAAAAATATATGCATCATTATAATTTTCAATAAATTGTTCAAAAACTTCATCAATAAATCATACTTTTTTCAAATATATAAATAACATTATGATTATATATATGTATTTTTTTTCCATCTATACTACTAATAAAGAATAAAACTTTTATCATGACATTTTTTTGATTCATTATTTTATTCTTATAACAAATTTTAAATACCACACTATCCTTCAATATTTGAATATCTAAACTGTCATCATATACTTATATATTTAAATTTTTAAATTACCCCTAACATCTCTTGTAATTCTTTATTTACTGTGTATAAATATTAGTATTTATGAAACTTTTTATTTGACTACATTACCTTTAAAGCATATATGCATCACTATAATTTTTAATAAAACGTTCAATTTTTTTAAAATTTTTTTTATCAATTTAATATTATTCATTTTAAATCTAAAAATAACATTATCCTTACATATGTGTATTTATTTCATCCAAAATTTCAAGCATTTAATTTTGAAGATAAAAAATAATCTTTTAAGCAGTTTTTTTAAAATAATTTATATTAAATCAACATAATTCTTCAATCACAGTAAACTTTTCAAGTTTTATTAAAAGTTTATATAAAAAAATTATACTGTATTTTTAAGTAAAACTTCAATTTTAGAATTTTAATATTTTTTTAAAATATATATTATAGAGTAGTATATTATATTTTAAAGTGAATAACACTTTTAGTCCCTAAAATATATGCATATTTTGTCAGTTTAGTTTTCATTATATCAATTTTATCAATTTAATTCTTAAAATATTTAGTTAATGTTTAAATGATTTATAATATAGACAATCTATTAATTTTTTTTATAGAAGTGATCACGTGATACTATTTGAGGGAATAACATGTGGTTATTTTCGTCAAAAAACTTAATGAATTATCTGGTTAAGAATCATTTAAATAATAATTAAATGTTTTAGGGACCAAAATTTTATTAATCCTATATTTTATCCCTATTAACCTAACTAATTATAGTAAGCATTGATTAGAATATTACAAATTATTTTTATTTTATTCAATGAATTATACGTTGAAACATAATCAAATGTATTTCAAATAAATTATTTTTATCTTTTTTTTTATAGTTAAAACAATGAATCGTTGAGAACAAACACTATTTTCAAATTCTATAATATAAGAAGAGCAATAAAAATATAATTTTGATAAACTTGAAATGATATTTAATGTACGTACACATATATCTAATACTTTTTATTAATATTTTATATATAAAAATTATTCATGTGCAACGCACGTGGTGCATTACTAGTTACTAATAAAAGTACATTAAGATGAAAAACTTTTGAATATCTATTTTATCCTTATAAATAATTGTAAATATCACTCTATCATTTCTCAATTAAATATCTAAATTATCATTATATTCTTATATATTTAAATCTACAAATTATCTTTAACATGTATTTTAATTATCTATTCACTATGTATAAATATCAATTCTTATTAAAAAAATGATAAACTATATTACTTTTAAAAAATATGTATCATTATATTTTTAATAAAGTGTTCAAAAAACCTTCAAAAGTTTCATTAATCAAATATTACTCTTCTTTTATGCAAATATAACATTATGCCTACATATGTGTATTTTTTTCATAAAAAAATTTAACTTTTTCATTTTTAAGATAAAAAATAATCATATATATAATTGTTTAAAATTATGCTACATCAGTATAATTATTCAATGACAATAAACTTTATAAGTTGTATTTAGATTTTATGTGAAAATATATATTGTAGTATATTTTTAAGTTAAACTTAATTTTTTTTTTAAATTTAATATTGTGGAATTTTATTTATTTATTTTGTAATTTTTAAGTAAAACTTAAAATTTTTAGAATAGTATATTAAATTTTATCTCAATTCATCTAACAAATTCTTAATTACAGTAAGGTTATAATATGATTAGTATATAGACAATTACTTTTATTTTATTGAATCCTAATAAAATGAATTTCAAAAAAAAATAAATTTCCCAAATATTACTAAAAAATTAATCTCAATCACAAACTTCTAGAAAAATATTATTTAACTATTCCTCTTTTTTTTTTATCTTCCCTTCCTTATAGTTAGAACAAATAATTTTGAGGACATATAAAATTTTTATAATCCTATAATAGAATTTGAGCAGTAAAAATTAAGTTTGGTAAATTTGAAACAATATTTAATTCAAATACATTTACTTAAATTATTTACGTGCTACACACGTGGTGTATTGCTAGTACTACTAATAAAAATACTTTAATGTAAAAAATTTTTGATTCACTATTTTACCCTTATAAAAAATTATAAAGATTAACATGTTATTTTGTATTTAAATATATAAATTACAATTATATCCTCATATATTTAAATAACAAACTAATATTTAACAAATCATGTAAATTTTGTTGTCTTTGCAAAACTTTTGAGTGATCGTGTTATGTTTAACATGATATATAAAAAAATATTTTTATTTTTTTCAAAACTCTAACATTAATACACCTATAACTTTATTAATACAATATTATCTCTAATACTAAAAAATGTATATATATATATATATATATTATCTCTCCATTTACAGTCAAAAAAATATAGTAAAAAGATATTGAGGCACAAAATAAAAGCAAGAAAGACGAAAAGAAAAATTTATAATCTTTACTATTTGGTTGCTCAAATGAAAGAAAATACAAAAAATTTTAATATGATAAATATGAGATAATATCTAATTTTGTTACATTATTAGATATTTTTATATGTTTTATCAAATGTTTCAACAAAAAAAATTTCGTGCACGTGTGGTGGATTCCTAGTCTTTACAAAAGTTAGAAATCTCAAACAATACTTTATTTTTAGTACAAAAACTTTAGTTTTAGTGTAGATGACAAACTTTTAATCGAATTGAAGAAAAAATTAATTAAGGTACGAAAAGTTGAATCGAACCCTCTTAAGCATTAAAAAAAAAAATCCACCATTTATAGAATGAAATTTTTAATTTTTAAAGGAGTAAAGGCAGTTATTTAAGGATGGGAGTTCCAAAGTCGACCGAAAAAAAAAAAGTAAAGTTTTACGTGACGCCAAAAAAAAAAGAAAGGAATAAAATTTTATTTCCTAATCTGTATATGTGATTAATGTTTATTTTTCTCAGGAAGAGTTTGGAAAGTAGAGCATCGTCCGTATTTTGCCAATTTGCAGGTATTCTCTCTCCTCTTCTACTTTAATAATTCGTAATCTATGTCGCATCTTCAATTGATTGATTGATTGATCTTTAGATTATCAGAAATATAGACATCGTTGCAGCTTCAAAACTGTGTCAAAACCCCTCTTATAATTGGTATTTATGCCCATGATGGAGTAACATTGTTTGAAACCCTAGTCGTGTATAACTGTTAGATTTAATTAACAATTACGATTTACAGTTCAATTCGACTCAACACGTTATCACGTACTCTCTTTCTCTATTTTAATTTTTTCAGGATTTATGTGAAACAATGGAAGTGGAATTAGTAGCAGAGGGTATATCGGAAGAAGACATCTATGCAGTTGATGAGTATAATGATGTAAGTTTTGTCTTTGTATTGCTCATAGTTACCGTGCTGTTCTTGTTGTTATTATTATTATTGTTATTATCTTCCATCTCTAGCGTCCATAGAAGGATAAATCTGTGTTTCTGATGTAAGTCTTGCAATCTAAAATTCCAGACAATGAAGTGCCAGGCATTTGATATTTGATCTAAATTTATGTACTTGTGTTATTTAATTTTTCCTAAACTTACGGGTTTTTGGTTGAATTATTCTACTTAGGGAATTAAAATTGAGGTTTCATTGAGTTAAGAGTGGAGCGAAATAAAAAGCAAGGGTTTTAATGACATAGAATAATGGTTTTCGGTGAAAAATCAGAATTTTTGACATCTTATGAGAAAGGAGCAAGTTTTGCAGTCTACCAAAAACAGAAGAGGTGAATTTTGAATATCATTGCACTTCCAAAATCTTGTTACTCTAATAACTTGCTTCACATAACATCACGATTGGAGAGGGCTTAGTGACTTGTTGATCAGCTTGTTACCGACAAACTTCCAAGTTTGCATTTGTTGCTTTTGTTCAATGATCTTGTGTATAGTTATTTGATTTTAAATGTGCAGGATTATTCTGCTTTTGATGGTGAAAGATGTGGGATATGCATGGATATTGTTGTTGACAGAGGAGTTTTAGATTGCTGCCAACACTGGTATGAAACTCTTAATGTTTTTTCCGTGATTATAGCATTTGGGTTCCTTTTTTTTTTTTTTGGGGGGGGGGGGTTCGTGAGATATTGTTGGGTTTTTCTCTCTCTCATTCACTTAATGTCTGGTAAGTACCGTCGCTATAATGTTTTCAGGAACAATAACTCAAGCAACTAGGTATTTAGGATTGTTGAATTGGACATAGACATGGATGTGTGGATGGTTCTTCTAGTTTCATCTCCTTATAGCTAGGCTTACACACCCCCCCTCTTTCCTGACGATATATGAAGTGGAAAGAATTATACTTCACATTATTGTTGTTTCTTATCAAAAGATCTTTCAACAGTGAGAGAGCAATGAGCCCTTTTACTTCCTCGTTGTAAAAACCTGTCCAAGCATACGGATATGCCTGGTGATTCCCATACTTAATATGTTTCTCTATACATGTGTGTTTATGTCTTCTTTACTTTATATCGAGTCTGTTGCATCCTACATTACTGACATTTTAATTTGATTATGACTAATTGGGCGATTTGGTATGGCGTTTCCTAACTGCTTCATTGGTTATGTGTCGTCGGTGTAGTATTTTTTATATCAGGCTTAAATCTGTTGGAAGTTCTAATATAGGTCTGCGTGGATTGGTTTCTAATGGCGCCTAAATTATGTCATATATGATTATTTGAACTGATATTTGCTTAGCCCAGATGCAAATTTGGGGTAATGACATTGGCTCTTTATTTGAATTTCAGGTTCTGTTTTGCATGCATTGACAACTGGGCTACCATCACAAACCTATGTCCACTTTGCCAGAATGAATTCCAATTGATCACATGTGTGCCTGTGAGTAATGCAAAATTGTTGGAATGTAGTTCCTTGTTTTATAATCTTATCTTATGTATGTTCAATTGGTCAGTGTATTGTCATTCCTGTTGTTTCTATTTTTATTATCTGCACAGCTTGTGTGTGTCCCTTGATCTCTTTGCACTGATGATTCTGGATAATATTTGATCTTTAAGATTTCTGCAATGACACTTTTATTGCCTACTTATAAATATAGTTGATTATGAAGGTATATGATACTATTGGAAGCAACAAGTCTGAGGAGGATTCATATTCCAGGTAGTCTTTTCTTTAACTTCCAGTATCCGTTTTGATCCATCTTGTTGGAATTTTCATATTTTGTCTTGTTCGACAAGATTCATGTTGCAACCAGTATCTTGCATTCTTGTGCACTGGCGTGTTCATTGCTACCACGCTGTAAATAAACAAAACAAAGGAAGCGAAATACTTAAGTATGACAAGAACCCAGTAGTAATAACTGTCTGACATTAAATTTTTTTTGCATGTTGGACAAGTTCTCTTGGAGTATGGAGGCTTGTCATGGCTGATGGCATGTACCTGTGTGCTTTTAACTAAACCTGAGGTGCTACCATCGCAACTCTCTTTTATTGGCCATACTTCGAGTTGAACCACCTTATTAATCATGAAGGCAAATTAGCAATTGTAGCATGGAGCATTGTTCGAGTCCTTGTGTAACTATATATTGGGGTTTAATCAAGTCTGATTGTATGTTAGGGTTTAATCAAGTCTTTTTCTATGTTAACGCACATCTGATTTTGTTTTATTTATGGTTAGAGGTATCTTGTTCATTTCAAGTTTTGTAGAATTTATGAAACAAGCAATATCAAATGGGATGTTAGGACGGACATATGGTAAAACCAGGAAGGATTAAAAGTGAATGCATTTACGAGACAATAAAAATGACGACAATGTGAGATAAGTTAAGAACAAATATTGACTAAGATGATTTGAACATACACAACAAAGGTCAACAACATCATTCAAGGAAAAATTTCCATGATAGCTCTTTCTATGCTTTTATTGTGTTTATAAAGTGGTTTCTAATTGGACTAGATTATTTAAACTTGCCAAAATTTTCATATATGAAACTGTGGAGTCCTAGTTCTAGTAGAATTATGAGATTTACCTTGAAAATATTATGTACTTTGTTATTTTTTATAGTGCATGTTACGAGTCTTTCATATTGTGCTTGTATGATGCCCCCCCGGGGGGGGGGGGGAGGGGTGAACCAGAGGGACTTCATCTTAGATTTCTATCTTCTTCTTCTTCTTCGGTTACTGTTATGGGGTTTTTGCTCACAACCCATTATTTAACTTTTGTAGTCTGTCCGACCAATCCCTAATCAACCTTAACACATTAACTCATCCTTTGGCCTTCAATGAGATAACAAACCCCCATATAGTGGTTGGATATCTTGCACGTTTCTTTTTTTGATATGTATTGGAGCTTACCTTTGAAATCAGACTAATTTTGACTCACAAACCAAACAAGTTAGGTGTATTTGGGTAGGATCAAGCACGAACACTGGACTGTCTTTGGCTTCACACCTTCTGACTTTGGTGAATCCCATCTTGTGAAGCTGGGAGGAAAATTTTGTCTGCTCAAGGAAGCAAACAATATCGGAAATTATAAATATCATGCTGCGGTGTACTATTTTGCTGTCACTAAATGGATAAAAAAAGGTCATGGAGGACTGAGGTTGTGCAGCTGAGCTTTTTGACCATGGTGAAAAGTGAATTTGTCCTTTGGTCGTATTGCAGACATGGGACGATGAGTACTCCTTGGTTAGCAAAGTCAGATGCGAACATCTTTGCTTGATGGGACTTATTATGAGCAATGTGATGAGGGACTTCATCGTCTCCTTGGTGAATTTCTTTCTATTTTTTTTAGGGGGTTGGGTTGTCAAAGTGACTTTGTGTGTTTGGTCATCAGACTTTCACCTTCCTCGTACTTTTTTCTTTTCTTACATCCTGGAGCTTTTTTGCAAGATGAAATGTAAGTAGAACATGCGAAAATAATGGATGGCTTAAGAACTTTTTGCCAACTGGTGGTCCATTGCAGTATTTGTTGGGCTTATTATATTAAAATGTACGGGAAACTGATTAAATTACTTTATTTTAAAATCATCGATTAAGTACTCACTTTTTCCCCCCTTCTTTGGGTATGTTTCAGCAGTGAGATTTATGGTTGTTATGTTTACCTCATATTTGCAGAGATGATGATTGGTGCATTGAAGGGAAGAATAACACTCTTTCTTTTCCGTCATACTATATTGATGAAGATGTAAGTATTCTTCATTAAAAATCTGTAAGTTTTCATCACAAATTTGGAGCTTTCATGATGCTTATGAATCTAAGATTTTTCAACCCCACAAATTCTGCAAGTGTTTGTAGAACGAGCAACATCAAATGACTATTTGCGTGCATATTTTTATCCGTGTTATAAGGATATTAAAAATTCCTCTTGTAAGATGAAGTTATTGCTCTGAACAGTTTCTGCTCCTAAGCTTAGGATGGAGGTCTAGATCACGGGTACACATTGGATGGTTATGCAAAATTCAGCCGTGTGTGTCCAGAGTTGCAATATGTCTCTTTGTGGATAGTAGAAATAAGCCGTTTGTGTCCAGAGTTGCAATATGTCTCTTTGTGGATAGTAGAAATAAGGGTAGAAGAGTCAATACCAGATTGAACGATTAATGATTGGTAAAGCAGAAACATCAAACGTTATCTCCTTCCATAACAAAGATGAATGTTCGAGGAGAAGAGGTTACTGCTGGTGCATCGCAAAATATGGAAGGATTTCTCAGATATCTACAAAATCTAGTAGCTTCATTTCCCCTAGGTTGGGATTGTGAGGTTTTGAACCCTCAGTTCAGTGTCATTTCCAAAATTCTTGGGAATCTTCCTATTTGCCTTTGGAACTATGTCCATGGTCATGTGCTCATTCCCTTTGTAATTCTGTAGGCAGTTGTCTGTTTGGATGGAGATGGTTGCCAAATTCGAAGTGGATCAGCCAAAGTTGAAGAAGATTCGAATTTGGATACATCAATTGCTTGTGATTCATGTGATATATGGTATAGTTTGAATCTCTTTTTTGCAAATTTTTGTATTTTGTATTGTGAAAATAGACCTGTAAATTGAACAGTTGTAAGTAGCTTTGTCAAGTTCAGCTGGGTGTTTTTGGTGACCTAAGTGTAATTCTAAATACAGCACTTGACCGTTATATGGAACTAAGAGATGTGGTGCTATAGTGCGTGAGATAAGCATTTATTCTTAAGGAGTTTTTTCCACTCCAGGGTTAGTGGGGCTTTGTTCAAGGAAGGCTTTGTTCTACTACCAACTCATACCACCGATACCAGTAACTTTTATAGTAAGAGTGCATGAGGTGGCACATATGTGTTTCTTTTATAACAAAAAGAGCTCATTACTTTCAGAGTTTCAGGCAGTTGATGACTGCATCTATATATAATTTTGGTTCTGTGCATGTATGAAACCCTTCTTATGGCATTATATATTTTGTATTTACCAAGATCTGTGCTTTGTGTAGACCAACATTAGTGAGCACTTGTCACCCTGAGGAATTTGAGATAAATATGGAAACTTGACTGTTGAGATTAACATTGACCTTACTGTTGGTGCTGCCCTGACCACCCAACAATTTTATTCACAGCGGTGAAGGCAAAGTTTGCATTGAAATAACGGATGCTGTGCTGAAGCTGGTTCATCATTGTCCTGGATGCGTGACATGCCTGTGCTTTCAAATGCCAGTGACAAAATCATAGTGAATTGTATAACTACTGAGATACCGTGAAAATATTTGAAATGTAATCAAGGAACTTTTCTTATGCATATATCCTAGTACATATAGCTAAGTTCAGTCCGTGGGAATTTGCTATATATCTTACATATTCATTGTGCCACTATAAATTGGCATAGAACCTACGACTCAATTGGTTGCCGGTTGAAAAGCTGAATATTCACTTCAGCATGACACAACTATTGAAAACCAATCTGGAAACAATCAAATAGCGGTCACATGATATCATTTAGAAAAGTCTGTGAGCACGTGATGAGGATGAATAGATTGAGCTTCTGATCCAGGTTCGCTTGGGAAGGATGATATATCTCAGTTTTGTTGGAGCATGATTTCACCTCTTTTTTATGTTATTGACTTTTCATTGTCATTTTGTTGCTGCTTATTAGGTTTTTGTTTTTGAAATGGGGAAATATTTTTTATTAAGTGCATATGTTTGCAGAAACGGTCTTATGAAAATATTTTCTTCTTCCACGTGTACTAAAGAGTGACTTCATGATTAATATGTCAATTGTTTAATCAAAAGAGTGTTTTTCTAATTGTTTCCGGACTTACCTTGATACAGGTATCATGCTTTTTGTGTGGGATATGATCCTGAAGGCACTTGTGAGAATTCATGGCTATGCCCAAGGTAATTTAATAGATAATATATGCTTGATTGAATCCAGATTTCGGACCATAGACAATATTGCATGAAAGTGCAGTTTCTATTGTTCTGGTTATTGGCATGCATCTTTCATATGCAGTATCTGTGAAGATGTTATGAATAGAAGTAAATTAGTACATGATGGAGTTAGTCACCTCGGTTGTTGTTCCTGTTTGTGGAAATGATGCCCTAAATGCCATAATTGGTGTTGTCTTAGGTTACCAATGTTCCAATTATGTTATTGCTGCCCTTCTGATCTATGAAATATGGTAACAAGTTCCTGTCAATGGCTCAGGATCATCTGATAAGGGCAATTAAATACCAGTGTTAGTGAGGGCCCACATAATTTCTTTCACATATCGCCGATTGTGTGTGTCTGGCATATATTCATCTGCAGTAATTTTATTCTAAGAAACTTCTATCCTGGATCATGTTGTTCCATTCTTGACATCCTTATTTGTGGTCAATTCAGGTGTTTAGTTAATGAGATGCCACATAAATCAGTTGGAGTTCCAGTATCAGGACCAAGCAACCAGCATTTGATAGAAAAGGACAGTAGTGAATGCTTGGTTGAGGTTGCTTTTTCTGGAAAAATGTCAGTATCTGTTGCTGATGCTGGAGAGACGGCTGTTGTTGTCTCAATGATTGAAAAAAATCAAGGAACTGAAGAACCAAGTGAAAAATTCTCATCAACCTTAGATGCCAGCGAGGGCCTGAAACTTGATACATCTTGTGATGTTGCCAATATTCCCAAGATGGAAACACTATCAAGTGAGAGGATTAGAATTGGGCCAAATTTGGAGGCACAAGAGCTTGGACTGTCCTTATCACGAGAGACATCCTTTAGTTTTCAGTCAAATTCCTTGGTACTTAATGAGTTGAAGACTAATCCTGATGATAAAGCAATTTGCAATCCAAATGTTCCCGATGGATTTGGAAGTACATCAAGGAAGTTGTTTGTTGAACATTGCAGTGATGACCTGCTTGAATCTGGTTTAGATCTTCATCTTTGTTTAACTGTGGGCTCTTCTTTGTCTGGTAATTTTGCAGCAACTTATTTGGTTTTCTTTTTTTGTTTGAGTTTACAGTCCTGTTCTGTGACAGTCACAAATGAAATGTTTATGTTTCCCTTCATCTGATCTGCATTGTGTTTTTTTATGATTCCACTAGACAAAATGAACAATGATGTAGCTGAAAATCACGATGCTGGAGATGTGCCACAAAAGAATAGTATGGAAGAATGTTTCTTACCAGGTATGAGATAGAGTGGCTTAAGACCTTTTTTCTCCTTTCCAGGGCTGCAGGATGCTTGGGCAGTCAAATGCTTCTGGGAGTTTTATTTGATCAGGAGATTTCAGAGTGATTATGATATTAAGGGTTCTTTCAGTGTTACTGATTGCTGCTGCTTCTAAATGCTTTCAGCTAACAAAGTTATACGTGATAAAAAGGAGAATGTCATTGGAACTAGTTGTACAAAGAGAAAGTATAGAGATTGCAGGTCATTATTCTTCCAATTAGTCTCATCCCGTTCTTTTTGTATGAATTTGAATAAGTATGTTGCTCAGATTGAATATCTTTTGTGTCCCATGATAGAGTTAATTATAGCTCAATTTCCTGATGAGTGACACCTATATGTTACATGGACCCTTCTGAAGTGCTTGTGGCAAACACAACAAAACCTGAAAAAATGATTCTAGATTGTTTGAGTATACTAACAATGAAGAACAGATGATACTGTCTTTAGTTCATGTTCACAGAAACACGTCTTGTATCGCTAACTATCCCCCTACTATGAACTTGAAGCATTTTTGCAAACATTTTCTAAGTATCTCATGCGTGCTAAACGTAATATGTCTTAAGGACGAAAAAAACTCCATAAAATTAAAGAAGTGTAACCAAATTGAATATTTAGCTTGTTTTTGTGTCATTGGCTTGGGGATTTTTGACACCTAGAAACATATCCACGCTGGAGATGCATGCTCGAATCCATGTTTAAATGGTGCATACATTATGGTATGTTGGAGTGCTGAAATGCCTGTTTCAGGATACTGTTTGTCAAAGAAAATTTAGTTTTTATTAGTAAATCTGTACCAGTGGACTTGTTTGCAATTTTTTAAGATTCTGTTGTGTGTTTCATTCTAATCTGGTGCTTTGCCATTTACAAAGTCCAGACAGCTGGTAAAAACTAAATTTCCTCTTTCTGTTTGATTGTGATTTACATTAGTTTTGAGCGACTGGTATGATGGAGGACGCGTAGCGTGGGGAAGTGGGTGTTGCAACAGTTGACTACCAAAAGGGCCATTAGTTTTCATGATCTACCTAAATGTTGGAGACTGGGTACCGAGCCCTAAGAAAATAGTTTCTGCTACTCATTCTTGACCTTCATTCATTTGGAGATTATTGAATTTCCTGGATAATGGGATGTTTAAATGGATCCACATTTATAAACTCATAGCTCTTGGTTTTTGGTAAAACAAACCTTTATGCTAGGGACTATAGCCACCCACTTTTCAAGCTGGGGGTAGAGAACTCAATTTTCCTGATAGGATATGAGGCAATAGTGTATGAAATCTTGGTACATGAATTTGACACTTCTAGTGACAAAAAAAAAAAGAGTTTGACACTTCGAGCCTAAAACAAATTAATGAAATTGAACTAAAGAAACTCAATATGGCCACGAAACTTCGTTATATGGAGTCTTTGTGATGGCATTCAGACAGCAGATCATAAAAGACTCGGAGGTTGGTTATATGTAAAAGGGACAAAACTGGTTTTTATGCAATTGTGCTTCAGCCTCTATAAGGGGCCGGTTGTCCACTGCCCATTGAATTATACCAGTTTTGCAGGCCTATGTTAAGCCCTATATGATCTTCTTTGCCAAGCATGCAATCTTAAATTCCTCTACTGGCTGGTTTTTAAGTTTACCAATTTGGGAGGGTGGAGTAGGACAGACAATATCATTGTGAATGAGTTCAACCAACTCAATTAGCATATACAAGCACCATAATTATGAGCTTTTAAATGCATATATAGTTTCTTCTTTTTTTTTTTTTTCCTTTTTCTCTTGTTTCTGATACCTTGTAGTGATGATGTTTGTAGAATTGCTGAGGATGGAGAAGCTAAATCTAAAATGGAGACTAACATCTCTGTTAAGAAAGCCAAGGGTGAAAAAAACAGTTACCTGATTAATTCAAAGGGCCAAGCTCATGAATCTGTTTCAGTTGACCCCCGAATGTCGCGCCGTCTAGTTACTGTTTCTAAGGATGACAAGTTGAGATGTATATCTGAAAAGGAAAGTGTGCCTACCGATATAATGGACATAGTTCAGGTGACAGATCATAGGTCTTTGAAGCAGCTTGCTAATGGCAATTCTGCTGATATGTCCTTGCAAGAAAGAGAAAATGCAGCTGGCTTGAGGGTGAAAAAGATCATGAGGAGAGCTTCTGAGGACAAGGAGTCATCTATGCTGGTTCAAAAGCTAAGAAAAGAAATCAGAGAAGCTGTCCGTAACAAATCCTCCAAAGAGTATGGGGAAAACCTTTTCGATCAAAAACTTCTGGTTGCTTTCAGGGCTGCTGTGGCAGGACCAGTAACTAAACCTAAACAGTCGCCCCCTCTGGATCTGAAAGCAAAGAAGTTATTGTTGCAAAAGGGGAAAATACGTGAAAATCTAACCAAAAAAATATACGGGATTGGTGGCAGACGGAGACGAGCATGGACCCGGGATTGTGAAATTGAATTCTGGAAGCATCGCTGCTTGAAAATATCAAAGCCTGAAAAAATTGAAACATTGAAGTCAGTTCTTGACCTCTTAAGGAACGGTTCTGAGAGCACGGAGATGAAGCATGGAATTGAAGGTGAGGCCACTACTTCCATTCTTTCAAGGTTGTATTTAGCAGATACGTCTGTTTGCCCACGAAAGGACGATGTCAAACCTTTCTCAGCTCTCAAAACTGATGAGACTCCTGAACAGACTTTAGCAGAAAAAGCTTCTACACAATCTCTGGGTATTTGCTCTTCTGAAACTCCACGAACGAGTATGGTCTCATCAAAGGTTGGTATTCCTTCTTCTGATAATAAAGGGACTAAGAGTGGTGCTCCACGCATAAAGGGTGAAGCTGCTTCTAATAGAGTACATCTAAATAAACCCCCAGAAAGGCCATCTATTTCTGCTTTGGGTGGTGTCAAGGTAAATCCACTGAAGGAAATGGTCAGTAAATCTGATGATATAAAGAGCGATAAAAAGAAATGGGCCCTAGAGGTTCTTGCAAGAAAGACGGCAGTCAAAGGTAAAAGTGGATCTCAGGAGAAACAAGAAGACAATGCTGTGGTCAAGGGAAATTATCCTTTAATGGTAGGCCATTATCCTGTTTCTATTCACTCGATTGCTCGTGTGAAGTAATTCTGCAATGGATGTTAATCTTCTGTTTTGCTAATTTGAGCAGGCTCAACTACCAGCAGATATGCGACCAGTTTTAGCACCCACTCGTCACAACAAAATCCCCATATCAATTAGGCAGGTAAGAAGTGCCATTTGTTTTCATGTCTTTTTGACAAGAGTGGCTATTTGCCCAACTTAAGGTGATATTTTCAATCTTAAGATTCTTTGTTGGAAGGGATGAATATTGGTGCAGAAATTGAAGTGTGCCCCTACATGTGGGGATGGATATGCCAACCGAATCTGTAGCATCTAACAACTAACAAACCAGAAGCCAGTAAATGTTTGTTCTATAACTCAGTGTCTGACATGCAAGTTATAATTGCTCTCCAACTGTTGTTAATAGCACCATAGAATAAGTGGCAGAATTCTGGATTGAATGTCAAAAATTATCCTCCAACTCTTCCATCTTTTCTGCGAGCTGGGATCTGCCGTTCACTTACATTGTCCATTGTGAGCCTATCACACTGGGGTCTCTCCCTCCCCTCCCCTTCCCACCTACCAACTCTTTCTCTCTGTCATCTCAACTCTTGCTGCACTCCTGTCTGCTTCACCTCAGCTGAATTATGTCTACTTGCTCCATTGCGTCGATCATTGCCATGTTTCGTTACAACCACAATCTCTGGTCTTTCAAATTTGACCAGTACTTCCGTAACCAGCATCTCTACCGGAATACCTTGGAATTCAATACATGCTTTCAAGCAAGTGAAATTATCAATTTTATCAAGATTAGATTTTTTGGGAATAATTCTATTGAATCCACTGCTTTAAATGACACTGTATAGAATGATCCTTACTTGTTGGAAATGTTGAAGGCTTAGTCCCTTGACCTTGTTTCTATTGTATTCACAAGTTTCCAGTCCTGAGGTCGCCGCAGTTTGTTATGCATGTAACTAAATTCTACTAAAATTTGAATTTAGTCAGTTTGTTATGCATGTAACTAAATTCTACTAAAATTTGAATTTAGTCATTCATTCAGGTAACGGATATTATCAAACATGTGCTGTACAGGTGCAACTTTACCGCCTCACAGAACACTTTTTGAGGAAAACAAATCTTGCTGTCATTCACAGAACTGCAGAAATAGAGTTAGCAGTTGCAGATGCAACTAATATTGAGAAGGAGGTCGCTGATAGGTCAAACAGCAAGCTAGTATATGTGAATCTGTGTTCACAGGAGCTATTACACAGATCCGATTGCATCAACTCTGGTAGAGTCACAGAATCAAATCCTCCTCCGACTTCTGCTGTGTCTGCTGACATATCAGAAGCAGAAGCCAGTAATCTTTCTTCTGACCCAGTGGTTGAAGAAGCATTGAGAAATGCAGGCCTTCTGTCCGATTCCCCTCCAAATAGTCCGCATCACCAGATGGAGGAAATCAAGGAAGACCCCTCACAAAAGAACAAAGATGAAGGACCTGATAATGTAATCGAAATGGATCCTCATCCAGAACTAGATATATACGGCGATTTTGAGTATGATTTGGAAGATGAAGATTTCATTGGTGCTACTGCTGCAACGATATCTAAGGTACAGCCAGAAGGAGAGTTGAAAATGAAATTGTTATTCTCCACCGTCATCCCTGGTACATCAAATGACACTCTGGATACCAAGGATCTTGAGAAGCCAGCAGTTGAGGAAGTACCACGGGATACTTCCGACTTGCTTGAGTGTCATATTGATGCAAGCATCGAAAGATCAGCTGTGGAGAGCAGGACAGACAACAACTGCCCTCCTCAAAATTCCTCACTTGGTGGAGGAGATGAAGAGCCTTCTCTAGCAGAATGTGAAGAATTATATGGTCCTGATGTGGAGCCACTGATAAAAAGATTTCCAGAAACGACATCAACAGAGCCATGTAAACTGATACCCAACATCATGGTTTTAGGAAAAGATGAAGATTGTGAGTCTAACCAAGTGGTGACGGCATCTGAGCACGAGGGTGATAATTTTGCTGCTGGTGGCCCTTCTGTTGTAGGAGAACTACTTAACCATTCAAAAATAGGTGAAGACGGACGAAGGAAGGGGAAGATATCTAAAGTTGGCGCCACCAAGCAGTCAAACAGCTGCAATTCTGTATTTAAGAAGGTACTAAAGGATGCATTCATATCATTACAATATTTTCTTGGCAATTACAGTTTTATGATAACCTTGTAGCAGAATGTAATTTGCTCGAGTTCAAAGTGGACCCAGATTTACTCATCTAGGTACATACTTTCATTTTTGCTGATTCTTTTAGACCCTGTTCAGGTGGAAACCTACATAAAGGAGCACATCAGGCCATTGTGCAAGAGTGGTGTGATCACAGTTGAACAATATAGGTGGGCTGTGGGAAAAACAATAGAGAAAGTTTTGAAATACCACTCCAAAGACAAAAATGCAAATTTCCTGATCAAGGAAGGTGACAAGGTGAAGAAACTTGCAGAGGAGTATGTTGAGGCTTCCCAGTGGATGGAAAAGAATTGATAGCAGCCATATGTTCTTTCTCAAACCAGCACATCATTGCTATGGCAATTGTAGAAACAAATCATAGAGCAACTTTTTCAACTGCATAGCATATCCAGGGCGAATGTTAGATTGTACAGTAATATTCCTGACTACAGTATGCAATGTGCAAAGAATTGGTTTAAGTTCCACGAGGTTGACGACAGATAATTTTGCTGTCAAAATGTTCGGAAAATCTGTTGTAGGAGTTGTGTTGATGCTTTCTAACCCGACTCACTGTAAAAAAACTGTTTACGATTAAAGAGCTGCAGGCTGAATGCTGTTTCTGATTCATTTGCTTTGCCGTTGGCAGGTTTGAAATTCTTAACTGAATGCAGCGATTCCATTGGAGATGATGAATTGAAATGCAAATGCTCCGGAATGGTAAATGTTCTGTAAGTTACCTGGAGGCAAAAGTCAAGGTGGTAAAAGGACCATAACTGTTGTACCGTACGCATTCCTTCACAATTGGGAACTCAAAAAATAATCAGCGGGAGATGATTTTTTCGTGTTCAATGGCCAAGGGTGTTTAGGTCATTTTACGCACACTTTGACTAATCACTTCTATGGTCAGTCAAAGATTAGTCATCTGCGCTAGGACTAAGATATTTATAAGAGATAAATTTTTTATAATTTTGTCTCAATCAATTATCAAGATTCGAATTCAGAACATTTGAATTTACAACTTGTTATTTTTATTATTTGAGCTACCCTTGGAGTTGAAAGATAAACTTTGGTGAAGAAGAACCCTTGTATTGGATACGTTGTTATAGTACACATTGAAAGAAAAAGCAAGTTTAAAAAAGAAATTTCGAATCAAAGTTAGTCTTCTTGGTATTGTGGAGAGGATAGCTCAGTAATAAAAAATGGTCTTCAGAAGCAACTTTAAAAAAGCAAAGAAGAAGGTGGAAGCAGTACACATTGAAAGAAAAAGCAAGTTTAAAAAAGAAATTTCGAATCAAAGTTAGTCTTCTTGGTATTGTGGAGAGGATAGCTCAGTAATAAAAAATGGTCTTCAGAAGCAACTTTAAAAAAGCAAAGAAGAAGGTGGAAGCAGTACACATTGAAAGAAAAAGCAAGTTTAAAAAAGAAATTTCGAATCAAAGTTAGTCTTCTTGGTATTGTGGAGAGGATAGCTCAGTAATAAAAAATGGTCTTCAGAAGCAACTTTAAAAAAGCAAAGAAGAAGGTGGAAGCAGTACACATTGAAAGAAAAAGCAAGTTTAAAAAAGAAATTTCGAATCAAAGTTAGTCTTCTTGGTATTGTGGAGAGGATAGCTCAGTAATAAAAAATGGTCTTCAGAAGCAACTTTAAAAAAGCAAAGAAGAAGGTGGAAGCAGAGAATAGGAAGAGGTGGTGGGTGGTAAGGGATTCGTCACAAGAAGAAAAAAAAGGAAGAACCGAGTGAGTTTTGTAGGTGATTCACACCAGCTACTCACTTGCAGTACATGGCTAACACGGTTTGTAAAATTAGATGAAAAATATAATTTATAAATTTTGAAAGTTATGTGAATATTTTTAAATATTAGGGAGTTAGGTGTATTTAAGGTATACAAAACAGACGGATAATAACACAAATGAAAATAAAATATATAGATTTTTATTTATTTGAAGGGATAATATAAAAAATTAATTATTTGAAGGATAAATTAAGAATTTTTATATCTTTGGGGGCAAAATGGAATTTACCTTCCTAAAAATAACTAAATAAAAGTAAGTTTTTCAACTGCGACCAGTGTTTATGAAAAAGACTAAAAGAGAAAACCTGCCTACCAGTAATTTCCCGGAAAAAAAACCACAAAACTCGCTATCATAGAGAATTTCCACAACCAACTACCGACCTGGAAAATGAACCAACCGTCCTTTACGATAAGATTAATTTCGAAGAAGCAGTGAACTCTTCTTTGCGACGTTAACCCTCTCTATACGCAGTACGTACTATGATAGATGAAATAACCTTGCAAAGATGATTCCATCATATACGCCAAGTTTACAAGCAATAAACGTGAAAAACAGCAGAAGAAAGAGCTTCTCCAACCTCTCGTTGCCTTTATTCTTTTCATTTTGGGGTGTACTTTTCCTCTGCTACTCTAAATTGGGCCTTACCCATGGTAATATAGGTAATTCCTTACCCAATATTGTGCCCTGCTTTTTGCTCTATTTTCTGTACCCATATCCTGATTTTGATTTCTTGCGTGGCCTTTTCTTCTTTATTGAATATGCAGATGTAATACACTTGTTTGTGTTCAACCCCGTTAGTTGAGGATGCCACGCTTGCCTCTGTAGCTCAGAAATTTGTTTAGGGTTTGCCAAATTTGATGTAATTGATGCATTAATTTGTTAAATTGACTGATTATTTACTTACTAATGGAAATAAGTGGAAACACGAATGAATACCATGTAATTTGGTTTTTGGATGAGAAAGAAGACCTCTGATTCTGTATCTGCATTCACGTATCTGGTTGTGGTTGTATACCCAAACTTCATAATCATATGCGGGTAATAGTTTTAGTAAGTACATCATGATTGGGGTAATTTTAGAATTTGATTCTCACGAACAAGTGTATTTGGTTAAATGTGCTCTATGCAGGAAATCTGCATGCTTGTAATGGGAGCATAACTAACTCTAGTGTTTGTGATGATAAGTTTGGTTATTGTGGAGATGGAAACAACAATTATAAGGATGGTGTACTGATCGAAGTTAGTGTATCTATGATCTTTAATGAGTCCACTGCTCATGATCATGCCCATGCATATCCTGGGAACTCACTTCGGGGAACAAGTGCATTGGAGGAAGTAGTCTGGAGAGTTCTAGGTTACACTCCACTGGTGTGTGGAATTCAACCACAAGAAGAGGAACATAAGATTATGAAACCAGAACAGCTACAAAATGGCAGAACTCATCATGCTTATCTCAATCTGGATGAGTTCAGAAACCTTACAAGGCAAGAAAAAGGCTCGACTACACCAAGTCGGCTTGTTAACATTACCCACAGGCTCGAGCCTGATGGGACCGAATATAATTATGCCGCAGCATCTAAGGGTGCGAAGGTGGTGGCTCACAATAAGGAAGCAAAGGGGGCAAGCAACATCCTGGGGAAGGATCATGATAAATATCTGAGGAACCCTTGCTCTGCCGGGGGAAAGTTTGTTGTCCTTGAGCTTACAGAAGAAACTCTAGTTGATGCAGTCAAAATTGCAAATTATGAACATTATTCTTCTAATTTCAAGGATTTTGAGTTGTTTGGGAGTCTCTCATATCCAACTGAGGCATGGAACCCACTGGGAACCTTTGTGGCCGCAAATGTTAAGCATGCTCAATGCTTTAAGCTGCCTGAATCCAAATGGGTTAGATACTTGAAGTTGAATTTACTGAGTCATTATGGGTCAGAATTTTATTGCACTCTGAGTGTTTTGGAGGTATATGGGGTTGATGCAATCGAGCGAATGCTTGAAGATCTCATTGTGAATTCTGTGGACTCAGCTACAAATAAATTGCCAACTCCTGGTTCAGCTGCAACGCCTTTGTTAACACCAGAAACTGTTCTCAGCAACAATGAAACGGATGATATCGTTCAAGATGTTGTTAAGGCTGCAAGTAAAGGAATAGAAAGCATCAATGATGGAAGGCTTGACATAGATTTGCCAAATAATCCAGTGACCATGAGCAGCATTCCTGATCCTGTAATTGAAGCTAGACATCAGCCGAATGGCAGAATTCACGCTGATGCTGTTCTAAAGATATTGATGCAGAAGGTGAGATCACTTGAGCTGAACTTATCTGTGCTGGAGGATTACATCAAAGAACTGAACAAAAGGCAGGGGGATATATTGCCTGAGCATGAAGAAGAGCTATTGAGATTTGCAAAGCTTCTGGAGAAAAGCAAAATGGAGATCAGGGATCTCTTGGAATGGAAGGAGATTGTGGTGCGTGTGACCTATACTCATTTTAATATAAAGGAACCTATTGCAATTCTTAACTCTTTGGCATTTTTATTCTTCTTCTCAGGAAAAAGGAATTACTGATCTTAAATCATGGAAAGCTGTTGTCTCAACCCAGGTGGATTTATTGGTCAGAGAAAATGGCATGCTGAGGTCAGGAATACGTTTACATATTAGTTGTTACCTAGTCAAATTCATAGCATTTCTGTTTATTTTCATTCTTCCTGAATGGCTGATCTTTATCGGGCTTTGGGATTTTCTTTTCCAGATAATTTTCCTTGTCTTACTTGATTGAACAGTTCAATCAGCAAACCCCTCCTCATTTTTTAAGAATAAAATCAGTCTTTAAAAAGGCATAAATGGAATGCTTGTCTCTTCATAAAGGAAAGAACACCATAAGTGCCTGCTACGAATGCAGAGCACCTTTTTCTAAGTGCATGTTTTATTTGTGGAAAATAAGATCGTATTAGACTGACCAACTTGTGTTCTAAGCAGGTAAAGCTTTGAGAAAGCATACTACTTGTTTTGTTATGCTGGTTAGTTGTGTGGAATGAAAGTTAAATAGAAACTTATTTTTAAGTTGTTAAAAGGAGGTCACTGCCCAAATTGGTTTCAGTTTGGCGTTAACAGAGGGGGAAGGGGTGGACCGGGTACATACCTAACCTTTGGCACTATTTACCCAAAATGTCTCCTCTCGTATTCGAACTATAACCTCTCAGTTGTTCGACCCAGCATTTTATCACTACATTGAGCAATAACCCTATGTGTTGGCATGACAATCTAGGCAATAAGTTGAATATACCAACCGTTTTCATATTGTACATATATGTGTTCCTATGATTTAGCTTGCCAAAATTAGTATGACAACCACATGTAACTTCACCTGACAGCATGAACAAACATCCTTTCCTGACATTGTTCTGCATTGGAGATTATTTTGTTGCTTCTTCGTCTTAACGTATGTTCTATTTAAGTGATGATTATTTTAAGTATTCTTGCAGAAGAATTATTGGGTTGACCATAAACATAAAATTCTGGACAAGAGTTGTCCCCTTAAAAGGAATTGCTACAAGTGATTCACTTAGATGGAAAGCTTGATCTCCATGTATTTTTTGGGAAAACAATCCTTTGCCTACACTTTTGCCTGCTGTAGTATAATGCCATCTTCTTTCCTCTTCATGTTTCTTTTTTCTTCTTCCTGCCAATTTTCTCACTGTGTAAAATTTGGATAGCATATGATATGATGATCCAATGGATAAATGTTTCAGTGGTTGATTACTTGAAAAGGTCAACAAATAAATGATGCAAAGCTGTGTGCTGTCCATGAAAACATACACAAATTGATGTGAGAATAAATGGTTTGATGGGCTACAAACTTCTTTTGCCGTGGTCGGAAACAACCACTTACAGTTCAAGTTTGAATTCCTCTGACAACTGACCTTTCTCTTTTCTTTCTTCTTTCAACTTTGCTTCTCAGATTAGACGTTGAAAAGGTTACAAGTGATCAAGCAAGTCTGGAAAAGAAAGAGCTTGCTGTGCTTGCTGTGAGCTTTTCCTTTGCATGTGTTGCAATTCTCAAGTTAGTTTCAGAGCGAATCTTAATTTTGTTTGGAGCCCCTCTGTCTGATAAGGTTTTACGGACAAGTAGAAGTTGGCTTTTGATACTTGTTAGCAGCACTTTGACCATGTTCATTACAGTGCTCTATAGCTAGTCTCCTAACTTGGCTCCAGGGAACCTCATTATTTGTTGGCCTATGCCACAACGTAAATATAGCTTTTTGTAGTAAAAATCAAAAGCAGTCAGTACAATGGCTTTCTCTTGCAGTTCGAACATTTGTGTTTGTGTGTGTATGTTTTTTTGTGGTTCCTCGACGTGCTGTAAATTTAGACGTTTCGAGGTCAAATTTTGACAATTCTTTGAAACTAAGTTATAAAATATTTATCCCACATAAATACCCTAATTTCGACGTTGATGGTTTACCTTTAGCCAGACTGAGGAGGAAATTAGTTAAGGTATGCATAAACTGACTCAAAGATCTCCAGTAGACCAAAAAAATAAAATATCATTTCGTAAATGACTTTTTTTGTTTTTTTCTCTTTTAGGTTGTGGTTCATGGAAGTATAAATAGATGCTCTAGAGCATTTAGGCATCAGAATACTTGCGGTGCTCCTAATTATTCGATGGGTATACAAGTCTCCATAGGCGGAGGGAGCTGGGGGCCAGAGTGGGTACGTGCCCGCTCAATTTTTTTTATTAGTTATATATATATATATATATATATATATATATATATATACATACAATATTATTTTAATTAACCATCTCTTCGCCGTATCCGTGTCCTATATTTTGGAACTTTGCTGTTTCTCCGTATCCGTATTGTATAGGACATGACAACCGTGTCAGTATTCATGCTTTATAGATAATACTCATAATAGTTTAACAGAAAATATGACCCTTAATAGAGCACAATGACGAAACATGATTTATGTAGCCGACTCCAAAAATGTTGGGACAAGATTTTGTTGATTTGAGTTGAAGTATTGGTATGGATTTTTAATCTCCGGTAACACTTATTGAAGTGCATATCTATGAGTTCATTTGGTAATCAACTGGTGTTTTGCACTTCACCTTGGAAAGTTGCAATGCTCATTCTGCATTGAGTATTAATCTATCTCAGGTCCCAAACAAATGTGTTAGAATATATGGTTAGTAGGTTAACAAGCATGCCTTTTGGCCTCTGTTTTATTCTATCTAGCTCCTTCATGTTTTCCCTACCTCATCTGCCTTAGCAATGTGGTCACTTCTCTTATTTGGTCACGGTCAAATGTCAATCCATCATTATGGAGTTTCCTTGCTGCCCATCAGCTTATTACCTGACCTTCATAAATATGCTCATGATAACTTCTTGATTTCATAATATTTAACATTTGTCTCATTTCACTATGAGGTTTGTTGACTCTTTAGCAGCCAAAATGATGTTATAAAGTGTTTCTGCTTATATTGGTGTTTACAACTCTCTTTCGCGCATCATGTTTGTCTGTGGGTCTTTAGAATTGCTTTCATCACATTTGAAAAGAAATCTGCTTCGATTAGTTTTCTGTAATGCCCTTTATTTGGATCAATATTGGTGACTTTTGAANTTAATAATAGTTCTAGTCTTTTTTTTTTAATAAATTAGTGGACCACCAATTCTTTAAAATAAATATGTTAGTTTTAGCTTAAGTCAATGTTTTATTTGTATATTGATGAAAATACAATATTTTTCTTTATCTAACACAATGTTCGTTAATTTTTAAGAATAATTTTTAGTTTTCATTTACCATTTTTTAGTAATAGTAGTCTATAACATAATAAAATACGAAAATTAATTACATTTAATTCATATACAAAATTTTAGAGATTTTAAAATTTTTTATATTTTATTGAAATATATAATTGGGTTAAAATAATCTAAAAAAATTATTTTGTATCTTTTTGTTAAGATTTTGTTTCAACTAAATAAAAATTAAATTTACTATTTCACAATAATATAATTTTGATTCTTACTCTTTTTTTTTATTCTTGAATTAAATTTTTTTGTATTAATTTTGGCTTAATATTTTTTTATACCAGTAATATTTTTGCCTCTATCATAGATATTCATAACTCCGCCCCTAGTAATATACATTTGTTTTTGGAAATTTTTTATGTTAAATGGATTTCATATATCAAATATAATATAATAAACATAAATATGTTATATAATGTGATTGGTTAGAAATAAAAAAATTAGAGTGCAAAGTGCCTACCCTAAACAAAATTCTTGGCTCCGCCCCCAACGAGTCTTCCTTCTACATATTTATTATCTTACCCTATACTTATAAGTTAAGCTATGCTNACCCTAAACAAAATTCTTGGCTCCGCCCCCTACAAGTCTTCCTTCTACATATTTATTATCTTACCCTATACTTATAAGTTAAGCTATGCTTCTTCATCGACAAAGTTAAAAAGTTCTCTTCACCTAACTTTCCTTCGTTTTTCTTTCATTTTCCTTGGGAAGTTCTTTAATATCCAGCATTGCTTTTGTCACACCCATCAATTTTAGAGACAGTGTGAATCATTGTGATTATAATTATTTTTTGATATGTAACTCTAGTTTAAAGTATTCTTAAAAGTTAAAGCGAATATAATATAAAGCGTGACGTGAGACTTGATTTTGGATACGGTCAGGGGTATTTGAATTAGTTTACACACATCTTAATTAATCTTTTTTTTCGAATTAGTCAAAAGCAGATCATCCATACCCAAATTAAGTTATTTATGAGGGATAAATTTTTTAAGACTTGACGCTAAAGAATTATTAATACTCAAATTTAGGACGTTTGAATTTAACGTTCGTCCTTTTTTATCAATNGGCTTGACTCTAAAGAATTATTAATACTCAAATTTAGGACGTTTGAATTTAACGTTCGTCCTTTTTTATCAATTATGATAAGAAGTTAAACAAAATAATGTTTTAATCANGACTTGACGCTAAAGAATTATTAATACTCAAATTTAGGACGTTTGAATTTAATGTTCGTCCTTTTTTATCAATTATGATAAGAAGTTAAACAAAATAATGTTTTAATCACTCAAGTCAAAACAAATCCACTTTGTTCATCCCTACGATAATGGAAGCAACCATAGATGCTACATTGATGATAGGGATTGAAGAGATGATTAAAAATATCTACACAATAGATTAGAAATATGGAGTTAACTTTAGACGTATTAAAAATTATGATGTTTTAAATTTGATTCTAATTGATGTTTTTTTGAATTTATTCGATAGTCGGTATTTCAATTTAACATGATTTTAATTTAGAGAAATTTCTCATCAAAATAATTAATTAAATAAAAAAGTTATTCATGATAGTTTAACTAGGTTTGTTTACTAGAGAAATAATAAGTACAGTTAGAGATCTCATGATTCCACCGGCGACGAGCGAACAAAAAAACATGATTTTAACTCGGAGAAATTTCTCGTCGAAATAGTAAATTAAATAAAAAGGTAATAGGAAAACAAAAGGAAAATTGGTGTAATAGGGCGACAAAAATAAGGAAAGAAATTTCCAAGACCTGAAATGACTAGTTTACCATTCAATTTCGTGTTTAATTAAATTTGACCCAGTTGTGCTCCTTTGCCTTTCTACTTCTCTACATATTCAGTTACAGGAACAGACCACGCTTCTCTCTCTCTCTCTCTCTCTCTCTCTCTCTCTCTCAGAACAGGACGTTAGGGTTTCAAAAACAAGAGAATTACAGAGAGAAAAACAACCACCAATTAGGTTTATGGCTGATTTTTTCCTTGTCTTTCAGTAACTGAACGAACATTTATCTTATAGTTGGAAGCGTCACACTCGATTGCTAGGGTTTTCATGTTCTGCAACGATTTCATGTATTATGAATGGAGAATATCTCTACTTTCTCTAGCGATTTCTCTTCTCTATCGCTATTTGTAGCCCTAATAGTCACCGTTCTCTGTTGTTTCTCCGCTGTTTTCGCGGTACAGTCGTTCCGTTTCAAAAAATCAAAGCCAGTCCAATCGGACGGTGCAAATTCGTCGGAGAAAAGCTGTAAATGTGCTTGTTCGTGTAAAGGTGTTGGTGGTGGTGGAAATTTTGATTTGGTGGCGGACACGGCGCATTTGAACGGAGGGACTAGTGGTGCAGGGGAGATGGTAGAGAAGTCACCGGTGTTGGTGCCGGCAGAGCAGCAGAGTGGTGCGTCGATGATGGAGCAGTTGGTTCCGGAAATCACGACTCATGCGCTGAGTTACTTGGATTACCCGAGTCTGTGTCGGCTTTCGATGACCAATTCTTTAATGCGGAAGGCTGCCAATGACGATAATGCATGGAAAGCGCTTTATCATAAGGTACTTTTTAAGAAGGTTAATTCTTTGTATGATAACTTCAGATTTTATTGGTTGGAATTGCTGCCCTTTTCCATTTATGCAGTTGAATGATGTGAACGTATTTGTTTTTGGTGTTAGTTTTTTCATTATTTTAAATATTGTAACATTGAAGTGATGGTCATTATGCATTTGGTGGTGGCCTGAGCCAGTTCATTCCATAGTTGTGAGAATTAATAGATTTGTCTAATTTTGGATTTAGTACAAAAAAAATTATTGCCCACGATTTTGGATTGGATTAATAGGTTTGGACTTGGAGCCTTTATTCTTGTATTTAAATATTTGCAAAATAACTTGGGTAGGACACTTGGGGTCAAAAGAGGCCTTTTGTGATGGTTTCAGCATGTAGATGTTAATGTGCAGCTTGGTTAATTTGATTTATGGAGTGGGAGCTAAAAGTTGGTTTGATGCCTTCTAACATGATGCAATTTGGTAGTTCCATTTAGATAATTCGGTCCACACCTGAAGAACTATTGTTGGATTTCCTAGCATGCACATGGTTGCTCTACAATAAGATTTAAATTGCCTGGCATGCATGCTCTGTGTCAAATCTTATAATCCACTTTGCGTTGGTTTCTCCTTGCTGCATCTTCTGAATTCTGATTCTTGTTGATTTGGGAAGTTTGAACCATGAATGATCACTATTATTTCCTTGATTTTATTTGTGAAAATATTCTTTTGAGATCACATTCTGGTGGTAACATTTTACGGTAGAAGTAGAAGAAGATGCACAAAAGGGACTATGGTAGCCTATATGGCAATGGTAATGCATAGCATTAATCCTCTTGGTTACCTTCATGTATAGATCCATGCAAACTCTCTCTCTTTCCATTGCATGTGCAAGCATGCACATGCTCATTTGGCTGTGTTCTCTTCTCTCTATCTCTTCACTTAAATCAAGTAATCTATTCTATTGAAATTCAAGGCCTCTCCTTGATATTGTTAAGTTGTTTGGTAAAATTTAATTACAACCTTCTTACATTGTTGAGTATTCTGATAGAAGTGTGATTCTATAATTTTCTCGAATTAACACGAACATATTTTGATTGTTATTTTCATGCATCAAATAGTTTCTAAATCTAATTATGTAAAAGAGTACACGCGTCTCAAATGCATAGAGATAAATGTTTTATATTTGTATGAACATGTATGAACAAGTGCACTTTGAAGGCGCTCTTGTACTTGTAAAATTTTGCATCTGGCACTCTTATGCTTCCATTCTTGCTCTCGCTTCCACTCCCTCATCAAAAAAATTAATTTTATTAGGCTACTGTTAACTGTCATTCATATGTGTCCTAGACGTAGGTAATAAAATAAGTTCTAGGAGATCGAACATAAAGGCAGAACGAGGTGGAGTTTTCTGACTACTAACTTCTGCTCTTTGAAGTATAAATACGATATGTTATGGGTAGTATGATCCATGCTTTAGATTATTGGGTCCTATTTACGTTTTTTGAGGTTTTCTTTTTTCCTACAATAGAGAACATCTTTGTGACGTTACATAGTACCCTTGATATATAAAATACTTCGGTACATTGTGTACTGTGGAATTGTTTGTTTCCTTTTATTTAATATTCTCCATAATGTAGTGGTTGAGAGTGCTCCGGATAAACTACATGAAAAAAATTCAAGATTCTGCCTATTGCAATTCTGAATCGATCAATGTCTAGTTTTGTTTTGAAATGTTTTTGGGAACATCTAACTTGACATTGCATATTGGAGGTGGAATTGGACAAGTTGGAATTGCATTCATTTTTGGTATATTGGATCAACTTACAGGGAGTGTAGTGATTCATGCTGCAATGTTCTTTTTCAAATAGTCGGACAAATGCCTACAAGATCATCGTTTGCTCTACCTCAATTCACCATTTCGAACCTTTCAAGTTCATGTTATTGAGGTAGATCTGGTCATTTATATGTACTGGAAATACTGTTGGTCCAAATTGGTTATTGTGAAGTGGTTTGAAACTTCTTTCAGTTCACCTAAGCTTGTGTAGTATACCATGAAATTGCTGGGATGGCTGATATTGTTAGGTGTCCATGTCTTCTAGTTTTTTTCTAAGAAAGGAACAAGAAAAAGGTCTTTGGTGGTTCTCTTCCCCTCCTTTCTCTTTGAGCCCCCTAAAACAATCATATATTTCTAGAGATACAAGTCACTGACTTGAGAGTTGGAGGCTTAAAGATTTGGAGAAAATATGGAGCTTATGGAGTTTCAAATTGCAAACTCGAGTACCTTCTTAAAATATTCCCCACCTTAGTAATGTGTAGATTCAGATTTACTTGTTTTTATTCAAGAGAGCTCACAAACAGAGTGCAACAAGAGTTTTTTTTCTAGCTTGGTGTCATGAATTTACCATCCAAGGGTGCTGATGCAGTGAAAACTTACTTAATGAGATCTGATCGTTTCTATAACTAGTAACATATCTTACGTCTTACTTTCCGAAAAAAAACATATCTTACGTCTTGTCAAGAAAGGCAAGCCAAATATCTACAAAGAGTGTATTTATTTACCCCAAGCAGTGAGTGGCAGAAATTACTATAGAATGGCGGTTGGTCAACTTGAAGGACTCTGGATATTTTCTTCTATGACCTCCAGGGTTATAGAACAAGCATTGGTCCCTGAAATTAAATTTGGGGGGGATAAAAAGCGTTCCAAACTTCTGTTTCTTCAGCCAAAGTATTTTTTCTTTCCATCTTTCTTTAAGTCTGGTGTGAATAGATTAAGGGGAGGGATGCTATTTTGTCATTTGGAACTTTTAAGAGGTGGGAATGGTGAGGAATTGGAGTAATGGAAAGAGGCCTTTAGCTCCATATTTATATTCCTCCCAAAATTGGGAAGAAGTTGAGTGATAGGAAAACTAATGGCTACCCATTTTGTCCCTTCTTTTGTTGGAAGTGATTTTCTACTTTATACTTTTGATTACCTGACCAAATAGCGCTTCTTGCTTCATTTATCTCCTTATACCTGCTAAGGAGAGGGAGGGTGACTTAATTTCTTTACTCTCCTAATCACCTAAAAGGAGGGATTATATACCCCCTTTCCTTACTTTTCCTTTTTGTAGGAATAAAGAATATCCGTCTCCCATAACACTGAAATTCTAGGCAATTTGTTAGAGGAATAGTGCAATTGATTCAGATATATTCAACGAAGACAGATTGAAACAAGCATGTGTTGTTTTGTCTCCTGCCATCTGTACATCAGCAAAATCTTATCCTGATTTCACTTGAGCCTTCCTTATGCTATCAACTTTTATAATGATGCTTGTGGTTATTTTTTCTGTTACATTATCATAGTGGCATTGTTGTACTAGGTTTTTGCCTGTGATGATTATAATCTCATATAGGTCAAAATATATTCTTTAAACTGTTTGTTTCCTTGTGAAACTATAATAAGTGAATTGACTTATTGCTTCATGAATCAGCCCAAAAGCCTCTGATTTTCTTTTTCTGGCATATCTAACTACTTTATGTTTTTCTATCTGTGCTTCTAGGATTTCACATTGGAACAGGATAGCATCACACCTGTTAATGGATGGAAGGCTTATTATGCAGCTACAAGAGCCATCATGAGTGTCAATAATGAGTTTTATAACATCATTAGAGGAAGATCACTTCCCCAAATGGGTCGTCTTTGGTTTAATGCAGATTATGTGAAATGTGTTCATGCCTCTGGAGAGCTCTTCACAGGGTATGATTCCTTTAATGCATTTATGACTTTATGACATTTTTAGTTCCATTTTTGCTTTCTGATTGGTTTTCTTGTGATAGAAGCGCAGCTTCAGTAAATTATCATGTCCCAACCCCCAATCTTTTTCCTCAGTCTTTTGTTGTTTATGTGTTTCTAGTTGTGACAGTTCATTTTTAGTCTGTAGATAAATTTTCAGAATGCTACGGTTGTTTATGAGTTACATGTGTTTTATTCAAACATACCTGTCAAGGGCGTATCGCTTTATTAAGTTAATCTGCATGGGTGGGCCCTGTAAAAGAATGTCATGCAATCAGTTGGTTGAATATATGTGTCTGGATCGTGCTTGTAGTACCAAACGTGTAAACACAAGATGAAGCAAACCATGAGAAATATAAGAATTTTATTAAAATGAAGGTGCTACTGATTGGTGCTCATAAAAAGAAGAGGTGTGGTTCCACATTCAGTATCAGCCATTTTCTCAACGGGCTTTGGACGACTAGGTCATGGTCAGAGCTGAATCAATTGGGTTCTCTGAGTTGTTTGGATTGTTCATACCATGGGCCTAATTTATTATGGTTTCTGTTTAATTTTTGCCTCGGACGAATTGAATTACTTTGGAGCTCCCTTGGTGTTGTTTATTGGTGCGACAACTGCAGTGTGTAGCAAGTTTTCGTACCTCTCACAGTTGTCTTGTAAAATCATATAAATGCTGTGGCAGTCATCATATTTACTTTTACGAATTTAAATAAATTAAAATGGTTAAGAGGTTGAGTAAAAGTGTAATTTGATGCTTCCATGAGGAAGAATATAATTGAACTATAGTTGATGCAGGCTTGAATTAATTTAGAATAAATTGTCAAAAATGGACAAATTTGTCCTAATTTAAGTTTTTGAAGGCAAAAGTCAGGCTTATTGGTGGTTTTTTCAATTAATTCGTTTTTCTTATAGACGAAAACTTCCTTGTTATGTAGTCTGTTAATAAAGGAAGTAATTATTTGCATGTCTGAATATAGTTAGATGGGAGCTGGGCTTATATTCTCTAATTATTTTTTTTTATTCAGTTACAATGCAGTTATGGAAAGCTGGCAGATTGCGTTCAACTGGGAGCAAGCTGTTGATTTCCAGATTCGAGATGTACGGGCTCGGGTGTTGACAGGCGTGGCTTGGGTAACTATGAAAGCCTATGTTGATGTGGAGAGTGGGCCATTTCATGTGACAAATGTCTTTGAGTTCCATAATGGTCGGTGGTACATGGTACATCATCACAGCTCCGTGATGCTTAATGGAGAGGCAGAGCAACAAATTTTGCTGGGGTAAGAAGAAAGGAAAGAGATTATGGCAAATGATGATAATATTGATGATGACTCTGAAAAGGTATAGTATTAGTTGTTATTAGCACCCGAGTCATTTTACAAATTTCTTGTAACCTTTTCTTTTTTTCTTTTTTGCCGATGTCAGTTTTGGCACTTTGGTGAAGAGTTTCTGTGCCTTCCTTCTTTTTTTTTTTTGCTTCACAAATTTTTCATGGCTATACGCATGTCATAGGAAAGAAATTTTTTCAAATCTGGATCAAAGAAAAATTTTCAGAAAAAACAATGTCTCAAAAGTGCAGTTTCCTAAATGGAAATCAACTTTGTGCAAGTGTTGTATTTGATATAGGAATGCCTTTCCCAGGCAGCAATTCTACTTGGGAAAGAGAGTATTGGTGTGCAGAGATGTATGTTTGGTATTGTTGCTATCGTTCTTGCTTCCTTTTCTGCATATCGAGGCATGAAGATCCGAGGTGCTCTTTCTTTTTTTTGTGCTTTATAGGGAACCTAAGCTACCTGGGTTCCCTGATAAATGTAACCCAAGAAATGTCAGCCCTTAACAGGGGCAAAATACAGAGTGGTGGTGAGTACAGAATCATCATCTCCTCAACTTGGCTAATGTGTCTGTAATTCTCCAGGACTTTGAAAGGGTGGCTGTCTGTTTGATTGGTAGACAACAGCTTGAAGACTTCGGAGGAGTCGGTTTCAAGGATGTAGTGCCCTTTCAGATAGAGAGTTTCATGTTCTGCGGAAGATAAAAGGGGTTTCTGCTGCTTCGTGGTACTTGAAACTACCCAAGCTGCTTCTGGAAGTGTGGGAGTGACTTCTATGTCCCTGTTGTAGAGATCAGAGTTCTATTAGGTGCCGACCAGGGCAGTGTTGCCTTGAGTAGGGGTGGGCAACCCGATTTTAACCCGAGCCCAACCCGAAAAAATTAAGGCTTGGACAAGGGTTTTTAATACTAGGGTTGGGCTTGGGTAAAAAAATTTCAACCCGAATTCAATTTGGATTGGGTTCGGGTTGAAGTCTCGTGAACCCGAATTTGACAAATTAAAAAAAAAATTATATATATAAAGCATTAGCACTGATATTTTATTTTTGTTCTATTGTTCTCTTTGCCTCTCTCGTTAAAAATTTGTTTGAATTTATTAGTTGTTAATTTAGGTGAATATTATGTAATATATGTATTAAGTTTAGAACAACAAGCCTATTTTGGGCTCTACCCGAATTAAACCCGTAAAGTAATTAGAAATCATCAATCCGAGTCTGTNTGTAATTTGATGCTTCCATGAGGAAGAATATAATTGAACTATAGTTGATGCAGGCTTGAATTAATTTAGAATAAATTGTCAAAAATGGACAAATTTGTCCTAATTTAAGTTTTTGAAGGCAAAAGTCAGGCTTATTGGTGGTTTTTTCAATTAATTCGTTTTTCTTATAGACGAAAACTTCCTTGTTATGTAGTCTGTTAATAAAGGAAGTAATTATTTGCATGTCTGAATATAGTTAGATGGGAGCTGGGCTTATATTCTCTAATTATTTTTTTTTATTCAGTTACAATGCAGTTATGGAAAGCTGGCAGATTGCGTTCAACTGGGAGCAAGCTGTTGATTTCCAGATTCGAGATGTACGGGCTCGGGTGTTGACAGGCGTGGCTTGGGTAACTATGAAAGCCTATGTTGATGTGGAGAGTGGGCCATTTCATGTGACAAATGTCTTTGAGTTCCATAATGGTCGGTGGTACATGGTACATCATCACAGCTCCGTGATGCTTAATGGAGAGGCAGAGCAACAAATTTTGCTGGGGTAAGAAGAAAGGAAAGAGATTATGGCAAATGATGATAATATTGATGATGACTCTGAAAAGGTATAGTATTAGTTGTTATTAGCACCCGAGTCATTTTACAAATTTCTTGTAACCTTTTCTTTTTTTCTTTTTTGCCGATGTCAGTTTTGGCACTTTGGTGAAGAGTTTCTGTGCCTTCCTTCTTTTTTTTTTTTGCTTCACAAATTTTTCATGGCTATACGCATGTCATAGGAAAGAAATTTTTTCAAATCTGGATCAAAGAAAAATTTTCAGAAAAAACAATGTCTCAAAAGTGCAGTTTCCTAAATGGAAATCAACTTTGTGCAAGTGTTGTATTTGATATAGGAATGCCTTTCCAGGCAGCAATTCTACTTGGGAAAGAGAGTATTGGTGTGCAGAGATGTATGTTTGGTATTGTTGCTATCGTTCTTGCTTCCTTTTCTGCATATCGAGGCATGAAGATCCGAGGTGCTCTTTCTTTTTTTTGTGCTTTATAGGGAACCTAAGCTACCTGGGTTCCCTGATAAATGTAACCCAAGAAATGTCAGCCCTTAACAGGGGCAAAATACAGAGTGGTGGTGAGTACAGAATCATCATCTCCTCAACTTGGCTAATGTGTCTGTAATTCTCCAGGACTTTGAAAGGGTGGCTGTCTGTTTGATTGGTAGACAACAGCTTGAAGACTTCGGAGGAGTCGGTTTCAAGGATGTAGTGCCCTTTCAGATAGAGAGTTTCATGTTCTGCGGAAGATAAAAGGGGTTTCTGCTGCTTCGTGGTACTTGAAACTACCCAAGCTGCTTCTGGAAGTGTGGGAGTGACTTCTATGTCCCTGTTGTAGAGATCAGAGTTCTATTAGGTGCCGACCAGGGCAGTGTTGCCTTGAGTAGGGGTGGGCAACCCGATTTTAACCCGAGCCCAACCCGAAAAAATTAAGGCTTGGACAAGGGTTTTTAATACTAGGGTTGGGCTTGGGTAAAAAAATTTCAACCCGAATTCAATTTGGATTGGGTTCGGGTTGAAGTCTCGTGAACCCGAATTTGACAAATTAAAAAAAAAATTATATATATAAAGCATTAGCACTGATATTTTATTTTTGTTCTATTGTTCTCTTTGCCTCTCTCGTTAAAAATTTGTTTGAATTTATTAGTTGTTAATTTAGGTGAATATTATGTAATATATGTATTAAGTTTAGAACAACAAGCCTATTTTGGGCTCTACCCGAATTAAACCCGTAAAGTAATTAGAAATCATCAATCCGAGTCTGT
>CAUOFW020001280.1:2056067-2099859 GCA_963454935.2 Ilex paraguariensis | reverse complement strand
ACACACACACACACACACAAACAGCAACAAAGGAACCAACATTTTTATATCTTGCCTGTCATTCTTATATTTCTCTTATATTTCGCTTGTTTTTATCATTTTTCTTCCACGAGTGATCATAATGAGAGTATAACCTCTACATCACTTGTTAAATGTTATGCCCTACAAAGCATCACGAGTCACGATTTAGGCACATTTTAAGATTTGGACTTGGGATATAGCAGGCTAAGTAAATTGATCTTATCAATATTGTATGAACGGCGCATTTGCATAATAATCACGAGTATAAATGTAAGTGAGAACAAAATAGTAAGAATGAAAAAGAAATATTTTTCTTTAATTTCAGTCAATACTAAATAGTAAATTTTATTTGACTTAATTGTAAATAATTTATTGTTACATAAAATTAAGTGGAAATATAATAGTAACTCAAAAGGAGCAAATCTATACTAAACTAATTTCCCCCAGCTTGCTTTTCAGCCTTAAAATTTAGGGTTAATTGTGCTGAAAGACCTTAAAATATAAGATTTGTTTCATTTTGACAATTAATATTTTAATTGTATCATTTTGATCTCTACAATATTAAATATATATTTCTATGTAATCCCTTAAGCATACAACGTTCAAATTACTAACTATTTTTTTTTTATAAATTTATCACATAATACCTAAATATGGACAAAAAAATAATTTAAATTACACAATTATTGTTCAAAAAATTACTTAAATTACACAATTTTAATCATAAGTTAACTAAATTTTAGTCGAGAGTTACTCATATTATACATTTTTGGTGAGTAACCCAAATTTTAGTCAAGAGATGCCCAATTTAATTATTGTTTATATTTATATATCATGTGACAAGTTTATGATAAAAAAATCGTAAGTAATTTGAATATTGTATATTTAGAGAACCACGTAAAAATATATTTAATATTTAGAGATTAAAATAATATAATTAAAATATTAGTGATCAAAATAAAATAAATTTTATATTTTGGACCTCGATTGTAATTTAACTTAAAATTTAGGGTTAATCTCATTTTGTACCCCGAAAGATCGTTGGAATCTTAATTTACACCTCCAAAGATCAAAAATCTCAATTTGTACCCTCAAAGATAGAAATTTGTATCAATGTGCACTCCCAAAGATAAAGAATTTTAATTTGCACCCTCAAAGATAGAAATCTGTATCAATGTGCACATAAAATTAAATTGATAAATTATACCTAGATCCCCTCATGTTTGTCACTTAATCATTTGAACCCCTTTACATTTAGAAATATTACCCCTACATCTCATTACGTTTGTATATGTGTAACACATAACCACTTTTCATTGATATCTGTTAATATAATCGTTAAAAAATATGATTTTATCCTAATAAAAAATTATAATTTCATATTACCCTTTATTTTGTGGATTCGATATATTCTAAAGTTCAAAATTAAGCTTATCATTTGAATGTCTAATAGAACGTAGATATTTATATAAAGAAAAATTTGAAAAATATTATATAAATATCTACATTTTATTAGACATTCAAATAATAAGCTTGATTTTGAACTTTATAGTATATTGGACCCATAAAATAAGGGTAATATGAAATTATAATTTTTTATTAGGATAAAATTATATTTTTTAACGATTATATTAACAGATATCAATAAAAATGGGTTACATGTTGTACGTGCACAAATGTCATGAGATGTAGGAGTAATATTTTAAATGTAAAGAAGTCCAAATGATTAAGTGACAAGCATGAGGGGATTTAGGTATAATTTATTAATTTAGTTTTAGGTGAATAATGATACAAATTTCTATCTTTGAGAGTGTAAATTGAGATTTTTTATCTTTGGGGTGCACATTGATATAAATTTTTATCTTTGAGGGTGCAAATTGAGATTTTTAATTTTTGAGATTACACATTAATATAAATTTTTATATTTGAGGGTGTAAATTAAAAATTTATATTTGAGGGTGTAAATTAAAATTTTTGCACTTTAAATGTGTAAATTGAGGTTCGAATCTTTAAAATGTGATTAACCCTAAAATTTATCAAAGATACGGTTGGTTAGTTTACTGAGAAACTAGGACCCGGGGATTCGTGGCTATTATCCCTTCATCCCTCTCCACGCCGGAAGCAGAGAGAGAGAGAGAGAAAAGAGAGAGAGAGGAATGGCAACCACTACCACCACCGCAGCTGCCGCCACCACTGCCCTGTTCTCAGTGCCATCAACACCACCACACCAAGTCCCAGTACCCAAACAAATCCCATACGTGAATAGATGGTTGTTCATTGGCTATACAAAATCTTCATTTAAGCTCAGACCTCTCGTCCTCCGTTCTTCTTCAACGTCTTCATCTTCAACTCCAGTTGTTGAACAAGAAGAAGAAGGAAGCCTTCTTGTAGAAGCTGAATCTACCTCCGTTCAGGAATCTGATTCCCTTTCTCCTTTGAGGTACTCATTTTCTTCGGAATTTTGGGACTTGTCACTCTAATTCAATAACTCAGTATCTTTTATAACCCTATAAGTGTAGTTTCTTTGTCCTTTTTGGATATTATTATAGTGAGATTTAAGGGATTCTTGAACTTCTATAAAGTTTAATATTTCTTCTTCTGAAGGGATCAGGTTTCGCTTAGAATTCTCTCATAGTCATTTGAGTTGAGTTTTTCCAAACTCTAATGCTCCGAATTAGAGACATAACGAAAATCTAAAGCTCACGTGGCATCTATTGCTGTTAACCTTAATGCTTTATGATTGGTAGGCCAAAAGTTACCCTATTGTTTTCATTAATTAATACTCGACGCTCGAATTTAATAGATGACAGCTGTTTGCTGAATTGTCTCTGAATGAATGAAATAAACTTAGACAATAGTTGAGAGTACAAAAGTTACTTGAATTGTGGTACACATGAAGTTTTTTCAATGCGAGAGATGAGTGGGAAGGCTGAGGTTGTTTATTGCTCGTTCTTTTTTGTTACTTTAGCTGATGCGATGACTTTATGATTGGAAATAATGCTCATTTTTTCAGTACCATGAACAAATTCTATTGATAGGGGCTGCAAGGCATGCGGGAGAGAGGAGATTGAGAAGGGATGCAATGGTGAGGGACGGATCCAGGGTGGGATTGCAACGGTCCCAGGCTTTGGCTGGTGGCCAATAAAGGCTTACAGGCCTTGTCCTGGATTTGTTGCTTCTGGTGGTAGGTATAGGAGACGTGGGCAGAGCATGGATGAGGTTGCCTGGGGGAGAGGGGAGAGAAAAGATCCCATGGGTACCAAAAATGAGGCTTAATCAAGGTAGAGCTAGTATTCTTCTTTGCTGATTTGTTTTACTCTCTTTTCCATTGGGTTCATAGTCTTATTAGATTGCTTCATTGTGCACATTGTCATTATGCTTTGTTGAGTTGATTGAAGTACCTGGATGTTAGAGAATCAGTTCAACATTGTTACTCAAGTACCAAAGAGATGCATAGCCATTTGAGAAGAATTTTGGTTGGACAGATTTTAAAATTTGGCCTCCTTAATTGCTTTGTTGTGGTCACAAAGGCTGATCAAGGAGGAGGGTTGAACTAGACTTTAGCTGGCATAGTACTTTTTTATCCTTACCTGTCTGTCTGGTTGAATGAACACCTACAGTTCACATGAAGTTTTTAGGCATTGTGCACCAGAAAGATAAGTCTTCATCACGCTTTTTGAATAATGGTCCAAGGCATTGTAAGCCTTAATCTCCATGTGTTTTTGATGTTATGCTCTCCAACAATCTCTGCTGGTGGGAATCATTGACAGGTAATTGTTTGAATAGTTAACCCAGAATACTGCTGAACTCCTACGTATTATCCATGTAAGCAAAGCTGGTTTCACCGGCTTTAATAGAACTCACAATAATCATTTGAATGGAGTTGCTGATGCCCCATGAGTCACCATCCTTATAGGCCATGAGAAATAGCGCCTTTCAATCTTCGTCTGCAGTTGATTGTCTCACTGACTATTTATTCTTAGGTGCATTCAAAATTTTAAATTGTGTCTTTCCTATACAGTTGTTGCAGCGACCTTTATTAAGATGATCATCTGCACTGAAAAATAATATTCATTTACTTCATTACATTTGTCTGACATGTTACCATATTTTACTTCGTTTGGAGAACCATTTTTTTTTTTTTATCTGCAATTTTTTGAAGAGTAGATATTTTATTAATGAAATATTTTGTGTTTATTCAACCCTTGCAGCAATAAGCAAGGGCCAAGGAGATTTAAGAGGTGGCATCGTGTGTGAACCAATTGGCGTGCCTCGTGCTTAACACAGATACACCAATGCAAATTGCTCTGCTGGAGGGTGAAAAATGTTGCACTTGGCTTGGTCTTGATCAAGTTTAAATTAACATTCCAGCATAAATACAAATTCAGGTCTTCTGTATTCCTACATATCATACATCACTAAAATTTGAAGATTTTTAGGTTGTTTTTGCTGTATTTTCATGTTCTGTAATTGTGCTCCAGATCTCAACATGTCCCTGTTCCACCTGCGGATATGACGAGAAATCTCAACATGTTGCTGTTCTCCCTCCCTGTAATAGTGCGTGAGGGGTGTCCATGGGCCGGGCAGGCTGGGTAGTGTAAGCCCAAGCTTTTACTCAAGTGAGTTATTGGGCCGGGCCAGGTTTCGGGTAGGAGTAGGCTACCCGCAGCCCAACCTGTGAGTCTATTGGACTGGCCTGTTTGCGGGATTTTTTATATACATCTTTATTTAAAAATAATAAATATTTTTGTAACTTAATATTTGTGTAAAGTATATTTTTGAATCAAAAGTAAAGTTAAAATGGATAAAAATAAAATAATGAACTACATCTAATAGAATGAATAAATCTCAATTAAGTTGACACCCACTAATTTATTTGTCATTTGTATTACTCTACTATTTAAAACTTATATGCTTAATACTATTTGAATTTTTAAAACATTAAATTTTGATATTAAAAGGTTTATTTCAAAATTTTAAATTTAATGATCTAAAAGTATAATTTTTTTTCAAAGGAAGGGTAGGTTGGGCTGGGTTTGTGAGCGGGCTCTTAGGCCGGGTAATAGGTTCGGCTGGGTCAACTATTGAGTCTATTTTTTTCGGGCCGAGAAACAGGATCCGTAAATAACCCGACTCACATACACCCTGATCAACCAAAAAAAACAGGAAGTATACGACCGTTTTCTTTAGCTTCCGTTAAAGCTGTGGCTTTAGCGGGGAATATTTGGTTTCTGGAAAAAAAAAATAATATTAAAAAATCACTGAGCACAATATTAGTTTGGNTTGCTGTTCTCCCTCCCTGTAATAGTGCGTGAGGGGTGTCCATGGGGCGGGCAGGCTGGGTAGTGTAAGCCCAAGCTTTTACTCAAGTGAGTTATTGGGCCGGGCCAGGTTTCGGGTAGGAGTAGGCTACCCGCAGCCCAACCTGTGAGTCTATTGGACTGGCCTGTTTGCGGGATTTTTTATATACATCTTTATTTAAAAATAATAAATATTTTTGTAACTTAATATTTGTGTAAAGTATATTTTTGAATCAAAAGTAAAGTTAAAATGGATAAAAATAAAATAATGAACTACATCTAATAGAATGAATAAATCTCAATTAAGTTGACACCCACTAATTTATTTGTCATTTGTATTACTCTACTATTTAAAACTTATATGCTTAATACTATTTGAATTTTTAAAACATTAAATTTTGATATTAAAAGGTTTATTTCAAAATTTTAAATTTAATGATCTAAAAGTATAATTTTTTTTCAAAGGAAGGGTAGGTTGGGCTGGGTTTGTGAGCGGGCTCTTAGGCCGGGTAATAGGTTCGGCTGGGTCAACTATTGAGTCTATTTTTTTCGGGCCGAGAAACAGGATCCGTAAATAACCCGACTCACATACACCCTGATCAACCAAAAAAAACAGGAAGTATACGACCGTTTTCTTTAGCTTCCGTTAAAGCTGTGGCTTTAGCGGGGAATATTTGGTTTCTGGAAAAAAAAAATAATATTAAAAAATCACTGAGCACAATATTAGTTTGGTCAGGGTTAAACTAGTTCTGTCAATTGCAAGAACTTTTGGAGGTTTTGGGTTGGCTGTGTTGAATTTATCGTTGTTCTCTATTTCTAACTAATACATTATTGCAAATAACCTTGTCTAATACAATAATAATTAAAAATTATTTTTATGATAAAAAATTGTTAACAAATTAGATATGTCTGATTAAAAGATCATATAAAAATATATTTCATATTTTAGGGACTAAAATAATATAATACAAATTTTATATTTTAAAAACTTCTAATGCTGAAGATTTAAAGAAAAGAAAATTTGATCATAAGATAGGGAACGGAAAACAAGTGCATGACAACTTGTTTGTTTTAGATTATGGTACATGAGTGACAGTGGCCCATTAAATGGTACGAGTTATTACACTAACCGCTAGCATCTTTCTAACTAAAAACGCACGTAAATTAAGCTCTTTTTCCCCTAATCCTCTGTCGTGAAAGGGTACCGTTAGGTGAACTTAAAACACCTAAAAAATAGAGTTAATAATTTCAAATTATTGAATAAGTAATGATTCTAATAAATGTTGATACTCATAATAAAATTAATAATTATAATTATTAAATTTAATTTTTAAATTTAAATAAATTCATGTATCATTACCCTTTGTGAAATTACTCTTCCCCAAAAACCTTTCTAGGGACTCGATTCTTGTGCCATACACAACTTACCTTCATGTGGCTAAAGAAGCATACTCTGTTTATTTGGCAACCCTAAATTCCCTGAACACACAACGCACAAAATTCATGGACCAAGAAATTCAGAAGAAAATCGAGGAAACAGTNTAAAGAAGCATACTCTGTTTATTTGGCAACCCTAAATTCCCTGAATACACAACGCACAAAATTCATGGACCAAGAAATTCAGAAGAAAATCGAGGAAACAGTGTTGGATGTGCTAAAAAAGTCGGACATGAACGAAACGACCGAGTACAATGTCCGCAAAATGGCCTCCGAAAAGCTCGGACTCGATCTCTCCCAACCGGACAGAAAGAGATTTGTAAGGCAAGTTGTTGAATCGTACCTCATTCAACAACAGTCCAAACCAGAACAAGAAGAAGAAGAAGAAGAAGAGCCAGAGGAAGAAGAAGAAGAGGAAAAGAGGAAGAGAAAGAGAGCTGGCGAGAAAGAGTTAGAGTATGATGATGATGATGATGATGATGGCGATCTCATTATATGTAGAGTGAGTTTTTTGAGGATATACTTCATCAAGCCCTAACATGTTGTTCTGATGTTTTATTTATCTGTTTTAATGATACAATTGGTTCTCTGTATTTTGCAGTTAACAAAGAGTAGAAGGGTGACGATTACAGATTTTAGAGGGAAGACTTTGGTGTCAATAAGGGAGTACTACAGAAAAGATGGCAAAGAACTTCCAACATCTAAAGGTATATTAATGTGGTTACCTTTTCATTCCAGTTTGATCTCTATTTGATGCTTTGTCTTTTTGTTTTGCTTGATGTGTATACTAAGTCTAGTAGCATGATTTTATGGTCCTTAATGGTTCATGTTGTTTAAGCATCAAGATTGTAATTAAACAACATATGGGAAAATTGATAGTAAGTTGTTGTTTTACCAATTCAAAGTTGAGTTTATTCTGGAGGAATAAATCTGATGCAGGACTTCTAATAGAACAAATACAGGTGAAGGTGAATGCTGGTTGTGCCTCGGTAATGATGGATCTGAACTTCTAAACATTGATAAGCTCTTTAAAAACCACCCACATCCTTAATGAATAAGCTCCAAAATGCCGTACATTGCCAAAGGCTTCGGTGTACATCATCCCCACCCTCTAACGAGCTGATGATAATCCTGTTTTGAAGTTTAAGGTCATTAAGTGGAAGCAATGGGCTACTATGTGAGTATGTGTATGTGCTTACGTGTGTGTGTTTGAGCTAGAGAGTTGATGTAGTCTTCGCATGTTCTTTTGTCCATCTTCTTCAATGGAGTAAGGGGAACTTTCATCTCTATTGGACTCTTTGATGAAAAAGCCAATAAATAGGGATCAAAAAATGCCCTTGTGTGTTAGCTACATCTGCCTATTCTTATGGCAACACCAATAGCTGCATAATGGTGAGAAAGGACAGTTTCAATTTTTTATAGAATGCTCTTAGTGCAATCTTGAGAACATATCAAGTGGATGTTAACATAGAACTTGACTGGTCAAATTGCAAGTGGAAAATGAGAATTCAAGATTCTCTGTACAGTTATCTTAGACTTCAAGCTCATTTTCTAAAAAACCGAATACAGGTTGTGGTAAATTAGAGATTTGTGATTCAGTGTCCCATGTCTCTGGTATACACACGCTTTTGGTTAGGTTTCTTTTTGCATGGATTTTGTGCAGTAGCCAATCATGTGTCCAAGTCATGTTTCCTCTAGTATNCACTGGTATACACACGCTTTTGGTTAGATTTCTTTCTGCATGGATTTTGTGCAGTAGCCAATCATGTGTCCAAGTCATGTTTCCTCTAGTATGATCCTTGGTTGAAGGAACAAATCAGGGTTTTAATCTGGTGCAATTTTAGGGCCTTGCGATTATTCTGGTAACAAAAAACAATCCTCAAGTTTGAACTACTGGGGGTTGGTTGTTGGAATTTTTCCTTGTCCTTCAGCTCTTCAAAGTGACGTAGAGTGTAATCTTCACTTGACCAAACCATCTTATGATTTGAGATCTTTCACTACAAGTGGTACCCATGTTCTGGGGTGTCCTAAGGCCAATTATGTCATTGAACCACATAAATTGTGGTTTTTGAAACCAATTTCATCTGAGTACTGCAGTAGGCTTATATTATTATGTCTTTCCTTCATTATTACTAGAATCTAGATTTGGTTCATAATTTTGGTTGTTTGCAATTTACTAAGTTTGTGGGGAAGTGTTCGTGCCCCTTGATAGCTTTCAGTTATTATATTGGTATCTCATACCCTTTTTGCTGCATGAAATATTACCTGGTCTTTTTCTGATATGCACGAGCTGTTGTGGTTTTCAGTTTCCATACTACCTTTGCAACTGTGAGCTGTGAAATTTCATGTGTTCGGTTTTGCGAATTTAGTTTGAAAGATATGAGGAATGGTTGTTTTCATTTTAGTCTTTAGCTTACCCAACAATGTTAGCTGGAATGCTTGCTTTCCTAAATATTTATTTTTCTATAGGAAAACACCACTTCTAAAGTTCTGATGTAGTGGATGGGGTGCCTTGACTCAATATTGAAGATAAGTAGAAGGAATATTGGAAAGGGAAGAATAACAATGCCCTGTCATTTGACAAGTGATGTGTGCTTGTGGTAATTTTGGCCTCTGTTATGCATTCATGTGATTGTATACTATTATCCTATATAATTGATCTGCATGGTACTGTGTAATAGACCTACTTGTTCTATTAAGAGAACATCACAGCCTCAAATCTGCCCAACCAAGCGCATCTCATAGAACTACTCTCTCTCTCCCCCCACCCCCCTCTTTGTTGGTGGCATTTGAATTTTTTGCGATATGTGATTGCTTGACTGTGAGAAAGTCCAGTTTCATATATCTATGTTGCATGTTTTGCTATTGTGATGGCTCCTTCCTCCTCTTGCCTATTTATTTTGGATCACTATGTGGTTGATGCCGTGAAGACATGCTTGCCTTGGTTTCAACTGAGGATATGGCTTCTCAGAGAGCCAACCAGAGTGAATGGTTTTCTTGTTGCCAACCCTTATTCATTGGTATTGAGGTTTGTTGAATTGACTGACTTTTTCTAAGAGCACTTGAGCTCCAAATTTTTTGCTAATGGAATGATTTATTTTTCATCACGTTGTTGATGTTTTATGAAATTTTTTTTTATTGCTAAATTTGCAGGAATTAGCTTGACAACTGAGCAGTGGTCGTCCTTCAAGAAGAATGTACCTGCCATAGAGAAAGCCATAAGGAAAATGAAGTCAAGGTTGAACTGAGAGCACTGCCGGCCATTCAGATGCTGAGGCCAAGCAGAATGAAAATTCGGTTGTTTGGACATTGAAACCCTTCATGTAGTTATGTGGTTGGGCTCTGTTTCTTGGCTTTCTCTATGGTAAGTTTTATGGAGTGCTTATTTGATTTTTGATGTCTGAAGCTTTTCACTGGGAACTTCAACTTCTATGTTGTTTTTGACAAAGCTTGGTGTTTGCAGAGCCCATTAGATGTTGACCAACTGGTTAATGATGTGTATATATATATATATATATATATATATATATATACTAGTAGTTGTACTCATCCGAAAGAATGTCTGAATCACTTGAATTCAGCGGAGTGCTACTATTTTTCTCTCGTACAATCGAATCAGATAAACATTCCTTTCTTCTTGTATTCTCTTTGAAGACTGTCGCACTCTACAAAGGGTGAGTTTACCCGAAGAAGATATGACACTCTACAAAGGGTGTTGTTAATTTTTTTTTTTGTTATGAATTATTGTGGGGGTGTAAATTTAAAAACATTAGTTTTCTTAGTATTTTAAAGAGATAAACACCGACAAAAGTTAGTAAATTTTCAGATATTACATTTGAGTGTCCTTAAAAAATGAAAAATCTAGAGAGGGATATAAATAAATTTTTATTTTTGTTTTGGAATATAAATTAGATTAAAACAAGCTATTCAANAATACATTTGAGTGTCCTTGAAAAATGAAAAATCTAGAGAGGGATATAAATAAATTTTAATTTTTGTTTTGGAATATAAATTAGATTAAAACAAGCTATTCAATTTGCTCATGTTNATTACATTTGAGTGTCCTTAAAAAATGAAAAATCTAGAGAGGGATATAAATAAATTTTTATTTTTGTTTTGGAATATAAATTAGATTAAAACAAGCTATTCAATTTGCTCATGTTCCACCCGAACAAGTTTAATCACATGTTTAAATTGATTATTTTTTTTTTAAATTTATCATATATATGCTGGTACGTATTGTCACTCTATTCAATAATGCGACGTAACCATGCCAAATCTGGACTCATCTGCCCCGTCAAAATCATGCTTGGGACATTGTTGTGTAGCCTGTGTCTCTGATACATATGATTTTTCATTCCGGCTCACACATATATTCAAAGCACGCACGCACACTAANTAAATTTAGTAAGTGATAAAGAGTTCACATTTATCATATATATGCTGGTACGTATTGTCACTCTATTCAATAATGCGACGTAACCATGCCAAATCTGAACTCATCTGCCCCGTCAAAATCATGCTTGGGACATTGTTGTGTAGCCTGTGTCTCTGATACATATGATTTTTCATTCCGGCTCACACATATATTCAAAGCACGCACGCACACTAAGTTGTAATATACGGCACGAATATACGGCACGAAACAAGTGGGATCCATTACAAAAAAAAATATTATTTAATAATTTTAGGATAATGTAATCTTGCTAGATTGAACCAAATAATATATATATTTTTTGCTATTGAAAAAAAGGTGANACACTAAGTTGTAATATACGGCACGAAACAAGTGGGATCCATTACAAAAAAAAATATTATTTAATAATTTTAGGATAATGTATTCTTGCTAGATTGAACCAAATAATATATATATTTTTTGCTATTGAAAAAAAGGTGAGACAAAAGAGAACGCTGAGAGACCATTCCGATAAATTCTCACTGACATAGTGATAGTGGTCAACGACTGAACCCCTAATTCGAACATCTAACCTCATGGTGAAAAGTTCACTAAGTGGACCACTCCACTTGATGGTCAAATAATATTAATACTCACTTAATTATATATTTTGTGCCTTATTTTTATTTTTATTTTTATTTGAAGTTTAAACTTTATACACATNCTCCTAATTCGAACATCTAACCTCATGGTGAAAAGTTCAGCCAGTTGACCACTCCACTTGATGGTCAAATAATATTAATACTCACTTAATTATATATTTTGTGCCTTATTTTTATTTTTATTTTTATTTGAAGTTTAAACTTTATACACATGTAAATGTCAGATTATGCGCCATGTGGTCGATTGTTCTAATCTTATTTTCTATTGCCATAACATTACGCTTGACATTATTTGGAGGAGTATGGTCAGAGATGAAAAGAGATCTTGATTTGTGTATTGTAATATTACTAAGTCAAATAAAGTTTACAATTAATTTGACCACAATAATCTTCTATCTCCAAAGTTGCCACGCGTCCTTCTATGATCCACGAGACCAAAATCTAACTTATTTTCCCCACGAGTAAATATTTCATCAATATCATATAATATTATTAATTAATAATTATAAAATACTAACACATAAGATTGATGAACCTCACTGTTTTAATGTGATAATTATTAAATAAAATAATTANTTAATATCATAAAATATTATTAATTAATTATTATAAAATACTAACACATAAGATCGATGAACCTCACTGTTTTAATGTGATAATTATTAAATAAAATAATTATTCGTAATTATTAAAATAGTAATAATTATTAAANTCAATATCATATAATATTATTAATTAATAATTATAAAATACTAACACATAAGATTGATGAACCTCACTGTTTTAATGTGATAATTATTAAATAAAATAATTATTCGTAATTATTAAAATAGTAATAATTATTAAATTTATTTTATATTTTATGATTAATCGGTGGTACCACGGACCCTCCAGAGGTCCGGACTCCAGACACCTTCACAAATTGAAACCACAAATAATTTCAAGGCTAAGAATCAACGAACAAGATNTTGGTGGTACCATGGACATTCACGGACCCTCCAGAGGTCCGGACTCCAGATACCTTCACAAATTGAAACCACAAATAATTTCAAGGCTAAGAATCAACGAACAAGATCCTCCACCTCTAAAAGAAGATAAACCAGCCATCAAAACCACACAAATCCTACCCCACTACCCCAAGAGTGACCACCACGAAACCATCTTACCAAGAAACTCATACAAGCTCTCTGTTATATCCGCTTCCCCCCTCCAAACTCTATACTGAGTAAGAAGCCTTATACTGTGAGCTAAACTAATATGGGTTGTGCCTCTTCAAAGCGAATTGATGTCGCCGTTGATGTCTACCGTCCGGCGCCGTCAAGTTTTGCGGTCTTTGACATCAACGCCATTGACGAACCGTGGTTTAAGGTGGATGATACACAAGAGCAACAACAAGAAAAACCCACACTCATGCCAGCCCCCATTCTTGNCTACCGTCCGGCGCCGTCAAGTTTTGCGGTCTTTGACATCAACGCCATTGACGAACCGTGGTTTAAGGTGGATGATACACAAGAGCAACAACAAGAAAAACCCACACTCATGCCAGCCCCCATTCTTGAGAAGCTCAACGCCATAGAAGATGCTCCTCGCACATGGGACGAAGTCAGTAAGGCTTTGGAAGATCTCAGGCCCACACTACACCGCCCTACACCTCCAGCACCCAATCCCAACCCTGTTCCTCAACCACCTGCGCAAGATAGACCCGCCGCCGTGAAAGAAGCTCCACGTAAGAGCTTCTCTTTCCACACGCTCGCAGAGCTCGAAACCAAACTCTCCTCCAAACAGGAGCAGTTAAAAAAAACCGAATCACTGCGAACTGAGTTGAAGAAACCCGATACTGTCAAGACCGAATTGAAGAAAAGTGTCTCTATGAAGACCGAGTCTCTCACTGCGTTTTTGCCACCGCCACGAACTGACTCGGAAGGGTACAAGCCAGTGAAAGAAAACATATTTGTACTGAAAGACAAGCTAGAGAGAGAAAAAGAAGGAAAACCGAGTTTGGTCAAGTTTGACCCACTGAGTGACTACCCGGAGAAGTGTCCACCGGGTGGAGAGGACCTGGTAGTGCTCTACACGACGTCGTTGGGAGGTGTTCGACGCACGTACGAGGACTGTAACAAAGTGAGGTCAATACTGGAGGTCCACAGAGTGGTGTTCGACGAACGGGACGTGTCGTTGCACGGTGAGTTTCTAAGCGAGTTGAAAGAGTTGGTGGGTGAAGGAGAGAGTGTGCCGAGGGTGTTCGTGAAGGGGAGGTATGTGGGTGGTGTGGAGGAGGTGGTGAGTCTGAACGAGACGGGTCGACTTGGGAGGATGATGAACTGGGCAAGGGTGGAGAGAGGGGTAGGGAGGCTGGGGTGTGATGGGTGTGGAGGTGCGAGGTTTGTGCCCTGTTTGGAGTGTAGTGGGAGCTGTAAGGTGGTGGTGGGTGACAAGAAAGAGAGGTGTTCCAAGTGCAATGAGAATGGGTTGGTGCACTGTCCTGCTTGTGTATGAACGCTGGCGCTGAAATTTTGCTGGCTAAACTGTAAATGGGTGCTTTACGGCATTAAATTGTTGTAATAGTGTGGTAATTCATGGATATAGGATTGTATTATTAAAGGTTTTTATGAATAATTTTGGGTTTTGTGAAGAAAAAAGGAGAAATGGAAAAAATCGATTGTTATGCTGGAGATAAAGCAAAACACAGGCGTCCAAAGTCAATTTGTCTGCTAATCCTTGTTCCAGTAGCATGGCTTGGCATCCTTAGCCAGAAACTAAAAACAAACTCGTTTGAGAAAATTCGTCGAACAATTTGTAGACGAGGTCCAATCCCTTACATATGATATGAACAAGTCCTATTCTTTTTCTTTTCTCACACCCAGCTTCACCTATACTTGCCTCGCTGAAATCATATATATCACATCCAAATAACAAAATAAAAATGATTAATTAATCACTAGTTGAGACTTAAATAATGCAAAATTATTACGAGTTTAACAAATTAAACATAATTTTGAGAAGAGACAGCTTTATGCATGAAGGTTGTCACAGATCTAGGCTACGACGGTGCCATGACCGGAGTTGGTTTCAACTGCTGTGGAGCCAGCGGTGTCAGTGAAGAGAGAGAGAGAGAGAGAGAGAGAGTGAGAGTGAGAGATGCGTACTAGTATGACGAAAGATTGCCGGACGATGTTGATTTTGTTCGCTCTGGATGTGTACACTGACGTAGAGATGGAGAGGAGATAAGGCGACGGAAGAATGGCATTTGATCATTTAGCTGTGGATGTGTACACCTTGGGCTATTCGTGTCGGTTACTTGTTTACCTACGGCCGAATGATGTTGGACCGAGTTATGGACTCATTGTTGTCAACACAGTGGTCATTTACGGTAAAGCCCAATAAACTTTTGTAAGATGGAATAAAATGGGCCAGAGTCATTGCAAGAAGGCCTCTAATAGCCCAGAGTCATTGCAAGAAGGCCTCTAATAGCCCACAGTCAAACATTTTGAAATTGTTATTCCTCACTTCAAAGGAAAAAGTCCCATTTACACTTTGAATTTTTTTATGCACTAGCATCATTCTCTTCACACAATGCAACTGCCACCCGGGAATTATCAAACTAACAAGCAACCTAACAACTTTTGTTTATGTTCATTGTTGATAATTCAACACAAGACTCGTTATAAAATTCAAGATCTAAGACAAATACAACTAAAAAGAACTATAAATTTTTATAAAAATGTATAAGTTATTAAAATAATGACGGGTTTAAAATGACCAACCAACCAATGAATATCTTGGAATAATTCAAGTTGATTGGTGACAAAAGGGGATGGCCACTTTTGCTAGCTTGTGGAGACAATAATTGAATAAACAATGAAACTATCCATACATAAAACCACTTAAAATAGCGGGGAATTAACGTTCATGACTCACACCTCACGACCAATTCCACAGTAGGTAGGTAGTAGGTGAGAAGGTTTGTCGAAAAGGAAGTTAGCTTTGTTGTATTTGAAGTTGATTGCCTAACTTCTCAGCTTTGATTTGGTCTTTCCAATTCCAAATTGTGCAAAAAATACATACTAATATTCCAGTTTACAATTCTTCTAATAACACTCCGTCTATTGCATATCGTCTATCATTGAAGTAAATTAAGAAAAATATGTTGGAATGAGACAAAATTCTCTCCTTCATCCTTTAGTAGTATGTTGCCGACCAATTCGTCGACATAAATTAAGATTTTTCAAAGCCCTATACTTTTTCATATTTGGGTTACTAGCACTTGATTTTTTAAAGAATGTCCGTTTTATTAGTTTGATTTTTATTGTATTAATTGTATCAATTTGAACCCTAAATTTTTAATTCATATTATTTTAGTTCATAATCAGACAATTCGTTAAATTTTTTGACAAAAGTGATTTGATGCCATTCTTTTAGTGGTATCAATAATTAATACATGATCGTTCTGGTAAAAAATTAAATGTCCGTTTGTGTAGGGATCGTTTAAACACGAATTAAATATTTTGGGAATCAAATTAACAAAATTGATATTTTAAAAACTAAACTGATAAAATGTAGATATTTTAAGAACTAAAAGTACTTTTATCCGTTTAAATATTTTATACTCGCATAAGAAGGATTTTTTTAAAAAACAAAATCCAAGAAAAATGGAATATCTTTAACACCTCTTTATTCTTCTATAGCAACTCTTTCGCCATAGAGGGGCTAGGTTCCTGATGGGAATCGTATAGAAATTGGATAGATATTATAGATTAATTATGATAGTTATTTAGATACTTTTAATATTTAGTTTTTAAGTAATTTCTTTTAATTTTTAAGGGTTTAATTGTCATTTGATTATTTATTTATTTTAGGATTTATGATCTTCTTATATATATAGGATTTATGAACTCCTTATATATATAGGGAATACATATTTGTTGAGGGATTAGACTTTGATTATTGATTATTGAATCTTCTTTCTAAAATTCTCTCTTTTCTCATCCTTTTTTTCTTCTCTTTTCATCCCTAATTCTTCCCTAATACGATCTACATCAATTCCTCTATAGAGCTACCGAAAGAAAACTTATTCTTGACTATGCTTCACAAGCAGACGAGTCTTAAAGGGAGAATGATCTAAGTTCTCTAATTGAATTCCCCAGTCAATTCCAATACATATTAAACCCAACTATTAAAATTTCAAAAACATTTTAGCTTTAAACAAGCCATCATGGATTTGATTCATTTCACCTACTAGTTAAGTAGTTATTATTCGATAGCAATGCTTCCTCACAACATCACAAACATAGGAGACTTGAAGCTTTATCTCTGATGATCATAAAGCTCAAAAAAAAAAAAAAACGACAATACCACTCATTTCTTGTACATATTGAAGTCGCAATAAATAGAATTTAATTTTCCATTATTTATCTTTATATAAATGTACCCCAAGCCAAAGAACAACAAACACTAATAACAGCCTCCATACAAAAAGGCTATATATCATCATACAGACTGTATGTACAAAACTCTTTTCCATTCATCTTCCTCTTTCGAACTCTTCACAAATCATAGCAGCCAAATCACTCTCTAACCCTTTTCTACTTTCATCCTCCTCTTTTTCTTCACTGTATTGTATGTTAGATGTGTTGCCTATATGACATGTTGTTCAAGGATTGTTTTCTGCAAATATATCCAACAGAGAGAGAGCCTGCAAAATCCAAAACCAGACCAATATTTTAGCAGACTGCATTATAAAGTGTTAAAAAGTGCTTTTAGCAAAAAGCTTGTTAAGGAAATGTTGAGTAATTACCTCTGGAATGTTTAGCTCAAGTCGAAACTTGGGGCCATCGTAGTGATGAAGAATAGGCCTGAAGGAGTCCTCTTCTAATGGCTCACAAACTTGCCTGGTCATAACTCGCACCTGTCCACAAACAGAAGACTTGTAAATCATAAACCCGAAAACAGAATATGTTGCAACCTTGGTGTGCTTTTGTGCCAAATCCTTTCCACTAAATAGCAGTGTAAACCAGATATCTAACATTGTTTCTGATCAAATCTAAAAGAGATCCGAACATCAACCTCTATTGTTTGACCATTAACTCAGATGCATAATAAGCAAGAACTCAATGAAGACACACCTGAGCAGGGAATCGTGATTCACCAGGGTTCTTTTTATCCTCCCATGCTGTTGGATCGATGTTTGCTCCTCCAAAGCTTGCAGCCTATAAGAACAGTAGCAAGAAAACTACATCAGCAATCAAGTAAAACCTAAGCCGAACAGCCTAAAATGTAACTCTATTAGGTAATTTTGTAAATCAAAAAAGTAGTACCTAACAAGAGCAACCTAAAGCCCCTAATTTAAATCATAACAAACCGACTTGAACAAAGTTTGAAGGCCCGGAATGCTATATAGTTGACAATTTCACAAATAACTGCAAATTCTAAGTAGTGGAAGTTCAAGTCTCTTGCCCCAAACACCATCCCATGCCAACTAGGAAACTTCTTGTTAAACAATATCTTAGGTAGAGAAAGTAATACAAACCTCAAAAATTCCATGGAGTTGGTGGGTGGAGTAGTTGTATAGGAAAAGGGGCAACCCTGGTGTTATCGCCCGAACTGAATCTCGGTAGCGTGGAGGCAAACCTGAAAATAATAAAAACCACATATTAAGAGCATAGCTACAAGCAATAACTTTCAACAACTAGAGACTGTGTTTGATTGATTTATTTACCGGAGGTTTTGTAAGGCCACTCCAAATATAACAAAATGTGGGTTCATTACCCTGTTGTAGCATATAATTATCTCATCATCTAACACTTCATTGGGCATTTCTTGGACATAGATCAGCATAAAACATGATCCACTTATTTAAACATCTCGAAATTAAACATTTCCCTCATTTTACCTAGTACTGATCATCTGTTTGTATAAAATCCAACAAAGTCATTCAGAAAATATAATTCAAACACCTAAATATACCGATTGTGGCTGTGGGGGTGGGAGAGAGATTACCAGATTATTTACAAATTAGATAGTTTCATCCATCAAATTTCTTTTACTTTCCTTTTACTGATAGCACCAAAACAAAATCATATGCATAAAACGTAATAACAAAAACGAACATAAACCAGAGAGAAAGCAAGAAGGAACATACCAAAGAGCTGCCTCTGGAGATTCTCTTGCATGGTGTCGTTGTTGCATACAAAGATATACCCACCAACCGTCTCATTTCTAGGCAGAGATTCTGATGGTGGAAGCGTCTTGAACCTCTTGTCCACACCATTCTTATTACTGTTCTCACTATTATTATCGTTATTGCTAACCTTACTGTTCTTGTTCTTCCTACCACTTTTACCTCCATAACCAAACCCATGACTTTGCTCATCCTCACCTTTACTGTTCCATTTCCCCTTACCATTCACCATAACATTGTTGTTAGCCTTAGTGTGAGTATTGAAATTCAACGAAGGACTGGAATAAATCCCTTTATTAAACCCACCATTTAGCCCAACTCCAACCATGTTTTGAGGTGAATTAACACCTCCTCCCATGGAACCAATTCGGCTGGACCCAACTCCCATCTTCCAATTATCGTTAAACCCATTAAAATTCGGCTTCAAATCATTCACAGAATTCACCGAATTTTGAGACTTGACCTCACCGCCGACTGTGATATCGAAGTTCCGCCTCTCTTCAGGCCTCTTGGACACATAAGAGTTGCCCCAAATAGAGTCGTTGAGAGACAGATTTGCCAAGTTGTTGGTATGAAGCCTAAGCTGGTCACTGAATTGCCAGAAAGACTGATTGTTCTCCATTTTTTCTTTTCACACAAACCAACTATCAAATACAATATTTTCCACTAGAGCTAAATATCAATACGGGTCTCTAGTATTTCTAGACTAGATAGGATAGATTCAGCCGGTGGCATGAGGTGAGGAAGAGGGAAAGACGAGAGACAGTTTATATAAGAGGAAATGGGACGTGGGTAGAGGAAATTTCGCAGAAAGAAAGAAAATGGGGGGATGGCGTGTGGATTTGTCAAAGGAGATTGTCGAAATTAAGTACTTTGGCTTGTCTTTCGGGTGCGGGATGTTATGGGTGAGCGAATGAGAGATTAATGACAGTAAAAACGCGTTGATGCGGCAGAGAGAGAGACAGAGAGAGTTGAGTCAAAGAAGGAAGGAGCCAAGCGAGGATGGTTGATTTGGTTGGGAAAATCTAGAAGGTCTACGCGACAACGCGGGTTGATGAGTTCCACACCTTGGGCTTTTGCTTCGATGCTAAGGTAAGCTGTAAGAATTGGACTCCACTCCTGATTTTGGACTTGGCTCTACTTACACGTGTCTTGAATCTTTGATAGTTGTCGCGTGGGCCACAAAAAGAAGACGGTGGGGTTGAGTTGGCTTCAAGTGGGCCTACAGGCAATTACCCATTAACTGTTCAGCACTTAGTACCACTTGCAATCCATGGGCCTCATATGCAGTCCATCTAGTAGGGCAATATATGCCTAAATAAATATGTGATGCATGCCAATCGTATCGGGTGAAATAGGTTCGTTTCAAAAAGTATCCTATTTATATTTAATCATGTGTAACGAGTTGTGTTATATTGGATTCGTAATGTGTATGAATCGTATATAATTGGTAAATCTATTTAGTCGTATTTATTGTGTATTTTTTTTAATTAATTTTATCTATGCCCAATTCGTTTATTAGTCGTATTATATTGGTTTCACTCATTTACGAAACATGTGTTTGAAGAATATCAAAACCTTCTAATTATGTGTCATATTTGTGTCATGCTAACGAATTGTATCATATTTTAACGCCCTATGGATATCAGCATATCTTTAGTTATATGTTTCCCTCATAAATCCAAAAGTGCATGAATAAATTGTCTGTCTTCGCATTTGAGTGTATTTTGTTCACGGACAGAGGACGACATTATTGTAGAACATCTTTGGATCGACATTAGGAGAAGGTGTGGCTGCTGTCATTGCTTCCGGGGTTGCTGGCTTCATCGCCTGTAGAGGTGCGAGTTGTCGTTGTATGCCATAACAGAAGAAGCATATTCTAGTAGAAACTGGATGTATTGTTAAGATTCTCCTATAACTTCTGAAAAACACAAAACTTAAAGGTGAACTATATGAATGCTCATGAAATGTCAACCCTAGCAGGGGATTTGGCTGAAGGTACTGCCATCAAGAAGGTCTTTAAGAACACATCTGCACATTTTTTTTCTTTATGTTTTTGGAACTTGGAGCCTTCTGTTACAATCGATACTATATCAAATATGAAGAAGGCATGATTAATCGTGAGGTCAAATATATCAAATCAACATTTACATGAAACTTAGTATATGTATTAAGTCTTTGCTCGTCTAACCGCATTGTCTAACCGTTTTTCTTTTTTCATTTGACTGCAAGGATCTCTCACTCATTCAGCTTTGAAGGGAACAATTCAATGGTAGTTTTTGAACACTTTTCCATGTGGAGTATGTAATTGATTTTAGGATTCCTGTTTGCAGCATAATTTGAGTGTTGGAAACATGTATGCTATAAGAGTTGTGGTAGAATATTTCCCCTTTCACCATTTTCATAACAGCTTATTATTTGTCTTATGATCTATATCAGACCCAAGTTCTTTCAATGATTAAGTTTGTGATGGCACTTGATCAACTTATTCTTGTCTATTTGACACCCTACTAATTGGGAAAACAGTATCGAAAAGCCGGGATTTTTTGTGTGGATCCTCCCACTTACTGTTGGTGCTGGTATTATGATCAGTGAAAATCTTCATTACGTTTTCATTTGTTTTTCATACTTAAGTCATTCGCTTCAGACTTGTAAAGGCATACTTCAGTTTCTCTCTGAAGATGTCGCCCCAATGCCAAGGCCTTTTGTCTTTGGCAACAATACTGAACCTCTGCCAAAGGTTTTGAAATAGCTACTTTTCTAACAAAGAGGAAAACAAATGTGATAGAATCTGTGTCGGATTGATAAAATAACACATCCAAAACTAGTATACAATTCCTTTTAGTCGGTTCACTTGTCGCCAATTGATTTTTCGAGTTGGATGCTTTAGAGCATGATAGCAAAATTTAAGTTAAATGAATCTTTAGTGCAACACTATTTCATATACTAATTGATTCTCTCATTGTTCTTGTCATAAGTGCACTTTGTATATTTTGATTCTGATTTTATATTTCTCTCTTCTTACGTCTACTCTCTATACGTAAGTGAAAGTTGCACGTGCGGGAGAGTGGAAGAACTTGTCCCACGTCTTTAAAAATTATACTCTCTAGTTGAACTATGATGATAAATGACTTCCCTTTATGATGTGTTTTTTTAACACTGAAGACCATGGCATAATCGTCATCCCATCCGTCACCCTCTACTTTCCAATATAGTGACAAGATGACAGACCCTAATATACATTTTTTTTTTACAAATGGAGAAACTACAGTTGCCATACATAGAGGATTACCCCACATTATGAGTAGATCATTGCATTAATTAATTCCTCCTTTGGCAACTTGCAAGCCATGAAAGTTTTAAGAGATTATGCTTGACAGGTTCTGTGAAGTTGCTATCTTAAGGGTTCTGTTCATAGATATGGTTGGCACTTAGCAATAGATTATTAAACTAAATGTAGCTTTTATGCCAACACTTATAAAGCTTGTGAATGGCTGAGTTTTTCATTTATACTGCACTTGTGTTGACTCATATCCGAGAATCAAGAGTACTCCTGAGATTTGATGCTAAGATGAATGACATGATCAGTTGAAGTAACAAGTCAATGTATTTCTTTCTCCATCAATTGATTAAGTGTGTAATTTCTTTATAAGTATATATTCTTTGTACTTTTATTAAACAACATAAGTTTACAATTGTGTAGACGTAATTGAGCCGAACCATAATTGTAAATCATTCAAAAATGTTACGCCAAGCACATGGCTAACCTGATGTTGACATAATCACCCGTTTGAGTTACCAATTCCTTCTCACACCCCCTAAGGGTTAGCCACCTTTGTCCTTAAACGGACATACTACAATTCAGCTCAAATTATAGTGGCCAACAACTGAGCTCGACAAGTAATCAGCGCAAACCTATATACCTTGTAGCCAAAAAAAATTATGTTGACCCAAAGAGCTTAGATTGTAACAATTATGTTTCTTTTAGTTATTTGTATAATCTATATCGTTCTTTTTTTTGATGCAAATAAAACTAAGAATAGAGAAACTGTTACTTGACATCATTAGGCCCAAGCATTCTACTTATGAGTTCCAGCACAAAGGAGTGCATGATCTTTTGTTTAAACTCCAAGGCAAATGAAGTAGGAACATAGATGAGTTATAAATTTAAATGTTGACAATTCTTTAAGGTTATGGTATGAGGCATTTACCCGGACGAATATTCTAGTTCCAGTGTGGATGACCTCTGCTTTTGTCCAAACTAAAGAAAGGATTAGTCAAAGTACGCGTAAATTGATATGAATATTCCTGACCATTGAACCAAACAAAAAAAAAAAAAAAAAATCCTTTGTTTAGATCCGACGTCAAATCTTTATGGATATTTTTCATTTTAACGTTGTTCAACAGGTAATTGAGTCCAAACTCCTTAATATTGGTAGGTAAGCTAACATTTAAACCTGTGAGCTAATGGAATAGGTGAAAAAAAAAAATTATGCTGGTTTATTTCCCTTGAAAGCAAGATGACACGTGTTACGACAGGGCAACTAGAGAGTGTTTCTGGGGAAACAATCAAGTGCTCGTTTTGAACTAATTTAATACAAAGCATGATCAAAATGTCTTAAGCTGTTATCATTTGTTTTAGAAGGTTGTGATTTCGTCTGCTACTCTGCTACCATCATGCTTACGTAATGCCTCCATAAGGGTGTTAATACAAGTTAGGATAATTAAACTTGTGACAAACATTAACGCTTGTATGAAAAAGACGAGAATCGATGCGTTTTTTATTTTTATTTTGAATTTGCTGCATATAAAATGAAATTAACTCGAATAGTGGTCACAAGCAATCACCACGGGTTTAATTTAAATGGCTAGCCTCTTACCTTCGGATAGGAAAGTCAGGAGTTTAAGTCTCGTAAGTAAGACATCGGTGTAGTTTAGGGTCAATTATTCTCAAATAAAAGACAGTTCAACATCCAAATTATTTCCTTCGGACTAGGATAAATTTACCCATAAAAAAAAACCTGCAAATATTGGTCATAAATCATCACCATGAATCCGAATGAGGAGGAAGAAAAAAAAAATTGTTTTTAAGGGTAAAAACTGGCCATTGTATTCTTTTCCAATCCCAAAACCTACACCAAGATCAGGACAAAGCACAGAAAACGTAGTTAAATGCTGGTGCCCCATTGACCTAATGTTTGCACCAACTCAATCACTGATAGGCTTTTGATCGGCCAAACTGAGAGCAGCAACATGGCCTTTGACTTATAATTAGTATTGTCCCGTGTAGTCTTCAGATAAATGATAAAACTAAAAACTTCAAACCTAAGTCGAGCGGTAAGAAAAACAAATTATAAATTTAGACGTTTTGAGTTTAAATCTTCACAATTCTTTAGAGGCAAATTATAAGAGATTTATCGCTCTTGAATACTCTGATCTCAACGTGGATGACTTGCCTTTAACTAGAGCGAGAAGAACATTAATCGAGATATACATAAGTTGACCCGAATATCCCTGACTGTTAAATAAATATATGATAAAAATAAGACAGTAAGAACTATCAAGAATCTTGTTTGGTTAATAAACTTTTTCTTTCTGTTTTGGACTCTGGAGTTTTATAAGCTTGATACATATAATTTCACATAAGTTCGTATAATGTCACATTTTTCGTGCGTGGGTCATCCTGTTGCTACTAAATTTCAAGAAGAACAAAATACACAAGATCTGAATGAGCACGAAATATCAATATATAAAGTGTTTCATCATTTTTAACATAGAGTTTTTTCGTTTTAGTTACTTGCGATAAGAAAACAATCACCGGTATTAAATAAGAATACTTGAATTAATGATTCAAGGTGTGTTTGCTGTCAACTTGATCTATCGGCTGATACAACCATAGTGATTTAGACTTTAAACCATTTTGCAAAGGCGTGGAAGTGTGGTTTTAAAGGCCTAAAATGAACCATATCCCATTACATTTAGTTGAGTGTTTCTTTTAAACTGCAGCATAAATATAATGAGATTGTTTAAAATGATGAGAAACCAATGGGTTATGAATAAGGGGTCCACATGATTTTATATGCATCTAATGGTAACTTCCACATAAGCTTTTTGTCCTCATTCTTCTTCCTCACAGTCAAAGAAGAAATAAGGTTCCATTGATCTTAAGTTTCATGGGATAAGAACACATCAGATCCTTTGGTGAGGAAACATCTGGTAAGGTCAACAGGGGTTACAGCTTGTACAACCTAGGGCTAGGGGGACCAAAATTCCACTTACCCTCCTTTTTATTGTTATAAGCTAATATTTTTTTGCTTTTATGGAAGCAAATTGAAGAGTAAACACCACTCAACTTAAAAAATTCCTCCTCCTCCTTGCCTATGATTGTCTTCACATGGATTCCAACCCAAAATGCTGTTTTTCTTTTAAAATGGTTTTAAGGTACTCATATCAATTAAACTAACCTTAGTTATTGCTTTGCTTTACTATAAAGGTATTGGTTCCCCACATAGGCAATACTAAAATGAGCTAAATCTTGAGGCGGTAAAAACTAAAGAGTGTAAAATCAGACTTTTTGAGTTTAAATTTTGACAATTTCTTAAAGTCAGGTCATGAAGAAGTTATTTTTCATGAATACTTTAGTCCCGACGTGGATGGTCTGCCTTTGACCAAAACGAAGAGAGGAGGAAATTAATCGACGTACACGTAATCTAATTCGGAGACCTAGACCATTAAACAAAAAAAAAGAAAGAAAAAGAAACTAAGAGTGATTCAGATCCACAAATTCTTTCAATCTTTTTTAACACTACATTGTCTATCATGTATTAGTGTGGGAACAGGAAACTCACCACAGACTGTAGGTTCCATGAAAACATTTGAAACATATACAATGAAAGAGATCTAAATGCATAAATATAGTAGTGGCTGAACTTGAACTTGTGGCTGTGGGGTCTCTTAGTTGTGCTGGCCAAGGCAGCCAAGCCAAGGAACACCAGCCAAATTGGTGTCCACATGGGGTGGTGGATAGTCCTGCCAATCATAACCTTTCTTCTCTCTCTCTCTCTCTCTCTCTCTCTCTCTTAATTGGATTAAAGATTAATTCTGTCACTGTCCTGTCCCTTTGTAAAGACAGTAAAAACACCCCCCTTTGAACCTTTTAAACGGCATCACTAATCACACCACCTAATATTATATATTGTGGTGATGCAATGTTTTCTGAGCTTATAGCGTACTAGCATCTCTTCTAAGCTAGTTTCCAATCTATTATTGTCAGAAGCTTATATATGTAAAACAACGCACAGTGCAATAGAATTTTTTGAGAACATGTTTTATAAACAAACTTTGATTATTGCACATTGTGAATTCAAATCTCATTTTCACGTGAAAAAGGATCTATAAAAAGAAAAATAAGTTAAAAATCACAATCTCGAGAGAGTTGATAGTAAATTAACCATACATGAAAGAGAAATTGTTTAAATTTAGCACTAGAACTATTAACTAATCCCAAGGATCCACTCCTGCCGGGTGTGGCGGTCGAACCCATGGCATGTCCTTCCTGATACTGTTGACTAGATCAAAAGGGTCTTTGTCTCGGGACACAAGGATGGGTGCAATTCCGATAGCAACAAACATCGCCCATAGCAGTGACCTCTTTTGGAACCAAGCCGGCATGTAGCAAGACAAATTCATCAAAGGACTCCTCCCAAATTTTCTTCTACTGAAACAAAACATAATTTCATCCGACGGTTAGGGGCTCCTCTCAAACGACCCAACTTCATCTATGACTGCGACCAATAACTTCCTTAAAGTAACACAAATTTTATTATTCTTAGGAAGACCTCATAAGGCAACCACAATAGAATTCAGACAAGAGGAAGAAGTCAAATAACAAATACATTGGTATATTCTTATTCTCACCTAAAAGATTCGGAGAAAGATTCAAGATACATGGGACTCAAGAAACCAAAATTCAATATTTTTATTATTATTTTTTTTTGGTTGCATCAATTCAAAGCTCATAAGTTCATGTTCTGAGACAACACTTGAGCACAACCATTGGATTTGAATGTTTAAAAATCTCTTATGCTCTTCGTGGCAGAAATGATGAAAAGTATGAAGAATAAAAAGTACGAGAAATACATTTTTTATTCTTCTAGGATGGAAAATAGGAATGATACACTTTCCTTTATTTATATTTGGTTGAAAAGATGAAAAATAAAAATAACTAATTTTTTTTTATGTTAGCTAAGATTAATTGTGACAATTGAGTCGCGTCGTGCCAGATTCGCGTTCAGTTATAAAATTATGAGTCTTTTATATTTCTTATTCGCGTGTCAGGTCATTTTCAAATTCATGTCAAGTTATAATCAAGTTCGTGTCATAAAATTCGTGTCGAATTTGAGTCGTGTCATCGTATTGAGTCGAAAATTTTTACCCCTAGTTAAGATGAAATTTTTTTTTTAGTTTAATTTTTTTTAAAAAAAATATGTATATATAAATACATATTTTATCATTTTATTTTTATATAAAATTAATGTACTCATAATATATAGACAAATAAAATATATCTCAACACAAATAATTAACTTTCTATCCACTTTTCTTTCGATTTTGGAGAGATTAATTTTGTTGAATTGGAAATAAAATTAATTCATCCACTTTTCCATCTTTACTATTTTCCTTTTTTACCAAACATGATATTTTATTTATTCATTCAACTTTTTATCATTTTATTTTTTCGTTGTACCATACGGAGCATTAAAATATACTATTTAGAAAAAGGTAAGATTACACGGCGCTCTAAACAGTAGATTTGTCAAAAAAATTATCGATTAATTTGTAGTTAAAGACCCAACCTTATTAAATAACTTAGATCAAGCGTCCAACGTCATATGCTTAATAATTTTTGTTTTATGAAGAGAAACTGGAGATGGAAATTTAATTTCCATTGATTTATTAGTAGAAATTGGTTTGTGATGATTTAAAATATTCCGAGAGTTTTACCGTAATTTATCAACGTATAATGTTATGGTTGTACACTATTTTGCTATGACTAGTCAATACTGGACTTTAACCTTATAAAAAGGATAAAGTATAGTAAAAAAAATAAAATTATTACTAAATCAAAAAATAATTTTTTTTAATTCATATGTAACCATTTATACTTGCTATATTTTTCTTGGTTAAGAAAATGTACTATCGACAGCTAATTTTTTGGTATAATAATTGAACTGAAATTTACGAGATAAAGTATATGGTGCCACTAAATAATGAAAATAATAAAATAAAATTATCTGTGTCATATTTTTATTGGTAAACAAACCAAAAAAATAATTATTTTGTACCATACTTAAACTCCAAATATAAAAAACCTAATTGTAAGGATATGAAACAATTAATTATGTATCTTTGGCTTATTAAGGTTGTTGTATCTGTGGTCTTGATACTTACACCAGGGAGGTAGGGGACTGGGCTATCCCACATCGGGCTATCCCACATTGAGTAGCTTCGGGTGTGTGGATGTGTCTATAAGTCTTCACTTGATTCTTACTCTGTTAGAGTAATTGGTTAGGTGTGAATAAAAAAAAAAATTGTTGTATAACACAGTGTTATCGTGCTTAAATTTGATCTAGATCATTGAATGTGATTTGTAATTAATAATTAACAACAAATAAAAAATATAAATTTTATTTTAAAATACTGATATGATATCAATAAACAATTAATAGGGAAAGAGTATAGTACCGTCAACGGTGCAATACAAAAAATTTACAAATCTCTATAGTTAATTTACAATGTTTTTGAAATATAAGTTACAATTTGTAAAATGTATGATCGAGCATAGAAATTATAACTTTCAAAAGTTAAATTACAACTTTTAAATGTGCAGTTATAATTCATAAGAGTACAGTTACAACCTGATCAAGGGAATACCATGATCGATCATAAGTATCGGTGATTGACTATAGGCTTCCATTAATCTGTTGTAATTTTTCTAAGACCGATCATGAACTTTCTTTAATTTGTTATAACTTATCTCTTTAAATTTATAATTTTAATATAAAAAATTTACAATTTTTAGTATAATACTAATTTTTTTTGTAGTGAAAATTTTTCTCCCAAATAATATTGAGTAATGCTATACAATTTAAATAAAATTTTAAAAATTATAATTTAAATACATATTATCTCTAAAATAAGTGAGTCTCGTCAATTTTTTTATAAATCCCACTCATTCAATGTCCGTTCAAGGGATGATATATTTTTAAATTTTATTTAAATTATATAACATTTTCCAATAACATTTTAGCGCAAATGGACAAGTCATAAATGTCTCTGTTACTAAAAACAGGGACTTGTCCCATTTTTCGCAGAGAAATCATAATGAGCATTGGAAGAAACGACATCGTCTTGGATAAGAATAAAACCTTTCAGGATGTTGTCTGTCCTGTGGTCCAACCAAACAGACAAGATAAAAACAGGGCAATGACTAAGACTAACCAAACATGTTGTGGGTCCCAAGAAACGTGGCGTCTAATTGTGACATGTACCGTTTAGGATTTAGGACCACCTGAGCACTCTCGCTGATCGAACAGTAGAGGAAAAAGTTGAACGATCAGACCCAAACGCTTCCCACGTGTTGTGTGGTCCCCAGGTTTTAGTGGCAGTCTCCGTAATTAAAAGTGAACCTGCAGGTTAATTGCACAACCACGAAAAATGAATAAAGATTGTTTGCCGGGTTTACTCGAGCCAATCGTGTTGCCTGCTGCGAAGCAGACAACAAATGAGACGGAAACTGACGGTAACGACCATTAATAGAGCCATCGGTTATACCCTGCCTCCAACGGCAACAAGAATTGCAGATGTCATGGACTAAAAAAAAATAAGTAATCAAAGATAAATCATATATATTGGATAATAAATATATATAAAAGTATTGGTATAAACTCCAGTGATAAAAGTGAGAATAAACTGAAACTTATCCCGTCTCTTTTAATACGAATGAGTTGAAACTTATCTCGACATCTATCACACTCTCTCTTGTACAGAGTGCCAACCGATTAGTGAAAATTGTTGTGATTTCTATAAATTTGTAACCAATCAGGACACATAACTGTCCTATGTGGCATCATCTTCGTGGTGACGCTCATGTAGCGATCAAGTCTAGACTAAACAAATAGATCTCTCAAGAACTATGTTGTAAGCAATTATCTTTTTTTAAGTTTAATCAAATTTTTGGGCTTTTCTTATAAAGTATTAGGTTTTTCAAAACCGAATGTGTTCATAAAAAGAGACATTTCCATTGTTGGGCAATTGTATGATTTAGAGTGAGGAGTTTGCATTTGTATGATTTTTTTTATTTGTCTAATCTTGGTCATTACTTTTATGGATTATTGTGATTTATTTATGAAAAATCTACTATATTGTTGAAAAAAATAATTTTAAATAAGTTTATTTGAGTAACTTAAGGTTTAAATAAAAGCAGTACCTACACCTCCAAATTGGTGAACCGAGTTTAAACGCGTTCTCTTCCACAAAGATATGAATATCGTATACTTATTTGTTTAAGATCATTTAATATTGAATGAAAAATTATGTCTCAAAATGATCATTTCGAATTGATGAAATAACCTAAGATTGATATAGTAAAATAAGACTTGTATCATATTGAAAGAAGATCAATACTGTAGTGAATTAATATATTCGTAGTTGGTTTCATGGGGTTGGGTCCTAAGGGGTACCACACTTTTTGTGAGAGGAATGAACGCTTACACTACTTTTGTTATCATATACGTGTCTGCCTCGCCATGACCCAGCAGGCTTGGGTGATTTAATTTTTTTGGATAAAATTTATTTGAAGCAGTGTAGGTTATGGGTCAACCCAATCAAATCCAAACGCGGATCATAATTAAATTCCCAGCCAAAATTTAAATTCAACTGATTTTTTAAATTTCTTATTTGTTTCTTTGAATTTGATGCCAAAATTGGGTCTGATTCATTCCAGTGCTTATGTATGTTCTCTAGATGTGTCTTCTTCATTTTGTTGATGTTCAAAATTAAAGGTATGTCTCTTCGATTCGAATAAGTTCAACAAACAGGGGCGTCATGTGCCTCTTCATGCGATCCGAATAGGCATGAAAGGTTTATAAATAGATTATCCATTGCCCTTTTCAATCAATACCAATTCTGGATTCTAATATTTAGAGTTTCTTTTTATTTCTTTGCATATTTGCTGCATTAGTCTTTCTTATTTAATTCAAGTACAAACACATAATTATGTTCATTAGAGTCTTGAAGATTGAAGTGTTGTAACTTCAAAAATGAATTACGTTATATCTTGAGAAACAATTGTTTATCAACCTTAAGTATTGAGAATAAACAAATATGTTTTAAGGGAACTGTGATTATACAACATTTGAATTATTATTAGGGTTAATTGCATTAGAGGTCTCCAAAGTATGATGTTTGTCTCATTTTGGTCTCCAATGTATCAATTGTATCATTTTAGTCCCTAAAATATTGAATATGTTTTTATATGGTTCTTCAAGCAGATAATGTCCAGATTGTTAACGATTTTTTATCATAAACTTGTCATGTAATAGCTAAATATAGACAAAAAAAAATAAATTTGATATTTTAAACAAAATTTGGGTAGTTCTTGACAAAAAAATTTGTAATATGGGTAGATTTTGACTAAATTTTGGATAACTAATGATCAAAATTGTGTAATTTAAATAGGTATTTAACCAAATTTAAGTAAAATTTTGGTCAAGAGTTATCCATATTATTTTTTTGTCCATATTTAAGTATCATGTTACAAATTTATGATAAAAAATTATTAGCAATCTAGACACAGTCTACTTAAGGGATTATATAGAAACATATTCAATACTTTAGGAACCAAAATGATACAATTGAAACATTGAGAACCAAAATGAGACAAATTTCATACTTTGGGGACCTCCGGTACAATTAACCCTTATTATTCTTTTTTTTTTTTTTCTGAATTTTGTTCGTATAATTTTGCATTACTATTAGTGCATTAATGATTAATTCTAATTATAAACATACATTAGATAACATATATTGAAGGGGTTCAATCAAACTGTTACTGATGCATTTTCTTGATGCTTTGAGACTTAGTTTGTTGAGTTATTTTGGATTTGGGAGCTTCCTTTTCAGATGTGGATAGGGTTTGTTTTTTTGAAAAATTTGCTCGACTGTTTCAAAGCTTGTGAGTGAAAAAATCAATAGAATTTAAATTTGTGTGGTTTTTTTTTTGCCTAATTGTCTATTGGTGGTCATTGGAGTGTAACGGCTGGGGTGAAGGCGCGTAATGATGGCAGGGATATTAGGATTTACTCGCTGGATGAGGATGAAGATTAAAACTAACTCCTTTAATGGGGGTAGATTAGGGATGAACAAATTTTTTTTAAGCATGTATGGAAATAGAGACTACTCCCCACTCCCGCTCCAGTTTACTGTCATCTCTAACAACAACAACTAAGAACTGTTTAGGACCATGTGCATTTCGTTTGATTAACAAGAAAACTAATTAAAAAAAAAAAAGAAAACATATATATAGTTTTATTTAATTATTTAGTCAAAATGAAAATTTTGTAAGAATTCTTTTGTTTAAAAAAGAAGAAAGTTACAATAAAATCATTTTAATTATCTAAATTACACTTACTGTATCAAACTTGGCCATACAAGAAAAATACAAAATATATATTATAATTAAAACTAAAAAAAAGTAACTCTAATCAATTATAGGACAAGGATAGTTGCAACCCAAGTATTTTGAAAATCAATAATTAATTAAATATTTTAGGTTTGTTTTTTTTCTTGTGTTTTTTATAAGAAAGAAAAGTTAATTATTTGTGACAAAATCTAGGTATGTAGGAAAGTTTTTTTTTATCATTTTCCTTTTTATACTAACTAGAAACAAGAAAATTTTGAATACACTTAAAAAATTTTAAGTTTATCTAACATTACTCTTATATAAATAATAGCTTATTCAACAAAGTCTCTCTTTACTCGCTTGACGTGATTCACAAAATTATGTAATTAAAACAATGCGATTCGTATCCCAAACGGTCCTGCCGTTAATAGACGGCTGACTGTGTATCACTTCACCTTTCCGTCAAAAGTGTCGTCGCCGGAACCGTCTATCTCAGGTTAACAAGTAACCCTGGTTAGTAAAGGTTAGCCTCTCACGTCACGGACTGCACAACTCAGTTCAGTGCAAGGAGACAAGCCCAGAGAGAGAGTGTGCAGACTTAAAAGGAACAAATCAAGGCGTATATTAAGCTGCTTTCGGGATTCTGTAACGGCGTTTCTCATTTCCTGGATTCGAGAGACACGGAGAGACAGAGAGAGAGANGCTCACGAGCAACAGGCAAAATTTCTGTTGTGATGTTTAAGTAATTCTTAAGTTTATAATTATGTGAAATATTTGTAGTCAACTGAGCCACGAAGTCTTGATTCATGCCCTCTTGAGCCTCCAAGACCGACTGTCCACTCATTCTGTAAGGTTTTGACTGCCTCTGATACAAGCACTCATGGTGGCTTTTCTGTTCTTCGAAAACATGCTAATGAATGCCTCCCTTTGCTGGTAACAAACTTGTTATTCTATTTTTCCTGTACTTCCTATACTACCATTTCAAGTTATTGATCGACTCTTCTTTGGACTTCTTTTTGTTTTTCAGGACATGACCCAGCCCACACCAGCCCAGGAATTAGTTGCCAAGGATCTTCATGGCATTGAATGGCACTTTAAGCATATCTTTAGAGGTGATTTTTCCTATTCCTTTACTGTCCTTGTGCTACAATTATAAATTATGAAAAGCGGCATTTGTTGTTCAAACACGAATCGACTAACAGAAATGAGCAATCGACAATAAATAGACATTTTGAGGGATTCAAAGGTGAATACTCTTTTTTTTTCAAGTCTGAAAATTTCCCTTTGACTAAAAATTTCAGGCCAACCACGGAGGCATTTGCTTACAACAGGATGGAGTACGTTTGTTACTTCTAAGAGATTAGTTGCCGGGGATACTTTTGTATTTCTTAGGTAATTTTCATGTCTATTTGCCTCTTCTAATCCTATTTTGAAGTTTCTGACTCCCATAGACTTTTTGTGTCGACAATTATTTTTGATAATCTTATTTTTCTGTGTAATTGTTTATTACATCTTTCTAAAAATAATTTGATATCTAGGGGGGAGAATGGGGAATTACGTGTTGGGGTTAGACACCTTACTCGTCAACAAAGCTCCATGCCATCGTCAGTGATTTCAAGTCAGAGCATGCACCTAGGAGTGCTTGCAACTGCATCTCATGCTGTAACTACTCAAACCCGTTTTGTTGTTTTCTACAAGCCGAGGTACTATATATTAGTCCGTCTGATGAATTTGAAATGATCTTTGTGTTGCAGAAATCTTAGTGAATTAGTAATTTTTGTTATGGTTTCATTTTCAAAAATTCAGGACGAGTCAGTTTATTATAGGGTTAAATAAATATCTAGAAGCTGTTGACCATGGATTTGCAGTTGGCATGAGATTTAATATGCGATTTGAAGGGGAAGATTCTCCAGAAAGAAGGTAGTGTAATATCCATAGGATGGTTTTAGAAAGTTGTGTGTAAAGTTGCTATAAAAGTTCTTTTGATTGATCAGGTTTACAGGGACTATAGTCGGGGTTGGGGATATTTCTTCCCAGTGGAAAGATTCTACATGGCGATCATTAAAGGTTAATGTCCTTGAACTTTTGTCTTCTATTTATTTGCAATTGTGGCAGAGACGAAAAGTAACACTCCTTATTTTGCCCAGGTTCAATGGGATGAGCCCGCATCCATTGCAAGACCCGATAGGGTTTCTCCATGGGAGATAGAATCTTTTGCAGCTTCTGGTCCTACAAGCCTGGTTCAACCAGTGCCAGTGAAGAATAAAAGACCCCGACCACCAATTGAAATCCCAGTTCTTGGTGAGCTGATCATCCTTTCATTCTTTCAATGTTCTGTACATTGTCTAGATGTATCATAATTTTTTTTTTTTTTTTGATTTTGTCTTCTTCTGCCATCTGTGTTATAGATACTGCGTCTTCAGCTGTCTGGCATTCCTCACATGATTCAATGTCTTCAGCTGTCTGGCATCCCTCCCATGATTCAACTAAATTAAGTGGTACTGCCGACAGACAGAGGACCGAGAATCATATTCCAACTCCCATGACCTGCAGCCACAACGGTATTTTGAGGATGCATGTGGAGGGAGGCTGGACATCCTCTTCCCATGTAACTGCTTCTCGAAAGATGAATATTGATGAAACTGAAGAGAGTAGAAGTGCTTCCGCTTGGTCTGTTCCCTCACACCATTCGACTCTGCACTCAATGAAGCAGAGCAATGAACTAATGCCTGACCTAGTTGACGGAAGATCCGGCACTGTTGCAAGCTTCCGATTGTTTGGAATCGACTTGAAAAGTCCTGCCATAGGTGCCCTTCTTGCTGAGAAGGCTCCTTTAAAACTGGTCAGTGTATCCAATGTCGCTGCTGAAGGAAATCTACTGAGTGCTGTGTCAGCTGTTGTTTCAGACCAAAATTCTGAGCTTTCAAAGGATTCCAAAGAGCAGAAGCTAGAACAGTTGCAGGTATCACCAAAGGAGGTTCAAAGCAAACAGAGTTGCTCTACTAGAAGTCGTACCAAGGTGAATAATAACTGGACATTAGAAATTAAATTTCCTTTATTTTTTAATAACCAGTATTTGAGCTTTCTTTGCCCTTACAAGTTGTTAAGCCAACATTTTTGCATTGTCTGAGAAGGTTCAAATGCAAGGGGTTGCAGTGGGCCGTGCTGTGGACTTAACTGCGTTGAAAGGGTACGACGACCTTATTAGTGAACTAGAAAATATGTTTGGAATCAAGGGAGAACTTTGTCCTCGGAGTAAATGGGAAATAGTCTTTACAGATGACGAAGGTGATATGATGCTCATGGGTGATGATCCGTGGCCGTAAGTATTCTTACAGATTTGGTTATTTAGAACTATGAATGGGAAATTAACTTTTCATTTTTAATATCTTGATTTTCCATCTAGTTGATGTTTGTATTATTCTCTTGCAGGGAATTCTGTAACATGGTGAGAAGGATCCTCATTTGTTCAAGCCAAGATGTGAAGAAAATGAGTGCAGAAAGCAAGCTTCCTCTATTTATCGTAGACAGTGAGGGAACTACAACTAGCTTGGATGCTGTTCAAAACTAGCAATGTAACTTTTTCGTTTTTTTTTTTTTTATTTTGGGGTGGGGTTGATGGATTGGGTTTCGGATTGGGCCATTGGCCAGAATGCTACAGATGAGTGAGGAGACACGGGCTATCCGTTGCTCATTTTTAGAGCACTTTCAAACATTAGCCGGGTATGAAGAATGAAAACACTGAACTGTATTAGGGGAAATTCGTCTTAACGGGTAGGATTAGGATCTGTGCATATCAGGGGTGTTTCTGTTGACTGTTGATGAGTTGTTTTCATTTCCAATGCTTGTAAATATGTGTAGTTGTTTTTGGACAATGTCCCAGTGAATGGAAGCTTGCAAGCTTTATGTAGCATTGTGTACTAAACTGATTTAATCGAGCAGTGGTACTTTCGTTGGTGCCTGGTTTTCACCATGGTTTCTCTTATCCTCTCTCCTTTTTGCTTGTTCAGGTTACTTAAATAGGGTATCATGTAATCTCTCTAGGATTAAGCTTTGAATGAGCATGTATGTAACTTACATTAGCATCTTTGTGTTGCGTTTACTTTGACCTTGTACTGGTTTTTAGTTCCTTCCAACTTTTCAATTCTACGGTGTTCAGGTTAATTTACATTCACCTTGATTAATTTTTTCTTTAATTCGATCACAGATAAGTCATCTATACTAAAATTAAGTTAGTGATGAAGGATAAATCTCTTAAGATTTGACCGTAAAGATTCTTATTACCGCTTGAACTAATTCTTGCGCTAAAATCTTCTATTCCCAAACAAAAAAAGACAGTGCACTTTACATCTTAATGCCTTGAGTATAAATAACGAAGGCCTTGCCTCTATAGGTATAGCAGAAGAGGAATGGGAGGTCTTAAGGGGATGATCACCAAGAACAGCATTACCATGTAAAATCCTCCTCCTTTTCACACGATGGTGGCCTTCTGCCGCACACGGCTGAACCGTCTCTTCGCCCTCGCCCACATGAGCACCATCTTTGCCCTACTATACCGCAATTTCCTCAATCTAGCCAACTCCACCAGAATTTTTTTTTTCTCTCTCTCTCTCTCCATGTTCCTAGCCGATCATGTGCTTGCTCTTATGCAAGAAGAACAAGATAATAGAGAGGTGTCCGGAGGCATATTTCAGCTCTGACCCTGAGTGGTTTTCGGAGTACGAGAAAATTAAGGTACCCAACTTTTTTTTTTTACTGACCTGGTTACTCTTATATTATACTTTCACTTAATTTTAATTAATAATATATTATTTATCATTATTAATACATATAAAATCTATCATTCATTAATGGGCCCTAAAATTATTAAAAAAATTGAAGGACAAAATTTTAGGTGTTGTTTGATTTGCATCTCAAAAATTATTTTTCTATTTTCGAAAACAGTTTATAGGAGAAAAACTAACTATTTTGTATGTTTGTTTTTGTTTTTTGAAAACTGAGAGCAGAAACTTGATAGGTTAAGAATAAGACTGTTTTATGTGTTTTTAAAAACAATATTTCTATGAATATGGAGATTGATGTTCTTTGTGGCTATACAAATATATGGAGGACCGAAGTTGATCTATATTCTTTTGTTGCTATGGATTCCTCTTGCTGAAGGATGCACCAACAACAACAGAGAGAGGCGAGAGAGAGGAGGGGCACAAAGACGAGAAAGGGAAGGAGTTTTTATACTCAAAGTAATAAAAATCAATTTTTTGTTGTCAAAAAGGGATCAAAGTTGGGATCTCATTGAAGTCCCCCACAGGCACACACTTGCTTTGGTTTTTGGCTGTTTTTAAAAATATCATTTTAAATGTTTTAAAACGGAGCAACAAAGCCAAAAAAATAACGAAAACATTCACTAAAAGTATTTTTATTTTTATTTTTATTTTTTTCCAAAAAGTCAAAATCTATCGGTTTCCAAACACAACCTAAAACTTTTTTCAAAAATAATTTTCGAATACTATTTTTTGAGACGCAAATCAAACAAAATCTTAATTTCCATAACAACTATGGAATTTTTTTGTCTAAATAGTTATTGGGTCCATCCGGTTTAAAGGATTAATCAACTTTGATATTATGCTTCACCTTAATTTAGTTGTGACCGGTCAAGGTCGACGTTGTGTTGAGTTAAATTTAAGTGTCGAGTTTAAGTTCTTACTTACAAACAATGCTATTAATTAAGAACTTAATTTATTTTCATTATTAGATTAGTTACGAGATTTAATATTATATAACACCAACTTTTAATTGAGATCACAAATTAAGTTCTTAAATTATGTATAAATAACATTTTTTTTCTTACTTAAATTTAGTTCGAGAGAAGCTCACGACCATTTGAACCAAACTCAAACTTAAATATAATTTCTCAACAAAAGGTCCTAAAAATGAATCATACACCTAAATAACTAATTGAACCCTAAAATTTAAATTTCTCAAGAATCTATTAAAGAAAAGGAGGAAGAAAAACGTAAATGATGTGAAGTTATTTGGAGTTTCATTTAAGGTTTTTCATCTTTTGATGAGCAAAAATTAGAATTGATTATACACAAAAACTTATATAAGCCGAACCAAGATACATTGACTTGATTTGCAGCTGATCTTCCATCATGAAATGGACGGATGGATTTACACTTCAAGATCAATCTACACTGATCAAGGTTGCTTCTTCCCCTCTCAATGACTAAATATTGGGCGTAACTGTTCTAGTAACACGTTAGTATTATCAGACGGTGTAATCGTTCAATGATAAACAAAAAAATTAGTAAGTGAACCCATTTTTTTTGATATGTGGCGGTTAATATAATTACATGGAAGATTGATTATTTGACAGAGCGAGCTCTATTTTGCCTAATCATTGAGTTATCATTAGATGATTATATCGCATAACAATACTAATGCAATATAATCGTTACACCCAATGTTTATTACCTATAAATAGTAATCCCTTTCCTCACGTAAATTTTTTTGTGCGGTGTCGGGTGGTGTAAATAGTCAATTAAAAGTTATACATTCTCAAAAAAAGAGTAATCATTCATTACTTTGTCATATTTTTTTTTTAAAAAGAGGTCAATTTGTCTCTAACATGACAATTTTTTATTAGGTATATACACCATGTGACAATTTTTCAATATGTACGTTAGGATATTAGCCTCTAGCTAGTTGAAACTTGATACTTCATGGTAGAGCCATGTAAAGCAATAATTATTGATGGATGGTCCCTTGAATGCGCAGGTTCTGCTAGAGAGTGCCAGAGACAAAGACGTCACAGGTCACGCAGTGCCAAACCTCGTTTATGTGTGCATAGAGAAATGTACCTCCACATCCCCACAATTTTAAAGTTGGTGCCTTAATCGTGCTGGTAAGGATTCTAACATGTGGGGTACAATTAAATATTATAATTTTATTTTAAAACAGTCGAAATATTTAAAATATTTTTTTTTCTATGAAGATTAAAACGAATCAGTAATAGAATCAAAATTCTAATACTTCGAGGTGTTTCATAATGTTTTAATACATTTACACAATTGTTTCGAAATATTTTAAGATATTTTAATATATTTCGACCGATATTTTAGAAAAATAATTCTTAAATTTTTTAATTTTTTATACTATTTTCAAAACGAATCGAAACATTTCCGTTTTCAAGGTGACCAAAACAATACACCGAACCAAAATTTTAATCCTTTAGGTACAATACAAATATCATATTATCGGTCATGTATCTAACACATAATATTTTTTTGTTGTCTTTGTAATTTTTGAAGATCCGAGTCTCGGCCACCATGACCAAGGCCTAGACTGTGACATGTACTCAAATGATCCAAAAACTCCCCTTTGTGCACTGTGCTATCTTTCGGATCCTAAAATGGACCCGAAACTCGGTTATGTTCAGTTTCCTCAGATCTTCCGTGGGATCAACAAGAATGACATATATGGTGCTGAACTCAAAGGCATATTTCAAATTCTCTCAGTTTTGAAGGGATTGATTTTAGTGAGTTAAATATTTTTTTTCATTCTTCTTATTTTCCTTGTTTACCAAATATAATATTATATCTGTTCCTCAAACTTTTCATCCTTTCATTTTTTCATCGTACCAAATAAAGTATAAAGGTTTTCCGACCATGCTTCCCATGTTTATGGATAAACGATTCAAATAGCTCGAGCTTAAACTTGAGTTTTTAGATTGTTTTGCCTCGTTCAAATTTTTTTGAAGTTGCACTAACTTATCGAAATCTGAGCAATGTGTTTCTCGGCTCATAGCTCAACTTAGATATCCTTATGTCTGGTACTAACTATAATATTATTTTCAAGCAACCCCTATTTGAAAAATGAAACNAGGGCATATTTCAAATTCTCCCAATTTTGAAGGGATTGATTTTAGTGAGTTAAATATTTTTTTTCATTCTTCTTATTTTCCTTGTTTACCAAATATAATATTATATCTGTTCCTCAAACTTTTCATCCTTTCATTTTTTCATCGTACCAAATAAAGTATAAAGGTTTTCCGACCATGCTTCCCATGTTTATGGATAAACGATTCAAATAGCTGGAGCTTAAACTTGAGTTTTTAGATTGTTTTGCCTCGTTCAAATTTTTTTGAAGTTGCACTAACTTATCGAAATCTGAGCAATGTGTTTCTCGGCTCATAGCTCAACTTAGATATCCTTATGTCTGGTACTAACTATAATATTATTTTCAAGCAACCCCTATTTGAAAAATGAAACTTTCTCTCAAATAGTTTAGTATCATATATACTTCACTCCCCCTCTTTTCTTAATAGAATTTGTAAAAAGTAAAATTATGTATTTCTATTTTATGATTAATTATACAAATTGTGAACTACTTTTGCCAAGAAAATGATTATTTTACGATTGATTAAGAATTCTAAGGGTTTAATTTTGCAATTTTCTTTGAACTCATGTTCGGGAAAATTCAAATTCAACTGGTCACAACCAAACAGAGCTTGAGCATACTCAAGCTCGGCTTGACTAGCAATCTCAAGCTCGACTTGATTGACATTCCAACTTGTGTATCATTCTTTTGGCTGGCCATAGTCATTACTCACGTGGTTCTTGTGCGTGCAAGATCCTGCACAATATAAAAAACGAGAACAGATCTCTCCCCTGGNCATGGTTCCAACTTGTGTAGGTGGGTTTTAGGTGTGGATCCTTGGTTGAGGACTTGTACACTGGTTATATGCTGCATTGCCAAGTTTTCNCCGTTGAATGACCAACCACGCTGCCTGGAACAGCCTGCGAGGTCCGGTGGTAGCCTGAAACGGCAACGGGAGACCCTAGGGGAGCTGGAGACGGATCCGGTAAGGCTGAAAGGGGTTCCTGGAACAAAGAAGAACAAGTTAGAAGGGCGCCGGAGTGTTTTCCGGCGTATCCCCTCCGACGGTCTAGTCAGTCTTTGAGTGAGAGAGAAGAAGGAGAAAACACTGAGTGTGTATTGTAGTAAAGAGTTTGTGATTGCATACCCGTCTTGCCTTTTGCAAGGAGTATTTATACCTCAAAAGCTCATGATTGCTGTCAGTGTGGTCAGTAGGTGATCATTAGGTGCAGGTAGCATGCGCATTGATCCTGTTGAGGAATGTCTTCTCTAATTAACTGCTCGGGGTCCCGAGCAATCAATGCTGGGTCATCGGGATGCNCTGTTGAGGAATTTCTTCTCTAATTAACTGCTCGGGGTCCCGAGCAATCAATGTTGGGTCATCGGGATGCAGACGGTACAATGTGCTCCTCTCGGGGAGGATGCAATAAATGCTCTGTCTGAGGAGCATTTATTGCCTTTCATTTCCGAACCTTACCGCATTGAATGCGGTCTCATCAAGGGAATGGTGCAATTAATTGTTTGCTTTCCCAAGTCGCGTGTCAGCAACGGCATGCGGTTTGTCTGTCNATTTCCGAACCTTACCGCATTGAATGCGGTCTCATCAAGGGAATGGTGCAATTAATTGTTTGCTTTCCCAAGTCGCGTGTCAGCAGTGGCATGCGGTTTGTCTGTCTTCGATGTGATATCATATGCCACGCGTCCACCCCCTATTGGCTGTGACCTCTGCATTCCAGTACGTTCTGACATTACTTGTGTAAGACGAGGTTATGATGAATAACCTAGGCTAATGACCTGTACGTCAATAGCTTATCCTGGAGTAGAGGAGGTGTCCTGGACGGTGCACCTCGGCACCGAGGGAAGGATCATCTCGGCACCGAGGTAGGGCACCAACCGAGGTACCGTATCAGACCGAGGCCACGTGTCGGTGCAAAACATAATGAATTCGTGATCCTATATGCCGAGTACCTCGGGGGAGAGGGCCTTGTGAGCCGATGATGCTTGATCTTAGCAACAGTGTTTTAGTAATACCGAGGACACGTGTCTTCATCATAGGGTATTTCAGAAAAGTCCCATCAACTGCCCCCCAGCCTTCGATCTTCTGACACCGAGGGCACGCGTCGTAAGAAAACGAAAGGTTTCCCAACCACCCCAGCTGCTTCATCATTATCTCGAGCTGCTTTCCCCGTCACGGGATGTCGTGCGCATTAAATGTGTCGTTTCGTTTTTCGCGCCCAATGATGAAAATTGCCTCTATATACAGGGGGCTCTTCTTTCCGTTTTCCTCATTTTGTCATTCCGAACTTCCTCAAGAGAGCCTCTTCTTGAATCTTCGCCGGAGATTTGTTTCTTCTTCCATCGTCGATCGTCCATTTTTCCTTAAAGTTTTAAAGTCAGCAGACCCATCGTTGCTTCTGAACTTTCTGGAAGGAGTCGCTTTAAGGTTTTCCAGAAAAAACTTCGTTTTGACATTCGGGTGAGTTCCAGTATCTTCCTTCTTTCCTCCTTCCTATCCCTTTTGTTTTCCGATGACTGGAGGTGTCTCCGGTTGATACATAGCGATTTAACCCTCGGGAAACTTCCTCAGGGATCTTCAAGAACAAACACCCTCTTCTTTCTCACTTTTTTAGAGATGNTCTTCCTTCTTTCCTCCTTCCTATCCCTTTTGTTTTCCGATGACTGGAGGTGTCTCCGGTTGATACATAGCGATTTAACCCTCGGGAAACTTCCTCAGGGATCTTCAAGAACAAACACCCTCTTCTTACTCACTTTTTTAGAGATGCCTCGTCGTCGCCCTGCTCCCAAGAATCCTCAGGCTGGTTCTTCGGGGTCGGGGAAGTATAAAGTAAAGGGCGATGAGCAGATCAATAGGTTTAGGGCCAAGTACGGCATTCCCCTGAGCATAGATGTAGAGGATTATGACCTGGTGCTGCACTCTTCTACCCTCGGGGCCGAGGATGCCATGCCCTTCTATACTAAGACCATAATAGAGGGTGGAATTAGGTTTCCTTTACCCCCTTTGCTTCTTCAATTCCTCTCTCATTTCCGCCTCTTCCCCGGGCAATGTTGCCTTAATGTCTTTCGAATAATCATGGGAGTCTTGGAGCTCAATAGGCGCCTCGGGGTAAATATTGGGCTCAACGATCTCCTTTTTTGTTATTCCCTCCTGAGAGTCATGCCTCACCAACACTTCTACCTCAAAGCCAGGGACCCCTCCATGTACCTTGTAACTCATCTTCC
>CAUOFW020001280.1:2016193-2050500 GCA_963454935.2 Ilex paraguariensis | reverse complement strand
GGGAACTGTATCTCTCGAATGGCATCGGCCTTCAGGAGTTTGTCGATTTCCTCGTTGACCGCGTTGGTGTGATGCGGGGCCATGCGTCGTGGCCTCTGTTTGACTGGCTTGTGCGACGGGTCAACATGCAGCCTGTGAGTGATTATCTCGGGGTCTACTCCCGTTATTTCCATCTCGTTCCAGGCGAACACGTCCGTATTTCCCTTTAGGAACTCGATCATCTCCTTCTGTTCGGCTGTAGGCATCGAGGTCCCCACTAAGAAATACCTCTCTTCTTCTCCCTCTACCAAGGGCACCTTCCGGAGGTCTTCAACCGACCGTTTAGTCGGGTCTATCCGGGGGTCATCCATTCTTGGACGCCCGGACTGTAATTGCTATTTCTCCATAATCTCTTCCGGTGCTCGCCCCTTCTCCTAGCTGGACGCCTCGGCTCGGACGGCCGAATAAAAACAGTTCTTCGCGGACGCTTGGTCCCCCCGGATCTCCATGATACCCTCTGGCGTGGCGAATTTTAACTTCTNGCTTGGTCCCCCCGGATCTCCATGATACCCTCTGGCGTGGCGAATTTTAACTTCTGGTGGAAAGTGGAGTGCACCGCTCCCAACGCATGCAGCCATGTTCGCCCCATAATCACGTTGTAGGGAGAGTCCGTATCGATCACCACAAACTCGGTGTCGATGATAAAGGGACTAGTGGTAACTGGCAAAGTGATTTTCCCCACGGGCAAGACGAATGAGCCGTTGAACCCGATGAGGGGTGTCCTGACTTTGGTGAGGTCTTTGGGGCCAAGACCATCCGTTTCAGAGTTTTGAAGTACATCACCTCTGAGGAGCTTCCTGAGTCTATCAAAATCCTCTTGACATCGAATTTCCCTATCTTCAGGGTCAAGACAAGGGCGTCGTTATGAGGAATCACCACGCCTATCAGATCCGCGTTAGAGAACGTAATGCCAAGATCACCCATCCTGGCCCTTTTACTTGATGGCCCCACATCACCCTCGGCTACCTTCCTTGTAAAAGCTATCCTCTTGAGGTCGGACTCAAGCTCTTTGGACGTGGGGCGCTCCAGGGGACAAATATGGATGACATCTATGATGTTGTTCGGCTCCTCGGTCGGGGCAAGGGATCGTCTCTCTTCTGGCCTGGGCTCTATGTACTCTTTCAAATGTCCGTCTCGGACCAAGCTTTCCAAGAACGATTTGAACACCCTACAGCTTTCGGTGCGATGGCCGAAATCCCGGTGATAGGAACACCTAACCTTTTGATCACGGGTGGAGGGGTCCCCCTGCATCCTGGGCGGCCATTTGAAGAATGGTTCATGCTTGATTTTATGGAGCAACTTGAAGATGGGTTCCTTGAAAACAGTGTGAACTCCTCTGGACGAACCCCCTGGATGGGGTAGCAATCCCTTTCGGGGAATATCTTCGCGCTCCTTCTCCTTTCTCTTGGACTGGAGGGCTCGACCTTTGTTGCTTCCCATCTCGTCCTCAATCCTCGAGTACTTGTGTATCCGGGCCATCAGTTCCCCCATATCCGAGGGAGTCTTCTTGGTCAGGGATTGGTACAGGTACGTGTCCCNGTTCGACCTTGTTGCTTCCCATCTCGTCCTCAACCCTCAAGTACTTGTTTATCCGGGCCATCAGTTCCCCCATATCCGAGGGAGTCTTCTTGGTCAGGGATCGGTACAGGTCCGTGTCCCTCGCCAAGCCGAGCCTGAAAGTTGCCGCCGCCATGACTTCCGAGCAGCCTTCTACCTCATTGACCTCTTCCTAGTATCGGATGACGTACTGGCGAAGAGTCTCGGATTCCCTCCGTCTGAGGGTCAACAATGATCCAATGTCTTTGGGGCGCTTACTCCCCGTAATGAATCGAGCCAGGAACTGCTTAGTCAATTCCTTCCAGGACCCAATACTGTTGGGGGGAAGCGCCTCGAACCACTTCATCGCAGAGTCCCCCAAGCTCATAGGAAACACTCGGCAGAGAAACCGTTGGTCCGAATGATAGAGGGACATCATCTGCTTGTATTGCCTGACATGGGCTTCGGGATCGGACCGCCCGTCATAAGTTTTGAACCGCGGCACGACAAACTTTCTTGAAACCTCCATCTCACCGATCTCCCTCGTAAAGGGTGTTTGTATGACTTCGTCCTCGGCCTCATCCTGGACAGCCTTACCCTTTCTCCTGGAGTCTAACCGGGCTCTGAGATCAATTTCTTCCCTGATGGGATGCCTTCTGAAGTCCTTGAGTTCATCGGTAAGCCCCTCATTTCCTGGGCGTCGTGTGGATTGGGTTGAGTCCTCCTCGGATTCATCTCCCTTCCTCCGTCTAGACAAACCTCGCCGGAGGTCGTCCAGGGCCAATGGCCTTGCTTTCCTGGAATGGTTGTCATGATGATGTTCGCCGGCTCTGGGTCGCTTTGGGGCCCTAGAGCTTTCTGCTTTGTGGTCTAGGTGGTTTCTTAGATCCTTCGTTTCCGCCTCCCGGGCGGGAAGTCCACGGGAAAGGAATGAATCCCTCGACCCTCCGCCTGAGGCGGCAAACTCGTTGAGCCGGCTAAGGACGTTTACATTGTCCTTCTCCAGCTGACGTAATCTATCGCCAAATTTTTCTTCAATCACCTCCGCCAGCTGACGAGCCAAGGGGGCTGATCCCCCTGACCTGATTCCCATACTGGTTTGAGGGGTAACCCCTCTTGACCGAGTAGAGGCACTTTTATTCGTATTGGTGTGATCCCTCCCTCCGTGATGACAGGGAGCTTGTAACTCGAGACTCCTTTGGTGGGGTCCTTTCCCTTTCTGTCGAGTATTCACCATGGTCACTGTTCTTTTATAGAGAGAAAACTAGGAAAACTAGTCGTTTCCCACAGACGGCGCCAGATTGTGCGTGCAAGATCCTGCACAATATAAAAAACGAGAACAGATCTCTCCCCTGGTGAACTTCAAGTGAGCCCGTTGAATGACCAACCACGCTGCCTGGAACAGCCTGCGAGGTCCGGTGGTAGCCTGGAACGGCAACGGGAGACCCTGGGGGAGCTGGAGACGGATCCGGTAAGGCTGAAAGGGGTTCCTGGAACAAAGAAGAACGAGTTAGAAGGGCGCCAGAGTGTTTTCCGGCGTATCCCGTCCGAATGTCTAGTCAGTCTTTGAGTGAGAGAGAGGAAGGAGAAAACACTGAGTGTGTATTGTAGTAAAGAGTTTGTGATTGCATACCCGTCTTGCCTTTTGCAAGGAGTATTTATACCTCAAAAGCTCATGATTGCTGTCAGTGTGGTCAGTAGGTGATCATTAGGTGCAGGTAGCGTGTGCATTGATCATGTTGAGAAATTTCTTTTCTAATTAACTGCTCGGGGTCCTGAGCAATCAATGCTGGGTCATTGGGATGCCGACGGTACAATGTGCTCCTCTCGGGGAGGATGCAATAAATGCTCTGTCTCAGGAGCATTTATTGTCTTTCATTTCCGAACCTTACCGCATTGAATGCGGTCTCATCAAGGGAATGATGCAATTAATTGTTTGCTTTCTCAAGTCGCGTGTCAGCAGCGACATGCGATTTGTCTGTCTTCGATGTGATATCATATGCCACGCGTCCACCCCCTATTGGCTGTGACCTCTGCATTCTAGTACGTTCTGACATTACTTGTGTAAGACGAGGTTATGATGAATAACCTAGGTTAATGACATGTACGTCAATAGCTTATCCTGGAGTAGAGGAGGTGTCCTGGACGGTGCACCTCGGCACCGAGGGAAGGATCATCTCGGCACCGAGGTAGGGCACCGACCGAGGTACCGTATCAGACCGAGGCCACGTGTCGGTGCAAAACATAATGAATTCGTGATCCTATATGCCGAGTACCTCGGGGGAGAGGGCCTTGTGAGCCGATGATGCTTGATCTTAGCAACAGTGTTTTAGTAATACCGAAGACACGTGTCTTCATCATAGGGTATTTCAGAAAAGTCCCATCAACTGCCCCCCAGCCTTCGATCTTCTGACACCGANAAGACACGTGTTTTCATCATAGGGTATTTCAGAAAAGTCCCATCAGTTCCAACTTGTGTAGGTGGGTTTTAGGTGTGGATCCTTGGTTGAGGACTTGTACACTGGTTATATGCTGCATTGCCAAGTTTTCTGCAACCCTACTAGACCCGCATTTTTGGGGGATGCGCCCATCACCCTGAATGATTTGCTGAATCAAAGTAGACGGTGGTCCATGGGCCTACTTGATGTGGGCTTTTGTAAGCATAGCCCAATGAACACTTTCCACGCCCACACTATTCTTTCTGGTCCATTTGGTGTATTCCCATCATCATATATGCCTTCTTGCCCCAAGCTAGCTCTCCTCAACTCTTTCCATATCTTTCCAAAGGTATGTGCAAGTAGTCATCAGCAGTTTATGCTAATTGCTAAGCATGAATATCAATTGTTTTCACTTAACTAGGTGTGATTATGCTGCATATCAAGTATGAGCTGCTAAGAACAGGCTCGATCCCAAATAATTAGAAATATGTTTTGTTTAGTCAAGTTGAGTTGTATCAAATATCAAATATATTGTTTAACCGTTGTTTGTTACAGGTCTTAGACACTTGGTTTTACATGTATGCATTTCTTTTCCTCGGAGCCTATGGAAAAGATTTTCTCGACTTCATGTTAGCAGGAGGAACAGCCCAAAGGTGGTGGAACAATCAGAGAATGTGGATGGTTGGGGACTTTCAAGTTTTCCATTTGGGTTAGTAGAATGCTTACTCAAGTACCTTGGCTCATCAACGTTTGTATTCAACGTCACAAGCAAGGAGGTTGAGAANTTCCATTTGGGTTAGTAGAATGCTTACTCAAGTACCTTGGCTCATCAACGTTTGTATTCAACGTCACAAGCAAGGAGGTTGAGAATGAACAAAACAAGCAATACGAACAACGGATTTTCGAGTTCAGAGTCACGTCCCCTCTGTTCTTGCCCATTACAACAGCTGCGATAATCAATTTGATCTCTTTTTTTCGAGGCATCGTACAGGTCTGGAGGTTTGGAAGCTTTGAAAAACAGTTTAGGCAGATGTTCCTTGCCGGTTTTGTGGTGTTAAATAGCTGGCCAGTGTATGAAGGCTTAGTCTTGATAACTGATAAGGGAAAGATGCCTATGAAGGTCAAAATTGACATCAATGACTCTTGCTAGTATTCTCTACTGGGCCGGATAGCATGGTTCAAGGTTACAGGCTCAGAGACCGAGATGCATCTGTTGGTCCAATGGTATTGGATAATATGCACGAAATGCAGAATTTTGATAGGAATAAAATACAGCTTATATCATGCAGACACGGAATGTTATTTGTCAATATATTGTGATTTGATTACGATAACAATGATTGGAATGACTATGGCTAAGTCGTTACAACGCGTGAGAGTCAACTACTAGTTGAGTGAGACTCGTAGTCTAAACAGAACGTGTAACGGTCTCAGAACAAAAGGTGTCGATCCGAATGCAACTTGGCCACATACAAATAGACCAATAAAGATTCAAAAATTAATGACAGTTCTACCAAGGAAAAAAAAACCATAGCACTAGCACCAGAAATCATATAACTGTACCTTCTATCTGCCTTGCTTACAGAGAGCTATGCAAATGATAAAAACTAACACGAAATTAGTACTTCCTTTTCCTTATTTTGAAACTCGATGATCGAATAACATTATCATCCACTGTCAGTGTTGCCTCGAGAACTTCCATGGATTCAGGTTTGGTAAAGTAAGTGAACAATAGGTAGATGCCATCTAAATAAGTATTGGTCTCACCTGCTTTGTTCCTCTTCTTGATGCTGTAGGCAAGCGGAATGACCCCTCGATTGAACACCTCCACATACATGCCACCCCCAGCAACAAGCAACTGCAAAATGATTACACATTAACAGGGCCGTAGCACCGAATTGGGTTTCAGGCCTTTCATTAAACTACTGGATGCATGAAAGGAAGCAGAATTTCAGCAGGAAATTCTTGGACATTCTTGACAACTTTACAATTTATGGTACAACTGGGCCTGAGCAAGCGTGCATACTGCTAAGACACTTTGTCTTACCAGGGAGAGTAAAGATCAAATCTATCTAATAAAAGGGCATTTCTAGCTATACCTGAGACATCCTAATTGAATATGACTTCCATTTAATCCACCATAAGGACCAGGAAATTATGTGTATGGTACGACTAGCATCATCCATTTCCGTCATTCCTTCACATGACGGAGAATGGGTAACAGACAATGGGGCAGAATTCGTGCTATAGAACAGTAAAGTAAAATTAATCAATCGAGAGGAGACATGCAATCCCACGGTTTCCACACCCTCCCCTACCCCAACCCACAAAAAAAGGAGGGAAAAACGAAAGGAAATAAAAAGATGAATCTTTTTACGGGTCTGGCATTTACTGAAAAGCAAGGCAGCAAATCAACAGGTAATGAAAATTAATTTACTCTGAATTTTACACGTTTGATACAATTTCAATTGTACTTCCGAAATTCAAAAGCACTACACATTTTGCAAAGAATTGTGGAGTTGAGATATGTGTATTTTATCTCAAACGAGCCTTCAAATTCAAACTTCAAAAGATTGGAAAAAATATAAGAAGTTTGTCAAGGTTACATGGCTTTCAGGTACAAAATTGCATGGACATGATCAACAGTTACAATCAAATTGGTGGATGATTACAATTGTGCGCAATTGGAAGGCTTGGTTCCAACATGTCTAGTTGGGCAAGCAATCAGAAACCCCATCAGCTAGTTCAAGCTTACTATGTAATTGTTCATAGACCGCCCTTATTATGTTCCTTCGGTTTCATGGATTCCTCATAATGAATTAATGCTTATGTTAAACATATTATATACAAAATACACTGATTTCCTCTTTGAAATAAAAGAAGCATAANTGTTCATAGACCGCCCTTATTATGTTCCTTCGGTTTCATGGATTCCTCATAATGAATGAATGCTTATGTTAAACATATTATATACTAAATACACTGATTTCCTCTTTGAAATAAAAGAAGCATAAAAAAAAACCCATCCAAAAGTTCTCTGCCTTGGGGAAGGGAGGGCTTATCTCTCTAATTTCTGGGGAGAGAGCTCTCCCATGCTTCAATCTGCATCCAAAAGCATTTATTCTCCCACAAATGTTCAACAAAATTTTTCTTTTTGAAAAACATCATTGATGCAACAGAATAAGATAAAAAAACTCGAATCACTCATTAAAATATGGGGAATTAGCCCAGCAGAGAATGCTTACTCGTAGTGTATTTTGAAGTGAAGAGAACATTCAAATGAAAAAGAGAGCTTTCATTTACCCATATCATTTGCAGCCACATGATGGTCCAAATTTCTTTCTTTTTCTTTTTGCTACACACCATTTAAATAACTTTTTCTGACATCTTATATTCCCAAACAAAAAAAGACAGTGCAATTACATCTTAAAGCCATCTAATCCAATCAAAATNTTTTTGCTACACACCATTTAAATAACTTTTTCTGACATCTTATATTCCCAAACAAAAAAAGACAGTGCAATTACATCTTAAAGCCATCTAATCCAATCAAAATACATTGCAATGACATCTAAATGTCTTCTTATCTACTCGTATCTATAGAGTTTGATTGAGTATAAAAGCAAGCAATGTAGCCCGATTCCACAACATGACACTGAAGTACAAAAGACCAATTTTTGCACACTGGACACATGATAGATACACAGGCTATTAATATCCCAATTTCCCCCTGCACTTTCTCTTTTGTACCCCAATTGAATCTTTCGCCAAACCCACCCCACCCATTTTTTTGGGTTTTGGAAAAGGGGTTGGATCTCGTAAACTAATTCTGTTATGAATTAGTTACTCCCAAAAATATGAACATGAATAAATGACAAATATAATGCAATGTATGGGAGCATGAGTGTACAGGAATGTGAATGTGTACCTCTTCATACTTCTGGGTAACAGTAAGTCTTTCGTCTTCGGACATGTCGGGCCTGAAGACGGCCATGGTTTCATATTGTCGAAGGCCAGGTGGGCACTGAGGCTCCTCTTTGTCTTCAACAGCCGAAATGACCGACCCGGCTGTGGTTGGTGGGTCATCGTCTACTCCGAATCCTCCTCCTTCAAAGAACGTTCCCGAGAAGTCCAGAGTTTGCGCTTTGATGGATAAGCCTATGTTTCTCTTTTGGTGGTGCCAGGTTTTGGCTTCTCTAGAAAAAGCCATAAAACTACGAGGAGAGAGAAAATGGTTGTGGGGTTTGGGAGGGAATGGAGGGGCAGATGAGGGAGTTAGGGTTGAAGAGACCAACGAGGCGGCCATTTTTGGAGCTCTCTGTAATTGTTGCTCTCAGTCTCTGAGATTGTATGGAAGATCAGAGATGTAAGCTTGGGCGGCGACGATGCAAGGGAGTGACAAGTGGATAAGNGTCTCTGAGATTGTATGGAAGATCAGAGATGTAAGCTTGGGCGGCGACGATGCAAGGGAGTGACAAGTGGATAAGGGGAATGAGCTATATTTTTTTGGGTTCACCGGTGGAGGGGCAACTTTTATTTTTGGGGGCAATTCACATGTATTTATTTTGTGACGCCGTCTGAATTTAAAATTTATCATTCTCGATTTGGCTCTAAAGATTATCGATATATAAATTTAAAATATTTAAATTTATAATTTATTTCTATTACTTAAATTACCTTGAAAGTAAAGAAATAAACTAGGTCATCAAAGATTTAANATATTTAAATTTATAATTTATTTCTATTACTTAAATTACCTTGAAAGTAAAGAAATAAACTAGGTCATCAAAGATTTAAATCCTCTATTGTTAAATTTTTTAGCCAAAATAACGTCATTTCAAACTAAAACGATATTATTTATGCACGACACAGTTTCGCAGTAAAACGACACTTGCTGCACGAGAGTATCTCCAAGAGAATGATTAAAACTTTAAAATAATTAATATAATATTATATATAAATAATTTATAATATATTCTCTATGTCTTTTGTCCTTTTCCACCTTTTTTATCCTCCCTTTATCTTTCTCTCTTTTTTTTTTCTTTTTCATTTTCTCTATTTTTTTTTTCTTTTCCTTTAATAATTTCAACAAAAGGACAATATGAAAATTAATATTTTAAAAAAATAGTTAAAATATAAAAAATTTATTAAAGTATGTATTAAAAAAATGAATAATTAAAATAAAAAAATACATTTTTTGAATACCTAAAATACAAAACCTTCTGCATCCGAACTGTCCATCGGCTAACTATATAACCTAGAAAAATAGTCTGTGCTGTCAAGTTTCTTGTAGCCAAAGAAGGGTAGCCAAGCAACGGCTGACTCCCAACTGAGAGAGGGAGAGAGATGGATCCAAAGCTGACGGAGGTTTCGCAACTGTTCGAGCGATTCAAAGCCGCTTTCGTACGGAACGATTTTGATACCTGTGCAAAACTCCTCTCTCAACTCAAGGTAACGGTAAATCCCTTCCAAAAAACTTAACCATTGTAACCACTTTCAAAACCCTAATTATTCAGTTCTTGATGTTCTTTGGTAACAGGTCTCCGTATTCTGAATCTTATTTTAATTGAAACAACCTTATCCAATCGAATGCTATAATTTTTCCTGTATCATGTTAATTTTGTATTCGAGGGATCCACCACTGCCTAATCTAGCTAGGTCATTTTTTAATGCCATAATTTTTTTCTGCATTGCGTTGATTTTTTTTGGTACTACTGTTTGTTGAGTTCAGTGCTATAGGATAACATTCTTGATTCGAGTCTCAAGCAACCTATAACATTTAAACATTTCACTGCGAATTATTGTGTAATGAAGAATAACATGTGGCGTTTGATCTATGGATCACGAAGAAGAATTGCAGATTGTGTTTGGGCTTATTAGTTTATGGAATTGCTTGAGTCGTTTTTCGTGATTCCCTAATCATGGACTGTAGATTTAGGAGTTGGCAATGAATTTGGTACTGCTCCAAAATACTATTTTTTACTGGGCTGTGGTGTGGAAGCAAAGCACGAGAGTACTTACACTGAAACATTTATGAGGAAGATTTGCAGTTGAATTGTTTAATTATATCCTTTCAGAACTGAAAATAAAAAAAGGTATTTTGGTTGAGGATGTGAAACTCAGGCTTTATTCTCTACTTCATTGTGGTAGATATTATTTTTGTAGTATGGATATCCTATTCCCTGGCTGTTAGTCTAAGGAAGCAGTGATTGTAAAAGACATCTTAAGTATGGGGAAATAGAGCACGGTTGGAAATATGCAGAAAGAAAAGGAAATCGGAGAAATGCAGATCTTTGGATCTTGGTGGAGTTCTACGCACTAAGAATGTTGCTAGATTATACTATTGGATTAACGGAACTATTGTAAAAATAATATTACTGAGAATTGTAAGGATCTTATTGGAAAAAGTTGTAAGGTTATGTATTTATATCTTTAGACCTTGGTATTACCATATGGTGTGTATCAATCGTGTTTTTTGTTTGCAGGTTTCTCTGACAGAATTTAAAAGTCTTCCTCCTTTATTTGAAGAAACACCTAATGCGCTTCATGAGTTGACAGTAGCAAGTAATGTTCTTCACTTTGACTCTTTTCTTTGTCATTTTTGTTGGAAGTTTATAGAAACCTCTTTTCTCTTAATGCACGTACTTTGTGTCATATTGGGCTGTGTATGTATGTGAGAGGGAGTGTTAGACACAGAGAAACAAAAACCCATTTATTGCATTTCTTCTTTGCAGTTTCTTAACTTTATTTTTCCAATTGTTAACTATGTATTCATGTTGCCGTGGACATGCATAATCACCTGGGATCTAAAATAATTGCAGTTTCTTTTATTGCCTATTGTGGATGTGCAAATTGTCTGAACAATGTATTGTCCACAGTAGGAAGGCTTGATCCTGATGATTCTCTTTGCTGTCACTAGACATGAGAGGATGGGAGGACATTTTCCTTTTTCAGGGCAAGGGGAAGTAAATGTCTAATGAGAGGTGGCGGCAAAGAAAGAAAAGGACAAAAAAACAAGAAAAGAAAATCAATTTCATCATGACACATTGGAGTAGACACAAGGGTGAAAGCAGTTTTCTCGAACCAAGAATATATCAACCTTTAAATGTATGTGTGTATCCTACTGCGTGCAAAAGTAGTTGGCAGTGCAACTCCTGCTTTGCTGCTGTAACGCATGAGAGCTGTATCTTTAATTAAAACCACAAGCTTTATCACTCCTATTCACACACACATAACGCCAAAGATTTGCGCTGCCCATTAGGTGGATACTTTGTGGGGAATGGAGTACCAATTGTTATCTTATGGACTTCATAATTCAAAGGTTCATTGGTTACAGATTTTTTAATGACCAGTTGTTATTATTTATCTATCAAACATGATCATGAACATAATGGTGGCATGAGGCATGCTGTTTGCAGCTTATCTAGAGTTTAATATCTACCCTAGAGGATATTGAAATAGCGTAAAATTGAAGAACATCTATTTTTTCTGGCATCATTATTTATGTTCCCTCAAACCTTAATTTTTCCCACTGGCAATGTGTATTTCTTCAAAAATTTCCAGGGGATATATATGAGCATGCAGTTGTTCTTAGTGTGAAGACCGAGGATCAGGATGCCTTTNACAATACTAATGCAATATAATCGTTACACCCAATGTTTATTACCTATAAATAGTAATCCCTTTCCTCACGTAAATTTTTTTGTGCGGTGTCGGGTGGTGTAAATAGTCAATTAAAAGTTATACATTCAGAAAAAAGAGTAATCATTCATTACTTTGTCATATTTTTTTTTAAAAAAGAACATGACAATTTTTCATTAGGTATATACACCATGTGACAATTTTTCAATATGTACGTTAGGATATTAGCCTCTAGCTAGTTGAAACTTGATACTTCATGGTAGAGCCATGTAAAGCAATAATTATTGATGGATGGTCCCTTGAATGCGCAGGTTCTGCTAGAGAGTGCCAGAGACAAAGACGTCACAGGTCACGCAGTGCCAAACCTCGTTTATGTGTGCATAGAGAAATGTACCTCCACATCCCCACAATTTTAAAGTTGGTGCCTTAATCGTGCTGGTAAGGATTCTAACATGTGGGGTACAATTAAATATTATAATTTTATTTTAAAACGGTCGAAATATTTAAAATATTTTTTTTTCTATGGAGATTAAAACGAATCAGTAATAGAATCAAAATTCTAATACTTCGAGGTGTTTCATAATGTTTTAATACATTTACACAATTGTTTCGAAATATTTCAAGATATTTTAATATATTTCGACCGATATTTTAGAAAAATAATTCTTAAATTTTTTAATTTTTAATACTATTTTCAAAACGGATCGAAACATTTCCGTTTTCAAGGTGACCAAAACAATGCACCGAACCAAAATTTTAATCCTTAACTACAATACAAATATCATATTATCGGTCATGTATCTAACACAANCCTTTGAGAGGGATTTTTTCCAGCTGAAACCTTACTATACAGATGCATGGTAACTTTCCTTGTCTTTAGCTTTAGTCAATTAAACAAAATCCATGCACTATAGCAAAACTCTAAAGTTTTGGTTAAATAAAATATTTCTAAACATGTCCGTTTCTCCCGTGGTTAAATAATTTCAGAAGACTACTTTACTTAATTGCTGATGATGTTCTGATTTATGTTGGATGTCAGTTTTTCACATTTTGATTATTTTTTATTTAACACCACTATGAGATGGGATGTTTCGATTTTCCTTTTTGCTAGTTGAAGTTTTGCTTCCATTTCAATCACGACAGGCAGTTAGATTAATTAGGCAAAAAGCAAAATCTCTCCATTTAAGTTACCCATGCTGCCAGCATGTATATTAAACTAACTTTACAGTGTGGATGAAAACATATTATGAAATGGCAGGTTCATTGAATTTTACTTTTTAACTGTATAAATGTTCATCTAAATTGACTTACCCGAACATTGGACATGAAGGAGTGCTACAATGGATATGAGTCATCCAATGACAATAACTCATGTAGATGATGGGACATGATTAAATATGTGATGTATGTTTGTGCATGCACCTCAAGGAACAAGTGGGTGCATCCTCCCACGTGTCTCACACCAGAACAAAGGCTTATGAAATGTGACATTTTAATATGTGTTGGACTAGCTTTGAATAGATAGTTGTACAATCTTTCAACTGATTGTGTTTTGTGATTATGTAGGGAAGCTTTTCTTTAATTTCTAGTTGCATATCTTATTATTTTATGTATTCGTGAATTGTCTTTGTTGATGTGTATATATACTGTATGTTATGCCTACATGTAAATTAAGGGAGGTATGTTTAAAACAGAACCTCATTGCGTGTGAGGAATGTAGTTGCTGGTGATCTTTTTTTTCAAACACTTACTCTTATTTGCTTGCACAACTCCTGAAATGAAAAGGTATGTTTGTGACTTCTGTTTCTTTTGATGGACCAGTGGACGTATTCCATCATCCCCTCAGGAGTACCCCATCTTAGGTCTCAACCTTTTGAGACTTCTTGTGCAGAATAGAATTGCTGAATTCCACACAGAATTGGAGTTGCTTTCTGCCACTGCTCTGGAGAATCCTTGTATCAAACATGATGTGGAATTAGAGCAATCCTTTATGGAAGGAGCTTACAATCGTGTCTTGAGTGCTAGACAGACAGTCCCTCACGAAACATACGTTTATTTCATGGATCTACTGGCAAAGACAGTCAGGTAATTAGTTGATCCCAAAATTATGCAATATTCAAAGGATTTGACTAAAGTTCGCATAGCAAGAAGTGGTATGGGACTAGCGTACTAGCCATCATCTTCAATTTCATTAATTTTACTGGAAATGGGATTCTGTTGTAGTGGCACAACTTATCACATCCTTCTAAGGAGATTGTTAGTGGCCAGTTGTAGTTGAATTTATAGTCTTATGATAAGTTACCTAAAAAAATGCTGTTTGTTTTATGTGCTTAGTAGTTTTTTTTCCTTTGCTTTTGTTAGGGACGAGATTGCTGGATGTGGTGAGAAGGCATATGATTCTCTTTCAATTAATGATTGCAGACAAATGTTGCTGTTCTCTTCAGACCAAGAACTTCTTGAATATGTCAAGGAGGTAAATTTTTTTGCATTTTTTGAGACTTATTAGTCAATTAAATTTAGCACATACTAATCTTGTCTTGATGATTTGCATGAGAAGGGTGGTATTGATCAGTCAGTCATCTTTGGTTTTCTCCTTTGCTTTAAAATTTCCTGCATTCCCCCCACCCCCTTCTCTCTCTCTTTCTGAAATATTTCTTGATTGTAAATTGTGTTTGGTTATTTGCCAAGGACTTTAAAATATGCATACATCATACCTTTGCGGCATACTTCATCTTTATTGGAATACTTTTTGGAACCTACTTGAAATCATATTGGTTTATTGGAGAGGTTGAGTTCGGATTTAATACTTTCTTTATTATTCATTATTTCCTTTTAAGCATATTATCATTGCTTTGAATGATAACGCGGTAAATGGACCATTCCTGAGCATTATAGTATCTTGTGGTTTGCAGGAGCACCCTGAGTGGGAGTTAAAGAATGGATTTGTAATTTTTCAAAGGGCAAAAGAATCTGCACCTTGCAAGGAGATACCGTCTTTGCAACTCATCAATCAGACACTGAGTTATGCAAGGGAGTTGGAGCGGATTGTTTGAGGGACATTCTGCTCAATCATTGTTTGTTTCCGTACTTCGAATCCCTAGCGCTTAAACCTGCTATTTGCCTGGCAGAAGTGTTTATGTTTGAACTATAATTCAGAACCAGGGATGGTAGTCAGCTTCTACATTCTCTTGGAAGCAGACAAATTCTGCACTTGTGTCTTTGGGTTCCGACAATGCTTTTGTTCAGTAGGGAAAGAAATTCAAAACAAGTTGCTATGTTGGAATATTCACAGTTTCTTGTCCCTTTTTTCCTGCTTTACCATGTTGCACATCTAGTGTCGGTTCCAATCACTTTGCTCTATCTAACATGTGGCTTTAACTCTATAATCTGAAGGTGTTTAGTGGCTTGGTTGTGAAAAGCATATTAATCGTCGAACACCGACATGTGAAGTCTTGTACCCCACTCACCTGCTTGCCAACAAAAATACACACTTATCGTTTCCCAGGGTTTCAAAGATCAATTTCATTCTTCCCGGTCATGTACTGCCTAACCAGTTATTTTTACATGTGACAAGTCAATAGATCCAAACTGGTGTAGACTCTTGAATGTAACGGGGTTTGAGGGAGGTAAAATGATAAACAGTGTTATAAGCTCAGCCCATGACATTATTCAATCGGATTGGTATGCATAATTGCTCCAAATCCAGTGACAATTTCGTCACTGAATAAAATTGCAGTTCTATTAACTGAGTCATCAGTAGAGTCACTGGTTTACACTCGTGATATCTAAGTATCATGTGAGATCGGTCATTTTTGTCCTTTTAGGGGCTGTTTGATATGTTTTTTGGGAGGAATTTGGATTGACTTGTCCAAACCCAAAGATGATATTCAATATTTAATGTTGTTCATACTCATATTTGATATGCCCAGGGATATATGATTATTATGATAATATATTTTTATTTAAATGACTTGTGTTCCTTAATCAATTTATTTATATGGAGTATATAAGATATATGAGGGTATAAATGTCATTTGTATGTTAAATCCACTAACCCACATATGAAACCCACGCCCCCGTGAGTTTCATGAAACCCATAAACTTGGGTTTCATGATCGGGCTGAGTTTCAAACCCTAGACTACATGTGTATTTGTCAAACGTGAGTTTGAGGGAGTTTATTCTTCAACTCATGTTTCAAAATCTTTCCAAACTCACATACCAAATAGGCACTTAGGATATGTTCTAATACAATTCAAATTACGGTGGTCAATCATTAAGTTTGAGGCAATAGTTGATTCAAATTTAAACACCTAATCTAACAATCTTGAGTGATAGGTACAAATAGAGGTTGAGCAAGAATGACGCGATTTAGATAAAGTTATTTAGGGACTTACATAGAATTTTAGCGGCCGACACACTACAAGTGAACTTTTGTTCTGCTGTGAATTGAATAATGGAGGTTGAAGAATGACGAGCAGTCGGTCAATAATTAAATTTATATTAATAAATAAGTATAACCATAACCATAATCACACACCCACCTGATAAGGCATTCACAACCACCATATTATTGAAATATCTTCTTGTCCTTTTTCAATTATAGGTTGGCAATGTTGCCCTGCTAACCAAGTAACACAATCCTGACTTTTCTAGTTTTTGTGGACTTTAATCATCAATTATTCGAGTGTAATGAAAATGATGGGGTTTTGAGAAAATAACATTGTTTTTCATAGTACGAAGGATAAGGTTGAATATTTAAAGGATTATCATAGATCTCATTTTCGAATCTCATAACATAACTTTATATTATTTGACAAAATGTGATTTGTGTTGTTAAAAATGTGGTCCGAATATTTCCTATTTTATTATCCAATAAATTCAAGACACGTGTCCATATTATAAGAGAACAAATGACTAGAGTCGATAACTTATATGACAGTGGGGGTCCAACAGAATTAGTTCGGACAACAGTGTCATGATAATATTTCAGCGTTGCGGCAGACATCAGCACTACTTCAACACTATAGTGCCGCAGAAGGGCGGGACACATCCTCATCACATTAAAAGTGGTAAAATGGACACTTAACCAAGGACGAACTAGAGTGATACTGCAAAAGTCTGGGGCAACTTTGCCGTGACTCGCCTCCCCCACTGTGGAAACAAGGCACAAAGCTGGGATTGCACAACCAATGAAACTAATATCTTCAACCTATGGGACACCATTGTTCAATCGGCCCAATGGACTAAGAGGAGAGGTCCCCCACATAGGGATAGGGCAGTATGACCCTTCTCAAGGGAGAACTAAGCAACAAGATGGACGAGCATAATTGCTAAACTCAATTTAGGGTAGTGTCTTGAAAATTTAGTCTGCTCGAGTAACCCTCTTAATGTATAATTCACTATCCAGTGGGCATGCTTTACTAAAATTTGGAGCGACTCCTAAGGTANGTAGCACCGAATTGGGTTTCAGGCCTTTCATTAAACTACTGGATGCATGAAAGGAAGCAGAATTTCAGCAGGAAATTCTTGGACATTCTTGACAACTTTACAATTTATGGTACAACTGGGCCTGAGCAAGCGTGCATACTGCTAAGACACTTTGTCTTACCAGGGAGAGTAAAGATCAAATCTATCTAATAAAAGGGCATTTCTAGCTATACCTGAGACATCCTAATTGAATATGACTTCCATTTAATCCACCATAAGGACCAGGAAATTATGTGTATGGTACGACTAGCATCATCCATTTCCGTCATTCCTTCACATGACGGAGAATGGGTAACAGACAATGGGGCAGAATTCGTGCTATAGAACAGTAAAGTAAAATTAATCAATCGAGAGGAGACATGCAATCCCACGGTTTCCACACCCTCCCCTACCCCAACCCACAAAAAAAGGAGGGAAAAACGAAAGGAAATAAAAAGATGAATCTTTTTACGGGTCTGGCATTTACTGAAAAGCAAGGCAGCAAATCAACAGGTAATGAAAATTAATTTACTCTGAATTTTACACGTTTGATACAATTTCAATTGTACTTCCGAAATTCAAAAGCACTACACATTTTGCAAAGAATTGTGGAGTTGAGATATGTGTATTTTATCTCAAACGAGCCTTCAAATTCAAACTTCAAAAGATTGGAAAAAATATAAGAAGTTTGTCAAGGCTACATGGCTTTCAGGTACAAAATTGCATGGACATGATCAACAGTTACAATCAAATTGGTGGATGATTACAATTGTGCGCAATTGGAAGGCTTGGTTCCAACATGTCTAGTTGGGCAAGCAATCAGAAACCCCATCAGCTAGTTCAAGCTTACTATGTAATTGTTCATAGACCGCCCTTATTATGTTCCTTCGGTTTCATGGATTCCTCATAATGAATTAATGCTTATGTTAAACATATTATATACAAAATACACTGATTTCCTCTTTGAAATAAAAGAAGCATAAAAAAAAACCCATCCAAAAGTTCTCTGCCTTGGGGAAGGGAGGGCTTATCTCTCTAATTTCTGGGGAGAGAGCTCTCCCATGCTTCAATCTGCATCCAAAAGCATTTATTCTCCCACAAATGTTCAACAAAATTTTTCTTTTTGAAAAACATCATTGATGCAACAGAATAAGATAAAAAAACTCGAATCACTCATTAAAATATGGGGAATTAGCCCAGCAGAGAATGCTTACTTGTAGTGTATTTTGAAGTGAAGAGAACATTCAAATGAAAAAGAGAGCTTTCATTTACCCATATCATTTGCAGCCACATGATGGTCCAAATTTCTTTCTTTTTCTTTTTGCTACACACCATTTAAATAACTTTTTCTGACATCTTATATTCCCAAACAAAAAAAGACAGTGCAATTACATCTTAAAGCCATCTAATCCAATCAAAATACATTGCAATGACATCTAAATGTCTTCTTATCTACTCGTATCTATAGAGTTTGATTGAGTATAAAAGCAAGCAATGTAGCCCGATTCCACAACATGACACTGAAGTACAAAAGACCAATTTTTGCACACTGGACACATGATAGATACACAGGCTATTAATATCCCAATTTCCCCCTGCACTTTCTCTTTTGTACCCCAATTGAATCTTTCGCCAAACCCACCCCACCCATTTTTTTGGGTTTTGGAAAAGGGGTTGGATCTCGTAAACTAATTCTGTTATGAATTAGTTACTCCCAAAAATATGAACATGAATAAATGACAAATATAATGCAATGTATGGGAGCATGAGTGTACAGGAATGTGAATGTGTACCTCTTCATACTTCTGGGTAACAGTAAGTCTTTCGTCTTCGGACATGTCGGGCCTGAAGACGGCCATGGTTTCATATTGTCGAAGGCCAGGTGGGCACTGAGGCTCCTCTTTGTCTTCAACAGCCGAAATGACCGACCCGGCTGTGGTTGGTGGGTCATCGTCTACTCCGAATCCTCCTCCTTCAAAGAACGTTCCCGAGAAGTCCAGAGTTTGCGCTTTGATGGATAAGCCTATGTTTCTCTTTTGGTGGTGCCAGGTTTTGGCTTCTCTAGAAAAAGCCATAAAACTACGAGGAGAGAGAAAATGGTTGTGGGGTTTGGGAGGGAATGGAGGGGCAGATGAGGGAGTTAGGGTTGAAGAGACCAACGAGGCGGCCATTTTTGGAGCTCTCTGTAATTGTTGCTCTCAGTCTCTGAGATTGTATGGAAGATCAGAGATGTAAGCTTGGGCGGCGACGATGCAAGGGAGTGACAAGTGGATAAGCTTTGGGTTCACCGGTGGAGGGGCAACTTTTATTTTTGGGGGCAATCCACATGTATTTATTTTGTGACGTCGTCTAAATTTAAAATTTATCATTCTCGACTTGGCCCTAAAGATTATCGATGTTTAAATTTATAATTTATTTCTATTACTTGAATTACCTTTAAAGTAAAAGAAATAAACTAGGTCATCAAAGATTTAGATCCTCTATTGTTAAATTTTTTAGCCAAAATAACGTCATTTCAAACTAAAACGATATTATTTATGCACGACACAGTTTCGCACTAAAACGACACTGGCTGCACGAGAGTATCTCCACGAGAATGACTAAAACTTTAAAATAATTAATATAATATTATATATAAATAATTTATAATATATTCTCTATGTCTTTTGTCATTTTCCACCTTTCTTATCCTCCCTTTATCTTTCTCTCTTTTTTTCTTCTTTTTTATTTTCTCTATTTTTTTTCTCTTTTCCTAAAATAATTTCAACAAAAGGACAAGATATGAAAATTAATATTTAAAAAAAATAGTTAAAATATAAAAAATTTATTAAAGTATGTATTAAAAAAATGAATAATTAAAATAAAAAAATACATTTTTTGAATACCTAAAATACAAAACCTTCTGCATCCGAACTGTCCATCGGCTAACTATATAACCTAGAAAAATAGTCTGTGCTGTCAAGTTTCTTGTAGCCAAAGAAGGGTAGCCAAGCAACGGCTGACTCCCAACTGAGAGAGGGAGAGAGATGGATCCAAAGCTGACGGAGGTTTCGCAACTGTTCGAGCGATTCAAAGCCGCTTTCGTACGGAACGATTTTGATACCTGTGCAAAACTCCTCTCTCAACTCAAGGTAACGGTAAATCCCTTCCAAAAAACTTAACCATTGTAACCACTTTCAAAACCCTAATTATTCAGTTCTTGATGTTCTTTGGTAACAGGTCTCCGTATTCTGAATCTTATTTTAATTGAAACAACCTTATCCAATCGAATGCTATAATTTTTCCTGTATCATGTTAATTTTGTATTCGAGGGATCCACCACTGCCTAATCTAGCTAGGTCATTTTTTAATGCCATAATTTTTTTCTGCATTGCGTTGATTTTTTTTTGGTACTACTGTTTGTTGAGTTCAGTGCTATAGGATAACATTCTTGATTCGAGTCTCAAGCAACCTATAACATTTAAACATTTCACTGCGAATTATTGTGTAATGAAGAATAACATGTGGCGTTTGATCTATGGATCACGAAGAAGAATTGCAGATTGTGTTTGGACTTATTAGTTTATGGAATTGCTTGAGTCGTTTTTCGTGATTCCCTAATCATGGACTGTAGATTTAGGAGTTGGCAATGAATTTGGTACTGCTCCAAAATACTATTTTTTACTGGGCTGTGGTGTGGAAGCAAAGCACGAGAGTACTTACACTGAAACATTTATGAGGAAGATTTGCAGTTGAATTGTTTAATTATATCCTTTCAGAACTGAAAATAAAAAAAGGTATTTTGGTTGAGGATGTGAAACTCAGGCTTTATTCTCTACTTCATTGTGGTAGATATTATTTTTGTAGTATGGATATCCTATTCCCTGGCTGTTAGTCTAAGGAAGCAGTGATTGTAAAAGACATCTTAAGTATGGGGAAATAGAGCACGGTTGGAAATATGCAGAAAGAAAAGGAAATCGGAGAAATGCAGATCTTTGGATCTTGGTGGAGTTCTACGCACTAAGAATGTTGCTAGATTATACTATTGGATTAACGGAACTATTGTAAATATAATATTACTGAGAATTGTAAGGATCTTGTTGGAAAAAGTTGTAAGGTTATGTATTTATATCTTTAGACCTTGGTATTACCATATGGTGTGTATCAATCGTGTTTTTTGTTTGCAGGTTTCTCTGACAGAATTTAAAAGTCTTCCTCCTTTATTTGAAGAAACACCTAATGCGCTTCATGAGTTGACAGTAGCAAGTAATGTTCTTCACTTTGACTCTTTTCTTTGTCATTTTTGTTGGAAGTTTATAGAAACCTCTTTTCTCTTAATGCACGTACTTTGTGTCATATTGGGCTGTGTATGTATGTGAGAGGGAGTGTTAGACACAGAGAAACAAAAACCCATTTATTGCATTTCTTCTTTGCAGTTTCTTAACTTTATTTTTCCAATTGTTAACTATGTATTCATGTTGCCGTGGACATGCATAATCACCTGGGATCTAAAATAATTGCAGTTTCTTTTATTGCCTATTGTGGATGTGCAAATTGTCTGAACAATGTATTGTCCACAGTAGGAAGGCTTGATCCTGATGATTCTCTTTGCTGTCACTAGACATGAGAGAATGGGAGGACATTTTCCTTTTTCAGGGCAAGGGGAAGTAAATGTCTAATGAGAGGTGGCGGCAAAGAAAGAAAAGGACAAAAAAACAAGAAAAGAAAATCAATTTCATCATGACACATTGGAGTAGACACAAGGGTGAAAGCAGTTTTCTCGAACCAAGAATATATCAACCTTTAAATGTATGTGTGTATCCTACTGCGTGCAAAAGTAGTTGGCAGTGCAACTCCTGCTTTGCTGCTGTAACGCATGAGAGCTGTATCTTTAATTAAAACCACAAGCTTTATCACTCCTATTCACACACACATAACGCCAAAGATTTGCGCTGCCCATTAGGTGGATACTTTGTGGGGAATGGAGTACCAATTGTTATCTTATGGACTTCATAATTCAAAGGTTCATTGGTTACAGATTTTTTAATGACCAGTTGTTATTTATCTATCAAACATGATCATGAACATAATGGTGGCATGAGGCATGCTGTTTGCAGCTTATCTAGAGTTTAATATCTACCCTAGAGGATATTGAAATAGCGTAAAATTGAAGAACATCTATTTTTTCTGGCATCATTATTTATGTTCCCTCAAACCTTAATTTTTCCCACTGGCAATGTGTATTTCTTCAAAAATTTCCAGGGGATATATATGAGCATGCAGTTGTTCTTAGTGTGAAGACCGAGGATCAGGATGCCTTTGAGAGGGATTTTTTCCAGCTGAAACCTTACTATACAGATGCATGGTAACTTTCCTTGTCTTTAGCTTTAGTCAATTAAACAAAATCCATGCACTATAGCAAAACTCTAAAGTTTTGGTTAAATAAAATATTTCTAAACATGTCCGTTTCTCCCGTGGTTAAATAATTTCAGAAGACTACTTTACTTAATTGCTGATGATGTTCTGATTTATGTTGGATGTCAGTTTTTCACATTTTGATTATTTTTTATTTAACACCACTATGAGATGGGATGTTTCGATTTTCCTTTTTGCTAGTTGAAGTTTTGCTTCCATTTCAATCACGACAGGCAGTTAGATTAATTAGGCAAAAAGCAAAATCTCTCCATTTAAGTTACCCATGCTGCCAGCATGTATATTAAACTAACTTTACAGTGTGGATGAAAACATATTATGAAATGGCAGGTTCATTGAATTTTACTTTTTAACTGTATAAATGTTCATCTAAATTGACTTACCCGAACATTGGACATGAAGGAGTGCTACAATGGATATGAGTCATCCAATGACAATAACTCATGTAGATGATGGGACATGATTAAATATGTGATGTATGTTTGTGCATGCACCTCAAGGAACAAGTGGGTGCATCCTCCCACGTGTCTCACACCAGAACAAAGGCTTATGAAATGTGACATTTTAATATGTGTTGGACTAGCTTTGAATAGATAGTTGTACAATCTTTCAACTGATTGTGTTTTGTGATTATGTAGGGAAGCTTTTCTTTAATTTCTAGTTGCATATCTTATTATTTTATGTATTCGTGAATTGTCTTTGTTGATGTGTATATATATTGTATGTTATGCCTACATGTAAATTAAGGGAGGTATGTTTAAAACAGAACCTCATTGCGTGTGAGGAATGTAGTTGCTGGTGATCTTTTTTTTCAAACACTTACTCTTATTTGCTTGCACAACTCCTGAAATGAAAAGGTATGTTTGTGACTTCTGTTTCTTTTGATGGACCAGTGGACGTATTCCATCATCCCCTCAGGAGTACCCCATCTTAGGTCTCAACCTTTTGAGACTTCTTGTGCAGAATAGAATTGCTGAATTCCACACAGAATTGGAGTTGCTTTCTGCCACTGCTCTGGAGAATCCTTGTATCAAACATGATGTGGAATTAGAGCAATCCTTTATGGAAGGAGCTTACAATCGTGTCTTGAGTGCTAGACAGACAGTCCCTCACGAAACATACGTTTATTTCATGGATCTACTGGCAAAGACAGTCAGGTAATTAGTTGATCCCAAAATTATGCAATATTCAAAGGATTTGACTAAAGTTCGCATAGCAAGAAGTGGTATGGGACTAGCGTACTAGCCATCATCTTCAATTTCATTAATTTTACTGGAAATGGGATTCTGTTGTAGTGGCACAACTTATCACATCCTTCTAAGGAGATTGTTAGTGGCCAGTTGTAGTTGAATTTATAGTCTTATGATAAGTTACCTAAAAAAATGCTGTTTGTTTTATGTGCTTAGTAGTTTTTTTTCCTTTGCTTTTGTTAGGGACGAGATTGCTGGATGTGGTGAGAAGGCATATGATTCTCTTTCAATTAATGATTGCAGACAAATGTTGCTGTTCTCTTCAGACCAAGAACTTCTTGAATATGTCAAGGAGGTAAATTTTTTTGCATTTTTTGAGACTTATTAGTCAATTAAATTTAGCACATACTAATCTTGTCTTGATGATTTGCATGAGAAGGGTGGTATTGATCAGTCAGTCATCTTTGGTTTTCTCCTTTGCTTTAAAATTTCCTGCATTCCCCCCACCCCCTTCTCTCTCTCTTTCTGAAATATTTCTTGATTGTAAATTGTGTTTGGTTATTTGCCAAGGACTTTAAAATATGCATACATCATACCTTTGCGGCATACTTCATCTTTATTGGAATACTTTTTGGAACCTACTTGAAATCATATTGGTTTATTGGAGAGGTTGAGTTCGGATTTAATACTTTCTTTATTATTCATTATTTCCTTTTAAGCATATTATCATTGCTTTGAATGATAACGCGGTAAATGGACCATTCCTGAGCATTATAGTATCTTGTGGTTTGCAGGAGCACCCTGAGTGGGAGTTAAAGAATGGATTTGTAATTTTTCAAAGGGCAAAAGAATCTGCACCTTGCAAGGAGATACCGTCTTTGCAACTCATCAATCAGACACTGAGTTATGCAAGGGAGTTGGAGCGGATTGTTTGAGGGACATTCTGCTCAATCATTGTTTGTTTCCGTACTTCGAATCCCTAGCGCTTAAACCTGCTATTTGCCTGGCAGAAGTGTTTATGTTTGAACTATAATTCAGAACCAGGGATGGTAGTCAGCTTCTACATTCTCTTGGAAGCAGACAAATTCTGCACTTGTGTCTTTGGGTTCCGACAATGCTTTTGTTCAGTAGGGAAAGAAATTCAAAACAAGTTGCTATGTTGGAATATTCACAGTTTCTTGTCCCTTTTTTCCTGCTTTACCATGTTGCACATCTAGTGTCAGGTTCCAACCACTTTGCTCTATCTAACATGTGGCTTTAACTCTATAATCTGAAGGTGTTTAGTGGCTTGGTTGTGAAAAGCATATTAATCGTCGAACACCGACATGTGAAGTCTTGTACCCCACTCACCTGCTTGCCCACAAAAATACGCACTTATTGTTTCCCAGGGTTTCAAAGATCAATTTCATTCTTCCAGGTCATGTACTGCCTAACCAGTTATTTTTACATGTGACAAGTCAATAGATCCAAACTGGCGTAGACTCTTGAATGTAACGGGGTTTGAGGGAGGTAAAATGATAAACAGTGTTATAAGCTCAGCCCATGACATTATTCAATCGGATTGGTATGCATAATTGCTCCAAATCCAGTGACAATTTCGTCACTGAATAAAATTGCAGTTCTATTAACTGAGTCATCAGTAGAGTCACTGGTTTACACTCGTGATATCTAAGTATCATGTGAGATCGGTCATTTTTGCCCTTTTAGGGGCTGTTTGGTATATTTTTTGGGAGGAGTTTGGATTGACTTGTCCAAACCTAAAGATGATATTCAATATTTAATGTTGTTTATACTCATATTTGATATGTCCAGGGATATATGATTATTATGATAATATATTTGTATTTAAATGACTATTGTGCTCCTTAATCAATTTATTTATATGGGATATATAAGATATATGAGGGTATAAATGACATTTGTATGTTAAATCCACTAACCCACATATGAAACCCACGCCCCGTGAGTTTCATGAAACCCATAAACTTGGGTTTTATGACCGGGCTGAGTTTCAAACCCTAAACTACATGTGTATTTGTCAAACGTGAGTTTGAGGGAGTTTATTCTTCAACTCGTGTTTCAAAATCTTTTCAAACTCACATACCAAATAGGCACTTAGGATATGTTCTAATACAATTCAAATTACGGTAGTCAATCATTAAGTTTGAGGCAATAGTTGATTCAAATTTAAACACCTAATCTAACAATCTTGAGTGATGGGTACAAATAGAGGTTGAGCAAGAATGACACGATTTAGATAAAGTTATTTAGGAACTTACCTAGAATTTTAGCGGCCTGACTGACACACTACAAGTGAACTTTTGTTCTGCTGTGAATTGAATAATGGAGGTTGAAGAATGACGAGCAGTCGGTCGATAATTAAATTTATATTAATAAATAAGTATAACCATAACCATAATCACACACCCACCTGATAAGGAATTCACAACCACCATATTATTGAAATATCTTCTTGTCCTTTTTCAATTATAGGTTGGCAATGTTGCCCTGCTAACCACGCTAGTAACACAATCCTGACTTTTCTAGTTTTTGTGGACTTTAATCATCAATTATTCGAGTGTAATGAAAATGATGGGGTTTTGAGAAAATAACATTGTTTTTCATAGTACGAAGGATAAGGTTGAATATTTAAAGGATTATCATAGATCTCATTTTCGAATCTCATAACATAACTTTATATTATTTGACAAAATGTGATTTGTGTTGTTAAAAATGTGGTCTGAATATTTCGTATTTTATTATCCAATAAATTCAAGACACGTGTCCATATTGTAAGAGAACAAATGACTAGAGTCGATAACTTATATGACAGTGGGGGTCTAACAGAATTGGTTTGGACAACAGTGTTATGATAACATTTCAGCGTTGCGGCAGACATCAGCACTACTTCAACACTATAGTGCCGCAGAAGGGCGGGACACATCCTCATCACATTAAAAGTGGTAAAATGGACACTTAACCAAGGACGAACTAGAGTGATACTGCAAAAGTCTGGGGCAACCTTGCCGTGACTCGCCTCCCCCACTGTGGAAACAAAGCACAAAGCTGGGATTGCACAACCAATGAAACTGATATCTTCAACCTATGGGACACCATTGTTCAATCGGCCCAGTGGACTAAGAGGAGAGGTCCCCCACATAGGGATAGGGCAGTATGACCCTTCTCAAGGAAGAACTAAGCAACAAGATGGACGAGCATAATTGCTAAACTCAATTTAGGGTAGTGTCTCAAAAATTTAGTCTGCTCGAGTAAGCCTCTTAATGTATAATTCACTATCCAGTGGGCATGCTTTACTAAAATTTGGAGCGACTCCTAAGGTAACTGGGGTCATGGGTCTAGATCAATGTATGAGATAATGCGATATGTGAATTGGTGGCTAAATGACCAAAACTATGTGGGTTTTCTTTATAAGACACCTTAACAAAGGTCTTGAATAAGGGGTTCAGAGAGAAAAGGGAATGACCCCCAGTAGGAGCACATTGGGGGCATCGCGTACATGACCCTCTCAAGTTTATGGTCCTGCAGTGACTAGTCCCGATCAGTAACCTTAAGAGCCCTTTTTTACCTCAGTTAATGCACCTCTTTCTGATGGTTACGTCCAGGCTGTGTTTGGAACGTCATATTCACATAATTAATGTTGCACCACGTGGCTCGTGATTAACCGCCATTAGTATCATCGCAGTCAAGGCAGGGTGGCGCGAGTGTCAAAGGGTCACAACGGGTAGCCAAAGGCGGAGCCAGAAAATTTTTTTACGGTGAGCACACTAGTATGTTTTAATTTTTTTTAATAGACCGTAAAAGTTCATAAATATATATTTATTATAATTATATTTAATACTTTTTAAACATAAAAAATTAAAAATCGATATACAAAACATGAACAAAAATAATAATAATTAAAACTTCTTATCGAGAATGCAACTAATTATTTTTACTTATAATTGATCATAATATATTTTTATTATTTAAAAGAGTTACAAATTAATTTTATCAACAATATTTCTTTTATATATAAAATCGCAGTAATAATCTTTCATTTAAGATCCTATAGTTTACTACATAACGATACATATTTTTATACAATAACGAAATAACCCTAAAATTTTAAAAAAATATAAAATAATATCAATATATTCAAAACATATTCAAACGTGTCTAAAACATATCTAAAAGTTAGTAATTATATTAGTTGTACCTAATTTGAGATTTAATTGATGAAGACCCAATGATTTGTGACCATTGGATAANATATCTAAAAGTTAGTAATTATATTAGTTGTACCTAATTTGAGATTTAATTGATGAAAACCCAATGATTTGTGACCATTGGATAAATAGTAGAGTTTATTAAATATTAAAACTCACTATTATACTTAATATCGCAATGTATTAGGTCCTTAAATTAAGTTTCAATAACATTGTTCAAATAGTTTACAATCATTTAGGTAAGAGTCTATTCAAATCAATATCGCCATCACACAATATTAAGGTGGACACAATTAAATATGTCTAAATTTTATTTCAAAAAATACATGCTTAATATGAAAAAAAAAAAATTGAGGGGGGGGGGAGTTTTATTTTTAATGTTGGGTCAAAATTTTTATTGAATTCATTAAAAATTTNAAAAAAAAAAAAATTGAGGGGGAGGGGTCAAAAGTTTTATTTTTTTAATAGGTTTGGATGGATTGTGATAGGTTAAACATTTAATTTTTTAATAAGTTTAGATAGATAATAGTGGGCTCAAATTTTTTTGTTTTAAATGGGTTTAATTTTTTAATTCTTTTCNCCTCTTAATGTATAATTCACTATCCAGTGGGCATGCTTTACTAAAATTTGGAGCGACTCCTAAGGTAACTGGGGTCATGGGTCTAGATCAATGTATGAGATAATACGATATGTGAATTGGTGGCTAAATGACCAAAACTATGTGGGTTTTCTTTATAAGACACCTTAACAAAGGTCTTGAATAAGGGGTTCAGAGAGAAAAGGGAAGGACCCCCAGTAGGAGCACATTGGGGGCATCGCGTACATGACCCTCTCAAGTTTATGGTCCTGCAGTGACTAGTCCAGATCAGTAACCTTAAGATCCCTTTTTTACCTCAGTTAATGCACCTCTTTCTGCTGGTTACGTCCAGACTGTGTTTGGAACGTCATATTCACATAATTAATGTTGCACCACGTGGCTCGTGATTAACCGTCATTAGTATCATCGCAGTCAAGGCAGGGTGGCGCGAGTGTCAAAGAGTCACAACGGGTAGCCAGAGGCGGAGCCAGAAAAATTTTTTACGGTGAGCACACTAGTATGTTTTAATTTTTTTTAATAGACCGTAAAAGTTCATAAATATATATTTATTATAATTATATTTAATACTTTTTAAACATAAAAAATTAAAAATCGATATAAAAAACATGAACAAAAATAATAATAATTAAAACTTCTTATCGAGAATGCAACTAATTATTTTTACTTATAATTGATCATAATATATTTTTATTATTTAAAAGAGTTACAAATTAATTTTATCAACAATATTTCTTTTATATATAAAATCGCAGTAATAATCTTTCATTTAAGATCCTATAGTTTACTACATAACGATACATATTTTTATACAATAACGAAATAACCCTAAAATTTAAAAAAAATATAAAATAATATCAATATATTCAAAACATATTCAAACGTGTCTAAAACATATCTAAAAGTTAGTAATTATATTAGTTGTACCTAATTTGAGATTTAATTGATGAAAACCCAATGATTTGTGACCATTGGATAGATAGTAGAGTTTATTAAATATTAAAACTCACTATTATACTTAATATCGCAATGTATTAGGTCTTTAAATTAAGTTTCAATAACATTGTTCAAAAAGTTAACAATCATTTAGGTAGTGATCTATTCAAATCAATATCATCAAAACACATTATTAGGGTGGACACAATTAAATTTGTCTAAATTTTTTTTAAAAAATACATACTTACTACGAAGCCAAAAAAAAAAAATTGAGGGGGAGGGGTCAAAAGTTTTATTTTTTTAATAGGTTTGGATTGATTGTGATAGGTTAAACATTTAATTTTTTAATAAGTTTAGGTAGATAATAGTGGACTCAAATTTTTTTGTTTTAAATGGGTTTAACTTTTTAATTCTTTTCGGTAAATAATATGGACCTAACATTTTTATCTTGAGTTTTGGATAGGCACAAATAATGTATTATATAAATATATAATATATATATACCTAATTAATAAAAAAAAAATTGAGGGGGGCACTTGCCCACCCTGGTCCATGCCTCCCTCCGCCCCTGCGGGTAGCTTGCTTGGGCACGTATTATACATATCCGCGTTACTTACCCACTGTGAGAGATTGGATTACAACCTGACTGGTGAGAGTATATTTTACTCTATCCACCTACCCTCTGTACCAACTAGTTGGTCCCTTCATTAATAGGCNTTTTATACAATAACGAAATAACCCTAAAATTTAAAAAAAATATAAAATAATATCAATATATTCAAAACATATTCAAACGTGTCTAAAACATATCTAAAAGTTAGTAATTATATTAGTTGTACCTAATTTGAGATTTAATTGATGAAAACCCAATGATTTGTGACCATTGGATAGATAGTAGAGTTTATTAAATATTAAAACTCACTATTATACTTAATATCGCAATGTATTAGGTCTTTAAATTAAGTTTCAATAACATTGTTCAAAAAGTTAACAATCATTTAGGTAGTGATCTATTCAAATCAATATCATCAAAACACATTATTAGGGTGGACACAATTAAATTTGTCTAAATTTTTTTTAAAAAATACATACTTACTACGAAGCCAAAAAAAAAAAATTGAGGGGGAGGGGTCAAAAGTTTTATTTTTTTAATAGGTTTGGATTGATTGTGATAGGTTAAACATTTAATTTTTTAATAAGTTTAGGTAGATAATAGTGGACTCAAATTTTTTTGTTTTAAATGGGTTTAACTTTTTAATTCTTTTCGGTAAATAATATGGACCTAACATTTTTATCTTGAGTTTTGGATAGGCACAAATAATGTATTATATAAATATATAATATATATATACCTAATTAATAAAAAAAAAATTGAGGGGGGCACTTGCCCACCCTGGTCCATGCCTCCCTCCGCCCCTGCGGGTAGCTTGCTTGGGCACGTATTATACATATCCGCATTACTTACCCACTATGAGAGATTGGATTACAACCTGACTGGTGAGAGTATATTGTACTCTATCCACCTACCCTCTGTACCAACTAGTTGGTCCCTTCATTAATAGGTTAGTTGAGTTCTTTTCATCTCATCCATTTATCCTACTCATCTCTTCCCATTATCCTCGGTGATTAGTAACAGAATCAAAGGATATTTAGATTTGGCTTTGTCTTGTGCATGATGCATTCAAACAAAATGTTTAATTCTAAGTTTCATTTTACTTAAAATCGAATTTATTATAATCCAGATTGAATACATACTGTTTAGAACTGGCAGGAGATGAAAATAAAAACCCCTGGAAATTAACATTCTAACAACTTCTATCATGAATTTAGCACCAACACCACACACTCTACCGTAGCACTAAATGTTGGAGAGTGGTGGTTTCTTTTACCATCCAACTGTTTTTGCATTTAAAAGGCATTTTGGGACTTTTCGTTCTCAATCTCATAAACTACTTTCTTCAACCCCACCCCCAGTCTCGTCCAGNTATACCTAATTAATAAAAAAAAAATTGAGGGGGGCACTTGCCCACCCTGGTCCATGCCTCCCTCCGCCCCTGCGGGTAGCTTGCTTGGGCACGTATTATACATATCCGCATTACTTACCCACTATGAGAGATTGGATTACAACCTGACTGGTGAGAGTATATTGTACTCTATCCACCTACCCTCTGTACCAACTAGTTGGTCCCTTCATTAATAGGTTAGTTGAGTTCTTTTCATCTCATCCATTTATCCTACTCATCTCTTCCCATTATCCTCGGTGATTAGTAACAGAATCAAAGGATATTTAGATTTGGCTTTGTCTTGTGCATGATGCATTCAAACAAAATGTTTAATTCTAAGTTTCATTTTACTTAAAATCGAATTTATTATAATCCAGATTGAATACATACTGTTTAGAACTGGCAGGAGATGAAAATAAAAACCCCTGGAAATTAACATTCTAACAACTTCTATCATGAATTTAGCACCAACACCACACACTCTACCGTAGCACTAAATGTTGGAGAGTGGTGGTTTCTTTTACCATCCAACTGTTTTTGCATTTAAAAGGCATTTTGGGACTTTTCGTTCTCAATCTCATAAACTACTTTCTTCAACCCCACCCCCAGTCTCGTCCAGGTCCCTTCCCACCACATCTATTATTGATCCTTGTCCCCTTTCAGTACTCCTTCATAACCCATGCTCATTCTGGTCCTCTTATACCATCCCCACATACAACATTCTCAAGCTAGAAGTAGAAGTTCACACTCGGCTTTCTTTGTTCACTAATGAGGAGTTGTTTATGTATTGGAATTGCAGATTAACTCAAAAGACCAGGTTTTTTGCTTTTTCTTCTCTTTCTTTCTCTGACTTGTTAGCATTAGAAAGCACTTCCCTTGCAAAAGCATGTTCCTAGAGTTGTTTTTGTTTAAGGAACCATGAAAGTTTTGGTTGGGCACAAGCTAGAATTGAACCCCCCCCCCCCCCCACCTTTGTTTGTGCCCCAAAAAAACATGAAATTTTGTGAATTGTATGTCTTTTGCCAGAGTTATCTTGTTGGTTATGGACTTTCGCATTGTTTATAGCTCCTTTACTGATAGTTGTTTAGATTCTCTCTTGGATTTTCAAATGAACTTCTAAGTATCTGATAAAAGTACCAGCTGATCACATGATTCTATTGGCATTTCCATGCAGAGGATTAATTATAATACGTACCAGGTGAAGGAATCTGAGTTCTGAGTTACTTTCATGGAGAGAGAAGAAACCGTAAATGTTCCACAACAGGCTTCCAATTATGACGAATTCTTCATGCAGCAGACCTTGCACTTTGCCGATAGTTTGAAGGCATCTCCTTATATTTTCATATATATGTTACTGGTGTTGCTTATTTTTCTCTTTTTTCTGCACATTTATTTTGAAACCTGAACTTCCATTTTCCATCTAATTCAATTTCTAGGACTTGAAGTATTTAAGGAAACAGTTGTACTCAGCTGCAGAGTATTTTGAATTATCTTATCATCAAGATGATCATAAACAATTGTGAGTCACCCTTATCTTTTCAATTTTGTGTTTGTCACATTTCCATCTCCTATCCCTAATCAATTACCAAATTAAGGTGTTTTATGGACTTTATTTCATCCGTATCGTGTTTTTTAAAGTTTTTTTTTCAATCTACTGATATTTACATGAAAGCTTGATTTGAACTACCTTGAAAGCATTTTTTGCAAAACATGACGAGTAGAAACAAACAATAGTAGATTGAGAAATACTTTAGAATTTATAGACACAGGCAATAAAGTTACAAAAGAATGGTGAGTGAATCAAAAACTCCTCTTATCCCTTCTCTTGTTGTTCCATAACTATTTTTCATGCTAACTTGTATAGAATGGTGGAGACCTTGAAAGATTATCTCACCAAAGCTCTCGTTAGTACTGTTGATCACTTGGGTTCTGTTGCATATAAGGTCAACAATTTCTTAGATGAAAAAGTCAATGAAGTTTCTGAAACAAAGCTTCGATTCTCTTGCATCGAACAGGTACTCCTCAGGTTCACACGTCTCTCAATGTAGTTCCTATTAATCATAAAAATTCTTAGTTTTTCTTATTTTTTTGAAAGTCTTTGTGCGACATTGTAGAGGTTACGAGCATGCCAACAGTTTGTAGATCAAGGTGGCCATTCGCAGCAGTCGTTTTTGATAAAAACACCAAAGTATTATAAGCGATATACTGTTCCAGGAAATTATTTTCTTCTCTCCTGTTTTATTTTTCTCTTTGAACAACTCTCATAGCTTATTTCTGTAGAGCTTCATTCTGACCACTTTGCTGAGGCAAATGTGTTATGATAACCTACTTGCATTTCATTTTCAGCTGGGGAGGCCATGCCTGCTATCAGCAACACTAAATCAATGCATAACAGTAGCAGGTTGTGTCCTGAATATGACTTAAACCCAACTAAGAAAGGTATTAATTGTCGTTAATCATTGCCTTAGATTTTTTTCACTGTTTATTATTATTGTTATTACTACTACGATTATTATTCTTATTACTATTATTTTGTAATCATCGCTAATTTGTAAAAATTTGTTATTATTCTTCAGAGAAAATGCGACTCCTAATTAACCCTACTGAGAATTCTCAAGTATTTCATGCTTTGCTTTGCATAAAGGGCAATAAGGCATCCCATGTAAATGTTGAAGATTATTTTGTACCCCTGGCTTACTATAGAGTTTTTAGTTGTAGCTTGCAGCTATGTTGAAAGCAGACTTCAATTGACATGATACCCGTCTGTCCCTCTCTCTCTCTCTCTCTCTCTCCCCCCCCCCCCCCAAAAAAAAAAAAAAAAAAA